>RQOL01000863.1:689242-1054232 GCA_013076295.1 Sanderia malayensis | reverse complement strand
AACAATAATATCACAAGTCAAGTTTATGGTGTTCATGTCATTCAAACAAAGATGGTAAATGTTTTGTGGAAACATCTAACATTTTGACCTCACATTCCAAAGGTTGTCATCTTTTAATGTTGACTCACTTCCCAAGTTGTTTGTTCAATCAAGCTAAAAATTTGTATTTTTTTGCATTATAGCTCCTACAGAAGCATTGGGAAATATTGTTCAAATGATTTGCAAGGCTCTGACCTGTTCAACATGTACTCTCATGATGGTTATGCAAAAATAACCTTCAAATCAGACAATTCTGTTACTGGTAGAGGCTTTAGCTTTACATTTCAGCTAAGAAACAAACGTTCCACAAGTCTTGTCTTCAATAGTATCACATCTTGTCGGTTAGTAGGCTAATCATAAAACAATTTTAGGCATCTGCATTAGCATTTGTAGACATAAATGCCAATTTTTTACCCTTTGATAACTGTGAGCTTATAATTTTTTCGCATCACTTGTTTTTTAAATAAGGCTTTTTCTCATAGTACATATGCAAGCACCTCTATCTCTGACACCAAGTATTCACAAGGCTGGCCACACAGCTACTTGCAGTCAAACAGTGCTTGTACTCAGAAATTTAGGCTTGGATCTTACTACCATGCTCGGATTGTATTCATGGATATTGATACAAATAAATCTACTTCCCCTGAAAATTCAGATTATGTTCAGCTTCAAGGTTGGTAATGGTACCCACAAAGTGCTAAAATGTTAATGTTTTATTACCTTTTCTCAAAACAGGTTTTTGAAATTGGAAAATTTTTTGCACAGACCTAGCATTTTAGCATTGCAAAAGAACCAATTATAATTCTTGGATATTTTATGTGATTAATCTTCAATTTATATCTTATCTGGCTACAGAGTTTATTTTTGATTGCAGGGTCCAACACCTTGTTCAACCGTTATCCAACTTCACTAAGTAAGAAGATGACTGATACCTCTGGTACTCTAACTTACACTGTGAAAAACTACCAATACATATACATGAAGTTTAATCGGAAAAGAGGAGGCCCTTTCCATAGAGGGTTTCTGGCTGGATTTTTTGTGATGCACAAAAAACGTAAATTATTATTCATTTTCTTTTTTATATTTTTGTGATAATTCTGATTGATATTGAGACCATAATATGATGATAATGTATCTATTGAAAATGTCATTCAATCACCATTTTATGGCCAAGTATTTATTTTTTATTTTGCAGCTGGTGTTGTGATTCCCGAAAAAAAGAAATCTAAATCATATACAAAAGTTTGGGCCAGTATTTTGGGAGTGGTGGTATTTGTGGTTGTTCTGGCACTCATTATATACAAATGGAAGCAGAAAAGAAGTCACGGTGATGTTGCAAATCAAGATGAAGCAAAGATGGCAGTTCTTGCAACAACACCCGATGCAATAACACCTGATGCAACAACCAAAACAAAATCTTCCAAAACTGCTGTCTTGACTCAGACTGTAAATGCCTACCTTGGAACAAAAATTGGCATTCTCTATGCCCCTTCTCCCTATCCACCCAAATATTCAAGGCCTACAGCCACATATTCAACTGCTACTGCATGTCCAACTGCAACAGCATATCAGACTGGCCCATTTAACATGCCACCCTTAGCACGCCAGCCAAGTTCACCAACAGCAATGCAATCAGTTTTTTATCCACCCACATCACAGGACTACAGTCAAGGACAAGCACCAGTTCAGTATAATCCCAACTATTCGAATGGACATGAACATTCTACCAATTTTATCAACCCACACCATTCTCGCATTGCAGAAGAGTCTGTTGTCACAACTACAACTGCTAAACCATATCAGACTGGCCCATTTAAAATACCAATTTTAAGTAGTGCACAAAATGTTGGATCAGACTTTTAGGCAACTTCGTTCTAAACAGGTTTCAATACACTACAACAGCAGTAGAGGCAGAAAAGCACCTCTACATAATCGGACCAGCTCCTAATTACAAATTTTAGAATCCTACAATGTTGATTTCTTTAGAAATGGGATGTAATTTGATTGTTGCAATGAGCTTTAAATGTACGGTGTTATTTTATAAATGTTATGCAAAATACGAAGTATAGGGAGAGTTCAGCTTGCACTTCTCCCCTTTTAGCTTCACTTATTATTGTTATTATTGTTATTAAATCGAATATTTATACCGGGTATTATTTCTCAGTAGTAATGCATATTTAAACTGAAGGTCCTGGAAACTTCTCTGTCACACCGCTTTACGTCACCTGCTGCATTACCAATTACGTCATCCTAGCCTCCCGAACCACAACAACTTTCCATTTGTTTCCACCACGCAATGCAGCACATAATCATGAATTTTTGTTGTTAGTTCCTCAAAACTATCAGTCAGCGGATTTTGGAATGCGGAATTAGTTTGCACGTGTAAGTCGGGGGCGTTGTGTTGTAGTTATGGTAAACATGATACACAAGGCGATTACGGACGTCAACAACAAACGTGCAATGCAATGCAATGCAATGCAAATGCAAATGCAAATGCGAATTTGTAAACACCACGAGAACATTTAATTTTCTCAGTCGTATTGCAAACTTCAGGTTAATAACGATGTCGAAAATTTTGGATATTTGGCTAATAGTCTTTATGTTGGTTGGAAATACAACAGCTTTGACTTGCCATTCTACAACACTTTATGCCACGACATTAAGAATCACCCATTCTGTGTTACACTACTACTACTCAAACAACGAATATTGCACGATAAACATACGGCCTTATGCATCGCATTATAACGGCTATTATCTTGAGATCAAATGGCTATCCTTCAAGGTGAAAGAAGACATGCCCGATTGTAATAAAGAATATGTGGAAGTGTTTGTGACCAAGTTAGTATATACTATGGTATATATGGCTATTAGTAACAGAGTTAATTTAAGGTGCTCCATGATATCAATGAAAATGACAAGATGACTCATCTAAAGCTCTAAGCATCGTTATGATCTTTTCACTTTAGATATAGCAAAAGCATTGGGAAATATTGCTCAAGCAATTTGCAAAGTTCCAGCCTATTTAACATGTACTCCTATGATGGCTACGCAAAACTTCAATTTAAATCAGAGAGTTCAGGTACTTCATTTGGCTCAAATATTGGACTGGGATTTAGCTTTCGTACCAACTGAGGCCAATCAGTGAATATCTTGGATCTTCATATGGACCGTATTGTAGGTTAGTAAAAAATTTTAAATATGTATTATATATCTGCAATTGCGTTTTTAGGCATAAAATGCATGATACATATTTTTATTAAAAACTTTTTTGACAGGCTAACGGGCAAGCATGGCTAAAAACTTAAGAAACTTTAGTACTGAGCTCAAGAATAATTAAGACAAGGTTTTATGATCATTTCAGTTAGATTCACCATAAAATGTAAAACATCATGGTATCTTTCGGTTGCAGTAGGCTATTAAACAAAACTTTACTTTTCAGCTCATCTACAAGCTACTCTTCATCTGCCAACAAGTATTCACAAGGTTGGCCAAAGAAATATGCGCAATCATATTCTACCTGTACTCAAAAAGTATACGTCGGAAGTGGCAACCAAGCTCGTGTAGCATTCATGGACATTGATACCAATGACTATTTGTACTGTGGATATTCCAACTCAGACTATGTTGAACTTCAAGGTTGGTGTAGTATTCACGATATATCAAAATGTATGACATCAATTTTTGTGATTTTTACCTTATCTGGTGGTAAGTTTTCATTTTTTCCTACAGGATCTGGCAGCTCAAACACCAGTGTTCATAATTCGATAAGTGGCAAGTTGTGTAAAACTTCTGATATCAAGGCTTACACCGTCAAAGACAAATATTATTTCTACATAAAGTTCAATCGTAAAAAGGGAGGCTCTTCTTCCAAGCGAGGCTTTGTTTCTGGATTCGTAATATACAAACGTAAGTTACTGGCATTTTTCTTCTTTGTTTGTATTTTTTGTTGTTGTATTTGAAGTTGATTCAGAAAACTATTAAGTTAATGATACCACTCTGATTATATTAAATCTCCTGTTCTTTGGTTAAATATTCTTATTTCTCATTTCAGCTTATCCATATGCACTAATTTGGATCACTATGGCCAGTGTGCTTATATTTGGGATTATTCTGGTGATCATGTTAATCAAATTCATGCCGTCATGCAAGCGGAAGACCATTGCGAAAATATGCAACTGGGTCAAGAACGCTTGCGATCCGTTCGCCTTTTTATCCACCATCATCGCAAAACTACAGTCGAGACAAACACCAGGCCCCACGGCTGCAAACTCAAATGAGGCATCATCTTCGATTGCGACAATACACCCAACTGACTCTCTTGCAGTCCAATTACCAAGTGGTCCTTCACTTGAAGTCTCAAATGAACCTCCCCCAGCGTATGATGAGATGTATCCAGCTGGACCTTGAACTAGTTTGCCTGGCAACATTAATTAAATAGCAATATTGGCACTGTTGATAGTTTTAATAAACCGTGTTGCAAAACTAGCTTGCAATTAGACTAACTTGCGCGTCACCTTGGCAAGCTATTTAGATAAACAATGTTTGTCGAAAGTTGGAAAAGTCAGACAGTAAAGGCGTCCAGCTTGATAGAGAAAAGGCTTGCAGCCACAATGAATCAAAAGCCAGTTGTAATAATTGTCTCGGTCCTTTTTCTCGGCGGAAGAAGCAGGGATTGCTCTGTACATAAACCATTAAAATATATAATATTTATATTATATTTATATTTCGTTATTATTTCTTTGTTGTTATTACGAAAAACAACAACAACGTAGCCATCTTGACTTTTAAATTATCCATCATTATTAGGAGTATTTGTGGGCAAAGTAGCCGCAAAACTATTGTAATTTTTCTTTTTCATCCTTCGCGCGCACTTTCTTTCGGTTGATTGAATGAAGGAAACGAAGCGACATACAAACTGAGGAACGCACCAACGATAATAAAATCGAAGTAGAAACTAGATTTCTCATCATTCAGTTGTATTGTTATCAGTATAACCCTGAGTATTCGAATGGATATGAATATTCCACCAATTTTATCAACCCACACCATTCTGGCATCGCAGAAGAGTCTGTTGTCACAACTACAATTGCTAAACCACATCAGACTGGCCAATTTAAAATGCCAATTTTAAGTAGTGCACAAAGTGTTGGATCAGCCTTTTAGGCAACTTCTTTCTAAACAGCTTTCAATGTACTGCAATCAGCGTATGGCGTAGAAACAGGAATTGAAGGCAGAGAAACACCTCTACATAGTCGGACCAACTCCTAATTACAAATTTTAGAATCCTACACTGTTGATTTTCTGTAGAAATGAGATGTAATTTGATTGTTGGAATGAGCTTTAAACTTTAAATGTACGGTGTTATTTTATAAATGTTATGCAAAATACGAAGTATAGGAGAGTTCAGCTTGCAAAATTCTCTCCTTTTAGCCTCACTTATTATTGTTATTATTATTATTAAATCGAATATTTATACCGGATATTATTTCTCAGTAGTAATGCATATTTTTAAACTGAAGGTCCTGGGAACTTCTCTGGCACACCGCCTCGCCTTACGTCACCTGCTGCATTACCAATTACGTCATCCCAACCTTCCTTCCGAACCACAACAACTTTCCATTTGTTTCCACCATGCAAATGCAGCACGTAATCATGAATTTTTGTTGTTAGTTCCTCAAAACAGTTGTTTGAATCCTGATCAATAGAAGAATTGGTCAATTCCTAGCCATCTTTCTAATAACCATCAGTCACTTGATTTTGGAATGCGGAATTACTTTGCACGTGTGATTCGGGGGCGTTGTGTAATTATGGTCAACGTGATACATAAGGCGGTTTCAAACATGAACAACAAACGTGCAATGCAATGCAATGCAAATGCAAATTTATCAAACACCACGAGAACATTGAATTTTCTCAATCGTATCGCAAATTTTAGGTTAAAACGATGTCGAAAATATTGGATATTTGGCTAATAGTCTTTATGTTGGTTGGAAATACAACAGCTTTGGCTTGCCATTCTACGACACTTTATTGCCACGACATTAAGAATCACCCATTCTGTGTTACATTACTCAAACAACGAATATTGCACGATAAAGATAAGGCCTGCGCCTGGATTGCGTTCTTACGGCTATTATCTTGAGATAGAATGGCTATCATTCAACGTGAAAGGAAACATGCCCGATTGTAAAAATGATTTTGTGGAAGTGTTTGTGACCAAGTTAGTATATGCTATGGTATATATGGCCATTAGTTGCAAACAGGGTTAATTCAATGTGTTCTTTGAACTTGTGACGTACTAAGCATCGTTATGATCTTCTCATGTTAGATATGACAAAAGCATTGGGAAATATTGTTCAAGCAATTTCCAAAATTCCAGCCTGAGCCTGTTCAACATGTACTCCTTTGATAGCTACGCAAAACTTCAATTAAATCAGACAGTTCAGGTACTGGACGGGGATTTAGCTTTTCGTACCAACTGAGGCCAATCAATGAATATCTTGGATCTTTATATGGAACTGGAACGTATTGTAGGTTAGTAGAAAATTTTAAGCATGTATTATGTATCTGCAATTGTATATTAGGCATAAAATGCATTACACATTTTTTTATTAAAATTCTTTTGAAAGGCTAACGGGCAAGCATGGACAAAAACTTTAGTACCAAGATCAAGAATAATTAAGACACCGAAAAACTTTCTATTCGTTGAAAGGTTTTATGATCAGTTCAGTTAGGTTTACCATAAAATGTAAAACATCATGGTACCTTTCGGTTGCAGTAGGCTATTAAACAAAACTTTACTTTTTAGCTCGTCCACAAACTACTTGTCATCTGCCCACATTTCCTCACAAGGTTGGCCGTACAAATATGCCCAATCACTATCTGCCTGTACCCAGAAAGTATACGTTGGAAGTGGCAACCAAGCTCGTGTAGCATTCATGGACATTGATACCAATGACTATTTTTACTGTGGATATTCCAACTCAGACTATGTTGAACTTCAAGGTTAGTGTATTATTCACGATATATCAAAATGTATGACATCAATTTTTGTGATTTTTACCTTATCTGGTGGTACGTTTTCATTTTTTCCTACAGGATCTGGCAGCTCAGAGACCAGTGCTCATAATTCGATAAGTGGAAAGTTGTGCTATACTTCTAATATCAAGGCTTACACTGTCAAAGACAAATATTATTTCTACATAAAGCTCAATCGTAAAATGGGAAGCACTTCTTCCAAGCGAGGCTTTGTTCTGGATTCGTAATATACAAACGTAAGTTACTGGCATTTTTTTCTTTGTTTGTATTTTGTTTTTTGTTGTATTTAAAGTTGATTGAGAAAACTATCAAATCAAGTTAATGATATCACTCTGACTATATTATTCAATCTCCTGTTCTTTGGTTAAATATTCTTATTTCGCGTTTCAGCTCCAAAGTCCGATTCAACTGCAAAAATTGCGGGCGTTGTTGCCAGTATCGTTATATTCGTGGTTGTTGTGATAATCATTATATACAGACACAAGCCATGCAAGAAGAAAACCAGTGACAGTGTTTTTGTGACACGGAATCCAACAAACACAGGCATTCTAGCAACAAACAATGCAACTTGTACAGGAACCGCTCTCATGTTTCCGACAGTGAATGCCTACCCTGGAATCCATCCTGAGACTCAACACGCCCCTTCTGCTAACTCAACTATATTTGCAGGCCCCACGGCTGCAAACTCAAATGAGGCATCATCTTCGATTGCGACAATACACCCAACTGGCCCTCTTGCAGCCCAATCACCTCTTTATGGAGATGGACCAACATCGCAAAACTACAGTCGAGGACAAACACCAAGTGCTCCTTCACTTGAAGTCTCAAATGAACCGCCTCCAGCGTATGATGAGATATATCCAGCTGGACCTTGAGCTAGTTTGCCTGGCAACATTAATTAAATAGCAATGTTGGCATTGTTGATAGTTTTAAACCTTGTTGCAAAACTAGCTGGCAATTAGACCAACTTGCGCTTGACCTTGGCAAGCTATTTAGATAAACAATGTTTATCAAAAGTTGGAAAAGTCAGACAATGAAGGTGTCCAGCTTGATAGAGAAAAAGCCTGCAGCCACAATGAATCAAATGACAGTTGTAATAATTGTCCCCGTCCTTTTTCTCGGCGGAAGAAGCAGGGATAGCTCTGTACATAAACCATTAAAATATATAATATTTATATAATATTTATATTTCGCTATTACTTGTTTGTTGTTATTACGAAAACAACAACGTAGCCATCTTGACTTTTAAATTATCGATCATTATTAGGAGTATTTGTGGGTAAAGTAGCCGCAAAACTATTGTCATTTTTCTTTTTCATCCTTCGCGCGTACTTTCTTTCGGTTGATTGAATGAAAGAAACGAAACAATAAACAAACTGAGGAACGCGCAAACGATAATAAAATCGAAGTAGAAACTAGATTTCTCATCATTCAGTTGTATTGTTATTAGTATAATCTTGAGTATTCGAATGGATATGAATATTCTACCAATTTTATCAACCCACACCATTCTGGCATCGCAGAAGAGTCTGTTGTCACAACGATAACAGCTAAACCATATCAGACTGGCCCAATTTAAAATGCCAATTTTAAGAAGTCCACAAAGTGTTGGATCAGCCTTTTAGGCAACTTTCTTCTAACAGCTTTCAATATAGCTACTACAATCAAATCAGCGTATGGCGTAGATACAGTAGTAAAGAAGAGAAGCACCTCACGTAACCGGACCAACTCCTAATTACAAAATTTTAGAATCCTGTACTTTTGATTTTCCTCATAAATGGGATGTAATATTGATAGCTGCAATGACCGCTTAACTTTGAATACACCGTTGGTTTTTAAAAGTTTTTATGCGAAATACAAAATATACGAAAACTTCATCTTGCACTTCTCTTCGTTTAGCCTCAGATTTCTGGCACACCGTCATACATCACTGCTGTCATTATCCAGCGTCGTGTCGTGACCCTTACCTCGCCAAGCACAACATTTCTATCCCTTTCCACCACACCAACAGTTTTACATAGAGTATTTCACGAGGAACTCTTGGGGTGAGTGCGTCAATACAGTTGTGGGCTGAATGTCAATAGAAAAATGATCAATGGTCTTCCTAATCATAAATCACTGATTTGACTTTGATATGCGGAATTATAGTTTGTACATGCGATGTGACAGCGTTGTGGGGGCGTTGTCCATACGCATCATGTATGGGGTTTACTTGTGACGTCAATTAATTTAGAAGAATATATATATGTAATGCAAGCTTGCAGAGAAAAACAAAGTTTACTTTGCCAAGTCGCAAACTGCAAGTTAATAAATATGTCGAAAATGTTGTATTATTTGTCACCAATGTTAATTTTAATGGCAACAACAAGTGCTCAATCTTGTTCTTCCACGACACTTTACGCCGGAATATCTAAGGACATAGCGCGGTACCAATCAAGTTACTACGGTTGCACGATATCAATTCGGCCTTCGTATCCAAATATTTATACTTGGGGATATTATCTTGAAATAAAATGGCTATTATTTGATGTGAAAGGAATAATGCCCGATTGTAAAGATAATTATGTTGAGGTGTTTCTGACCAGGTTGGTATATATAACTAGCTTAAAATAGAGTTGGGCAAAGCCATATGATTGGGTTCTTGCCAGTTATTGCGTTATTGCAAAGCATGATAATTTTACATAGTCAAACGGCTTATATAAAATTAAAAATTGTTTTTCTTACCACGTTAGTTCCTACAAAAGTATTGGAAAGTATTGTTCAGGCAATTTGAAAGGTTCCGGCTTGTTCAACATGTACTCTTATGATGGTTACGCAAAAATCAAATTTCATACAGACAGTTCAGTGACTGGAAAAGGCCTCAGTTTTTCATACGAGCTGAAGAGGAATGGATATGAATATCTTGGGTCTTCATCCCAAACGTATTGTAGGTTAGTAGGAAAATGAGAGTGTTTATATTTACTTGCATTGAAGTGTACAGGCATAAGGTGGCTATATGGTGTCCTTTTTTCAATAAGCTGTTGGCCTGCGTTTTGCATTACGTAAGTAAAGTATTTTATTTCATAGCCCAAAGGTAGGCTACTCTTTATCCGCCTACAGGTATTCACATGGTTGACCTTACGCATACGCAAAATCGTCAGTTGCTTGTATTCAGAAAGTATATCTTGGAAAAGATTATCACGCTCGTGTAGCATTCATGGACATTGATACAAATACAGACAATTCTTACTATGGATGCAGCGACTCAGACAATGTTCAACTTCTAGGTTCTGTGCTACACTCTGCACTATTCAGAAGACATTGCAACAAGAAAAACTATTTCAGCATGAAATCACATGTGACATTTGATGCAACTGAACTTTGTTTTCTATTTTTTCTGATTAGACTTTTATCTCTTATTGCAGGATATTACGGCTCACACAGTACTCCGATAAGTAGCGAATTGTGTAATACTTATCACATGAAAGCTTACACTGTCAAAAGCAATTATTTCGGCATAGAGTTTACTCGCGAAAAAGGAGGCTCCTTTCACCGAGGCTTTATTTCTGGATACGTCACGTACAGTCCAAATGGTCAGCAATTTTCCTTGTTGCTTGGTTCTTTCTACAAAAGCTGAATCATAAAACTCCACCAGACTTTGACTTTAATGTAACTATTGAATATGATCCATTGTTTTCATTCATTGTTTTTTTTTTCAATAGCTAAAAAGGCAACTTCCAACAAAACTGCAAAAATTGCAGGCAGCATTGGTGCAGTAACATTTATATTTGGGATTGCTCTCGTGGTGGTTATTGTGTGGAAATCCAAACAGAATCATTGCAATCTCGTGAGACAGAATCAAGCAAACACAACGGCTATCGCAACAATCAACGAAACTTCTTTCGATGTCACTGTGACGTCAGAGACTCTAAGCTCCGATCCTGGAACTTGTCCTCGGATTCAGCCTTCTGCTTACCAAAGTGAAATTTTGAAATCCACAGATACACACTCAGATATTGTTGCAAACTCAATAGCAACAACTTATCAAGCTGGCCCCCCAGTAGCCCAGTCAGCGTTTCATCCATCAGAATTACAAGACAACAGTCAAGGACGAGCACCAAGTGGTTCTCTTGAAGTCCCAAATGAACCATCTCCATCAGTTGTCGAAGTAAATCCACCAGGACTTTAGTTAAACGCATGACAGACTGGTGTACAGTAATTTGTTTGCTTGGAAACATTAATTAAATAGCAATGTTGGCATTTTAGATATTTTTTACTCTTTCTATGGACAAGTGGCTTGTAACCAGATCAAGTCCCATTAAAACCTAGCAGGCCATTTAGGCACTCACTTATGAACTCCTCAATGCTTATTATAGGGTGGAGTAGTTAAACTTGATAACGAAGGCGTCTAGTTTGATAGAGGAAAAACTTGCAGCCACAACGAATCAAATGCTAGTTGTAAAAAGTGACATTTGTCCCTGTTCCTTTTAATCATTAGCAAAGACAATCTGTTGAACTGAATCCTTTTTTGATAACCGGACTGCATTGCATTTGCAATAGATTCAGTTCCTTTATACTTAAAATTGATTTGAAGCGAATACTTCAATCTTTGTTTGTATTCATCAACTACCAGAACCAGAACGTAGAACAAACCAATTGGGAATTTGTTAATTATAAGCAATTGCTTCCAGTGAAGGTACAATGTCATTCATTCAACCGCCTTTCGTTTGCGCAAATTAGTGAAATTCTGGTTTTGCTCAGATTGCCAAGTTTAAGCCGTGCGGAAAAAGCTGAAAATGCTTTTTAGTCGAAAATATTAAGTTTAAAATATTTGGTATTTTGCTGGCATTGTTTGAAAGACGTCAGTTGTGTCTTGCCTGTCTGCTAAGACTTATGTCACCACATCAAAAGACACCAAATCGGTGCCGTACTTTGCTTCGATAACTTTTGCAAGAAATTTTAAAGGCACTCCTTTGCATATTTTAGTCCCTAATGGAATATTATTTTCATGATTGGAAAATTGCATATGATGATAAATGATGTAATGAGAAGTTAAAATCTGGCAACCCTTGGCTTGACTCAGCAGAAACAAGCAGAATATGCACGCAACGCAGGTTGGTGACTTTGTTGATATTAAATTTGTAATGCAAATCAGGAGATACTTGGATTAGGGTTGTCATGTTAGCATAAAATATGCAACGTTGGTCACATAGTTTGCAAAATTAAATCAGCATATCCTAAATTACAAATCTGGCAGCCCTTGACTTGATTCAACAAAGCAAGCAACACAGCAGGTCTGCTGAAAGTGAGGACGAAAACGAAAGCGAAATCTGATTTTCACTTTCTTGCAACGTAAGCGTGAAAATCGTAGCTCACCAAGATGTCGAAAATATTGCATGTATTTTTGATCTTTTTCATGTTAGCCGGAAAAACAACAGCTTCGTCGTATTGCTATTCTACAACGCTGTATGCTACGACGTCAAAAAGTACCAAGTCATTGTCGTACTACACAAATTACGACGATTGCACGATAACGATTCGGCCTTCATCTTATTACAGCGGCGGAAGCTATTATCTGGAAATAAAATGGCTATCATTTGATGTGAAAGGAAACATGCCCAATTGTTATAATGATTATGTGGAGGTTTTTTTGACGAGGTAAGTTTTCATGTAATGATTTCAATTGAATTGTACAGTCTTCAGCTTTTTGTGGATTTGATTGTGAGGGCCTAGCAACCAATTTGTGGAAGTACACTCCTCGGTGGGGAGCAAAAAAAAGTTTAGTTACGCACCACCTGATGCAAAATGGCCGGAGCTAGACAATTTACATAAGAATATAACACTTACTGAGCTATAGCTACGCACCACCGGATGAAAAATGGCGTCCAGAAATGGCAAGAAAATTTTTGTTATTATAAAACAATATCAACATATATATAGTTTGAATTATGTTTTCACTGAAAATTCATGAAATTTTGAATTTTTCAAAAGCAGGTGACTTAGGCCAATAGATTAAGCAATTTATTGCAGTAAAAGCCCCCTCTGGCCTCATTTAACTTTTGGGGTTTTGGGAATAACCGAAAAATAAAAGTAACTCATTTGATTAATTTTGAGCATGATGCCCGGAGGTAGGTTTTTTATACTACAAAGTAATGATAAGATGACTGAACATGTTGCTAAAATTGTTTGTCTTTCCTTTCCTATATTAGTTCCTACAGAAGCATTGGGAAATATTGCTCAAGCAATTTGCAAAGTTCCAGCCTGTTCAACATGTACTCTTATGATGGCTACGCAAAAATCAAATTTCATTCAGACAGTTCTGTTACTGGACGGGGCTTTAGCTTTTCATACGAGCTGAAAAGTAAGAGCAGCGAATATCTTGGTTCTTCATCCCAAACATATTGTAGGTTAGTAGAAGGATTTGACATACCGTAAATCCTCGAATAAGCCCCCACGTTCAAATAAGCACCCCCCTCGATTAAGCTCCCACCTAAAAAATCATTTTTGCAAATAAGCCCCCTCCTCAAATAAGCCCCCATGGGGTCTTATTCGAGGGAAGCATAAGTGCAGAATAATATCTTAGTTCGAGAAAGCCCCCATAGGACAATAGCTATACAGTATTACTTCCTTTGACTCAAGACAAAAAAGTAAAAAGAAACGCGATTTTCGTGACAATAAACAAATTATAATTTTTGTTAAATCTTCACGCAGCACTTTGTGAAAAAATTTTAGCCGATTGAGAAAACTGTGTCGTCTTTTTTCTGTCAACCTTTGAGGAAAAAAGCAACACTTTGAAATAAGCCCCTCCCTCGAATAAGCCCCCACCCAAAAATTCATTTTTGCAAATAAGCCCCCGGGGGCTTATTCGAAGATTTACAGTATGTATTATAATTATCTGTATTCAATTTTTGCATATTATGCATATATTATGCCTTTGATAACTGTCAATCAGCTTTAATAAGCATTTTATTTTTCAGCTCATCTACAAGCTACTCTTCATCTGACTACAAGTATTCACAAGGTTGGCCAAAGAGATATGCGCAATCATATTCTGCCTGTACCCAGAAAGTATATGTTGGAAGTAGCTACGAAGCTCGTGTAGCATTCATGGACATTGATACAAATAGCTATTTGTACTGTGGATATTCCAACTCAGACTATGTTCAACTTCAAGGTTGGTGTAGTATTCACAATGTAAACATAAATTTTCAAATTTGATGCTATCAATCTTGGATTTTTATTTTATCAGTTTTGGACTTGCATTTTTTATTTTTGCAGGGTCTGACAGCTCATACAGCAGTTATCCAAGTTCGATAAGTAGCAAATTGTGTTCTGCTTCCAGTATCAAAGCCTACACTGTCAAATACTACAATTATTTCTACATAAAGTTTAATCGTCAAAGAGGAGGCTCCTCCGATCGAGGCTTTGTTTCCGGATACATCACATACAATCGTAAGTTGCTTTTTTGTTTGTATCTTTGTACCAAAGCTGACTTGAAAAACTACACCAGGCTGTGATTTCAATGTTACTATTGAACTTGATATTCAATCTCCATTGTTTGTTTGATATTTTCTGCAGCTAACAAAGTAACTGTTGGACCCAACACAGCTGCAGTAGTTGCAGGCAGCATTGTAGGAGCAGTTATTTTTTTGATTGTTCTTGTGTTGGTCATTGTATACATGTGCAAGCGGAATAGAACCCATGGTGCCATTGTGAGACAGAATCCAGCAAACACAGCCATTCTCGCAACAACCAATACAGTGTCTTCTGGAACAACTGTCATGTCTCAGACTGTAAATGCCTACCCCGGAACTGGTGCTCAGATGCAGTATACTTCTGCTTACCCAACTTCCTATCAAAAACCTGCAGGCTATCCGCAAGATCCTGTCTACACTGGGAACCCTATGACTGCCACATACCCAACTGCAACAACATACCAGACTGCCCCAGGAGCAGGCCAGCCAGCTTTCTATCCGCCAGCATCACAGGGCTATGGTCAAGCACCAATGGCTCCTCCAGCCGGCATCCCAACTGAACCACCTCCAGCATATGTCCAGGTGAACCCATCAGCACCTTAGTCAATGGCAAGTCCACTTGAACTAATTTCTGCTGTAGATTTGATGTTTTAATCCTTCGCATTATTTTGTAATTTGGCTGGCTATTCGTATGCAGCATCAATATATATGTTGTTTTTGCCAAGTTCAAAAACTTGATTTTTCATTTTATGTCAATCTTTTATTTTATGGTTGACTTTTTATTGTCATTTGGTTGTTTTAGCTTTTATTGAGCTTAATGTGGTGTAACGCTCCAAATATTTTTAATTCATTCGCAAATAGCCCAATAGTATTTCTGGGTTGATCTTGTGCACAATTATTAAGACTTTTGTTTTAATGAACTATAGAAACTTTGTCTTGTCTTTCTGGATCATAGTTTCCTTACATTCTTGTAGTTCTGCGCAAGCGCCGTTTACACCCCCTTATCCTTGTTTGATTGGGTGTTTGTCTCAACCTGGGTTCGAGGTTGTGTTTGTCTGTGAATGACCGATGTTTGGGGAAGGATCTGTTGCTGGTGGTTTGACATTTAATATCACTCGAGGCAAGGACAGAGCAGCAGGTAGAATAAATATATTTCGGTATTCGTTGAAAACGCGAATATGATGAAGATTTTAAATATTTTATCGATCGTCCTAATTTTGATAGCTGAAGCAAGCACAAAGTCGTGCCATTCAAAGATATCTTATGCAACTTTATCGGATAAAACTGTGTCAGTGTCAGACTACTCAAATAATGAAAACTGCACAATTGACATAAGGCCGGTATCTAGATATAGTGGCGGTAACTACTTTCTTGCAATTCGCTGGTGGACGTCCTTCGATGTGAAAGGAAATATGCCCGATTGCGATAATGATTATGTGGAAGTGTTTTTAACCAGGTAAGTTTTCATTAATCATGAATTTACCAGCTTTTTATGTTGTGATAGGGGTATTACGGATTTGTCATATTTTTGCTTTCGATGCGAATTCCTTCTGCTTGTTGTAATCCGATCTTAGATCATTATGACGCGCCGTAGTGGACAAAAGGGTGTTTAGAATGCATTCAGGGTTTTAGAAGTAGTATTCACAGTTTTAGAAATTGCATTCGCCATTTTAAAACGGTATTCACTATTTTGCATTAAAGAATTTGCTACTTTAAAATTGCAATCACGGTTTTAGATTTGCGCCCATAGTTTTAGATTTGCAATCATGGTTTTAGATTTGCGCACACAGTTGAGTTTCAGAGGCAAGGACTTCATGTATGTAAACTATAAGTCCCGAAATACAATTATAAGCCAATGCATAATCTAGGGGTAATGTGCGTGTCCCTGCAATGTATATGTAGTGGATAACAGGATAACACGTGTATAACACATGTATAACACATGTATTAGTGTATCATCAGAGTACATTTGGGTGAAAACTCGTAAATAAAGTGAATAACAAGTGTATAAGAATGTGTACAGGTGAACACAGGTGTATTAGTGTATCATCAGAGTGCAACTAGGCGAAAACACTTATGCACACCCTTATACACTTGCTATTCACTGTATTTACGAGTTTTCACCCAAATGTACTCTGATAATACACTAATACATGTGTTATACATATGTTATACATGTGTTATACATGTGTTATACATGTGCTATACACTACATATACATTGTAGGGACACACACATTACCCCTAGATTATGCATTGGCTTATAATTGTATTTCGGGACTTATAGTTTACATACATGAAGTCCTTGCCTCTGAAACTCAACTGTGCTCGCAAATCTAAAACTGTGTGCGCAAATCTAAAACCATGATTGCAAATCTAAAACTGTGTGCGCAAATCTAAAACCATGATTGCAAATCTAAAACTGTGGGCGCAAATCTAAAACCGTGATTGCAATTTTAAGGTAGCAAATTCTTTAATCCAAAATAGTGAATACCGTTTTAAAATGACGAATGCAATTTCTAAAACTGTGAATACTAATTCTAAAACCCTGAATGCATTCTAAACACCCTTTTGTCCACTACGGCGCGTCATAGATCATTTCATTGCATTGCCCATGCTGGATTACAATTGTTACTCGGATTAAAATATTTGTTGTAACCAGGGTCGTCTCCATGTGAAATTGCGTTGGTTAAGTGACATCCCCGTAAAAACTTCAAATCCAAATTAACATCTTTTCGCCTTGGCCCAATGTATTTGTCTTTATGTAACATGCGTCCCATATGAATAAACGCCCCCTGAAATTCACTCAAATCAAATAAACGCCAAGACGCTTAGGCGATACCTCATGCATTATTCATATGACAATATGACAATGTTGGATATGATATATGACAATGGTGGACAATAATAATAATTTGTGTGTTTTTCTTACATTAGTTCCTACAGAAGTATCGGGAAATATTGTTCAAGCAATTTGGAAGGATCCAGCCTGTTCAATATGTACTCACATGATGGCTATGCAAGAATCAAGTTTAAATCAGATGGATCAGACACTGCAAGTGGTTTTGGCTTCACATTCAGCTTACAATATAAAAATAGCGATTATCTTGGCTATCCATACGAAACATATTGTAGGTAGGGCAATTGTAGCTATTTCATGCATTTCCATCTAAATTTGTAGTTTTTAGTCATGAATTTTGAGGATGAAATGATAGCGGGCAAGGCCGGGCGGGAGGAGCGGGTACGAAGTTGAGACTTTCCAACTAGAGCGTGGTTTTAGAGAGCGTTTGAGAAAAAAGCGTTGATAATTTCCGAATATCGAGCGCGAAACCTTCGTTGTGCCGACGAACGCAGGAATTGGGGGGGGGGGGGGGTACATTCAATGCCCCGTACCTTATCTTGTTTAGCAACGCAATAACTGTCAACTTGTGTCACTTGCATCTCATGAATGAGGTTTTCATTGTAGATCCACTACAAAATACTTTGAACCTGACAACGTGTATTCACAAGGTTGGCCATACCGCTATGAAAAGTCATCGTCTAAATGCCTTCTAGAAGAGTACATTGGGGATTCCTCCGATACACGCATAGCATTCATGGATATTGATACAAATTCCGATCGCATATGTGGATATTCAAACTCTGACTATGTGCAGCTTCAAGGTTGGTGGCATGGCAGGCACAATCGACCAATTAGTCTGATGAAAACTCCCTTGTGCAGTTACTTTTTCTAATTATCGCCCACCCCTTTTAACCACTCTCGTCAAATAAGCGCTCATGCAACTTTATGTGGAACAAAAGGGTGTTTCGTAGTGAAGTCTTATCAAATGAACTTTAGAAAATAAATTTTTAAATTTAAATTTGAAATCAGGGTCCAACGTCATTCGCAGTCACAACGCGACCCCGATAAGTGAGAAGATGTGTGATACCTCCAGTATCAAAGCGTTTACCGTCGAAAAATACAGTTATATCTACATAAAGGCTACTCGTCTAAGAGGAGGTTCCACCCACCGAGGCTTTATTACTGGATACCTTAAATACAAACGTGAGTTTCTGTCTTTTGCATCTTTTTGCATTTGCATTTCCTTCCTCTTTTGCATGATAATAATTTCATTATACAGGCTGATTTAATCCAAGCCAGATTACTATTACTTCACAATTCATCAATCAGTTTGAATCTCAAATTGTTGCTAACATTTTTAAACATGAAGGTATTTTCTCATAGCTTATAAAAAGACAAAATCGTCATCACACATAATTGCGATAGTTTTGGGCAGCATCGCAGGAGTTGTTGTATTTTTGGTCTTTTTATTGGTGCTCGGCATATGCATGTGCAGGCGAAGAAGAAATCCTGGTGTTGTTCTAGGACAGAATCGAGCAAACACTGATTTTCAAGGAACGAGCAATCCAAATTACTCCGAATCTACAGTCGTGTCTCAAACGACCCATGTCAATTCGGGGGCTGGCACTCAGAGTCAGTATGCTCCTTCTCAGGTACCAGCACCGTATCCTCCTCCATATGGGATCTCCAACTAAGCAGCCTGCCAGCTTTGATGTATGGAAAAGTAAAAACCCAGAACCTTACCCAGCTGCACACTTAGATGTGTTGCTTGGCGAACTTTACATATTTAGTCAAACTTTATGATTTTCTATGTGATTTTGTTGTTAATTTTTAGCACTACAAGCTTTTTTGTAATGATTTTTATGACGATATGCACATTTTTGCGAGGAAGGCAGATTCGAATTGGTAAAGACTTCAAGAATCTTTAATACAAGAACGGATACTGCTAAGAACTAAATGCTTAGAGAAATTAAGTCTTAATTAAATTGAATTAAATCCACAAGGTCCTGTATACACTGGGAACCCTATAAGTGCCACATACCCAACTTCAAAAACCTACCAGACTGCCCCAGGAGCAGGCCAGCCAGCTTTCTATCCACCAGCATCACAGGGCTACAGTCAAGCACCAATGGCTCCTCCAGCCGGCTTCCCAACTGAACCACCCCCAGCATATGTCCAGGTGAACCCATCAGTACCCTAGTCAATGGCAAGTCCATTTGAACTAATTTCTGCTGTATTGTTGGTTAAACATTTTATGATTGGTGGTGTTAATATTTCAGTCATTCGCATTATTTTGTTGTGAGCTATATTTTGTGTGAGCTTAATTTTTAATTGATTACGACACTGCCTTTGGGAGAATCTGACTGGTGCATTTGCATCAGTTGCATCCCGCCCCAGCGGCCTATCGCATGAACCCGGTTTGGCGAGATCTCACTGTCACTGACAAACTCATTTACAAGGCAACTTGCTACAACAAGAGTGCCGGATTAGCCGAGGTCTCACTTTCACCAAGCAGGATCCCTGTTGAACGGATTGAAATTTCCCCATGTGAAAGCTCCAGCCCGGCAAATCGGGTTAGAGGTGATGATAGTACGCATGCCTTTCTTCCATTTCACGAAAAATACCAAATGGTTTCCAGAGAATCTTCTCGGTGGTTAAACGAAATGGTGGACAATTTGCTGAAATGTTTTTTTTTCTGCTGGTCGTCAAGTCAATGTTTTTGAAACCCAAAAGCCCATGGCGCGAATAATTTTGTCTCAAAATCGGAAGGCGAGAAGTAGAACTGCAACATCAGGGGCGGATCCAGACGGACGCAACGGTCAGATTTGTTGGGAAAATATTAAAAATTTTACCATTATTTTCACTTTGAAAAAGAAATTAAAACTTTTCATCCGATTTCGAATGATAGCGTTTTGCCCGAATCTATTTATTCGTTTCCTTTACATCGTTTTCCCCCTATAGACAGAAGCAAATATTTCATTCACCCATTTTTACGGGTTTGGAGCCGTTGACAAATAAGTGGCAACACTTCTTGCCTTGCCACTGAGCCTTTGTTCTTCAAAACGCAAGTGTGCAAAGGAACAGATGCAAACCAATCAGAATTACGGATGCTGCTTCACGACAAAGTGGCGGGAGCGTCTGTCAATTTCAAATAACTGATGCAAACCAATCACGTTTCTCTCTCTACTGATGCAAGCCAATCAGAATTATCAATGCTGCTTATGAGATAGTACGGGGAGCGTTTGTCAATTTCAAAAAACTGATGCAAGCCAATCAGAATCATTCCCTACTGATGCAAACCAATCATTTTACATTTCCAATGATGCAAGCCAATCAGATGAACGCTGAGCTCTCGATCGATTTTATAACACTATAGATAAACTGTTGTGTTGCTGTTGAGTTGGGTTTTTTAGACAGGGCATATGCTCTAACAATCTAACAAACTGCTTAATGTTTGTTTTCTTGTTTGACTCTCATAAATATAGCTATGAACTTTAATTTTAGGCAAGAAGCCTTCCCGAAAAATTCCCCAGAATCACGTGATCGATGACGTCATTTTCTTTAAAATGAGGTGTTTATTCGATCATAACTTTTCAATCGTTTGTCATACCGTAAATCCTCGAATAAGCCCCCAAGGGCTTATTTGCAAAAATGAATTTTTGGGTGGGGGCTTATTGGTACGAACATCACGCACGATCACAACTAAATGGACAGGATAGGACAGGCCTAAAAAGAGTTAAAGTTACGAAGCTGCACAAAGTTGGGAAGTTGGTTACTTTTTATTGACTCTTGCCAACGTGAAATGTAAAATATGTAACACGAAAAACGTTAGTGCATTTAACGCAATTTGATAGAAAATAACAGTAACGCCGGAGCAAACTTACCAGCAGAGCATACTGGTTGCCGGGAAGTTTTTAACCTGCAGACTTCTGCAGGAATGCCCTACTTGCTTATTTAATATACTAGTTATTAGGTTTATTCTGACAGTGGGAGCATTTCCATTCAACATCTGTGTCATGGAATGCCTGACCTGGTATTCTCTCACACATCCTGTGATATCGATTCTGACATTGATTGCACTCTGCCATTTGCCTAGACAAAAACATAGCAAGCAAATGCTTATTCTAATGTCGCCAGGACAAGATTCAGGACAAGATTCAGATTCGACAAAATTCTATTTTCAATCAATAATTCAGGCATCTAATAGTGAATACAGCAAAACCAACCTAAAAATACCTGTTAGATATATCAATAAGGTTCAATATGAACCAAAAGTCGAAACTATATTCCAGGTAATCTGAAGCATTAACAGCTCGTGTGTTGTGTGTGTTGTCAACTTACACAATCCCACAAGGCCGTGAACAATGGTCTCAAATCAAATAAATCGAAGTTATTTTTTAACAAATCATAAAATACCTATTAGATTTAGGAATGGGCTACAGTTTAAGCCCAAAACTGCGAAAATATTTCATGTTATAGCTTCGGAATTACAGCTCGTGTTTTGCCATGCACCATTACAAAACTTCATTTAGACCATAAACAATTACTTTCTGGACAAACAGTCCAGAATTTTTAAACCAATACTAAAATATCTGCGGGCAAATGATCCTGTTATTTTTACAAATAGCTCTCTAAGCAAGGAAAAATTTTGTTGTTGTAAACAATGACCCCCGTACGTGCAAATTAAAAATTTCCCACCACAACATACGCAATTTCCCTGTAGCTGCATCGATGAGCCATTTTTAGCAACCAAAAACAGTGTGGATACCGCCAACGTTTTGCAAAATTGCAAGCATTTTATACTTTCAACTGCTTAGAGAACCATTTAATAGTATGAACAGAAGAAACCCCCATCATCCCAAAATAGTAAAATAGGTAACAAATAGACATTAGCTGGACAAGAACCATTCAGACGTGTCTATTCATCATAGCAATTTACATTTCTCCTCCCATATCATAGAGTCTTCGCAAGCTATCTTATCGATTTTAAATGTTACGAAATTAGGTTATATGCATATTTACAAACATGCACATTTGCAAAAGCAAGCAACGCACAAGACAAAATAACCGGAATTAAGTTTCCCGCCAAAAGCAACAACGGCGATTATTATTTTCGGTGTGGACTCTTCGTATTCACGCCAACTTCGGTCTACCGATAATCGTTTCCCGAGTACTTATTTAAAAATTCTCGGCGAGCGTCCTTTTGCTCATTGGTATCGATCATCAACCTGTTCACACGACACCGTTTTCATTTGACTCCGTTTTCATTTCGATCCGTTTACGATACTGCGTTCACACGGAAACGATTGAAAACGGTGCATTCCGATCCGGTTTTGCGTTTCCAAAGAAAACGCTCTGGAAGTGGAGTGCTCCGTTTTCATTTGACTCCGTTTTCAGTTTGGACTCGTGTGAACGCATGAAAACGGAGTCAAGTGAAAACGGAACCTCTTCTCAGTGTAACAGCTTCGTTTTCGATTGCTTTTGGCGCCGAATATAAACAATTTAGAAATACTTGATTGACTTGACAAATTGAATATGAATGTGTTTGTCTTAGATGTTTTGGAGTTTTTGTTCCTGTAATGACTTTATTATATGGTTGACAGTTCAGAATATATATAGTTCATGGCTGATTTTATTAAAAACTACCCATCAAGCTAAATTTAGGAAATTGTTGAACACGGAAATGGGTATAGGCTGTCAAATTTTGGCGCAAAAGCAACATTACAAATATTTGAAACAGCAGGAATCGCAGCGGGAGCGAAGTGAAGCGTAAACTTGTGAAAAGTGAAAACGGTGTCGTGTGAACACAGTGAAAAATGCGCACCGTTTTGCCTCTGGAATCCGGAGCGAAATGAAAACGGTGTCGTGTGAACGAAGCCTTAGTTACAGACATGCGTAAAACTGAAAGCTGGTGTTGACAGACAAAAGGAAGGGTTAGGTGATTTCATAATATAACTGACGTAAACGAACTAAGAAAACAAAACAATAAGACAATACTTGGGAAACCCCGCACCCACTGAGTAACCGAGACAAGAATGAATGAATGAAAAACGAGAGGCTTACATAATAATTTGTGACATTATGTAGGTTGTAGTATGAAAGATTCTGATATATTTTGAAGCTGGTGTCGGTCAGATTTTATGCTGGATCCGCCCCTGCATGATTGCACGTGACTGTTTACAGCACGTCAAACAAAACCTCATGTGATAGCAAGTTGATTCTAGCCCGGCAAACGCGTTTAATTTCATTCCAGGCAAGGACAGACCGGGAGTGCAGGAGGAATAAATAAATTTCGGTATTCGTTGAAAACGCGAATATGATGAAGATTTTGAAGGTTTTATCGATCGTCCTAATTTTGATAGCAGAAGCAAGCACAAAGTCGTGCCATTCAAAGACATTTTATGCAACTTTATCGGATAAGACTGTGTCAGTCTCGAACTATTCCAGCAACGAGGATTGCACAATTGACATAAGGCCCGTGTCTCAATACAGTGGCAGTAACTACTTTCTTGCAATTCGCTGGTGGACGTCCTTCGATGTGAAAGGAAACATGCCCGATTGCAATAATGATTATGTGGAAGTGTTTTTAACCAGGTAAGTTTTCATTAATCATGAATTCACTCGTGAAAAGAAGTATTGCGGATTTAACATATTTTTTCTTTCGATGATCGAAATTCATGTGCTTGTAATCCGATCTCAGCAGATCAAGCCGTTGCCCATACCGTAAATCCTCGAATTAGCCCCCTGGGGGCTTATTTATTGTTGACGTTTTCAGAGGGGGGCTTATTCGAGGGGGGGGGCTTATAAAACTACCTGAAATATGGCACAAAAATTGACGTTGTTACTGTGAAAATAAGCGGGAAATTGGTTTAGTTGTTCCAGCAAAGTGTTTTGCATACACAGATAAACAGAAGAATGCCCAGATATTGGTTAAAAAACGGTCAGAAAAACAAAATTTTCTCGAACTCGCTGTACGCAAACATCAGCATGTTTTGGGTGCGGGCTTATTCGACGGGGGGGGGGGGCTTATTAACAATTTGTTGTTCTAGGATGGGGCTTATTCGAGGGGGGGGGGCCAATTCGAGGATTTACGGTTTTAGATTACAATGATTACTCGGATTACAATATTTGTTGTCACCAGGGTGTGACATCCCCTTTGAAAGCTCAAATCGAATTTCTAACAACCAAACAAATTAACCTCCTATTTCTGGCTTGACGGGATAAATAAAAGCCCATATGCGTATGGGTCCCACATGAATAAACGCCCCCTTAAATTTGCTGAAATCAAATAAAAGGCAAGACGCTTAATCAAGGAGAGACGTCATGTGATCGGAAAAGTTGTTGGACAATAACTTGCGTGTTTTTCTTACATTAGTTCCTATAGAACAATCGGGAAATATTGTTCAAGCAATTTGGAAGGTTCCGGCCTGTTCAACATGTTCTCACATGATGGTTATGCAAGAATCAAGTTCAAATCAGATGGATCAGATACTGGAAGTGGCTTTGGCTTCACATTCAGAATGTATTATAAAAAGGAAAACTATCTTGGCTATCTATACCAAACATATTGTAGGTTAGTAGGGAGATTATAGTTATTTCATGCATCTCCATTTAAATTTGAGGTCATGAATTTTAACAATGAAATGATACACTCGAGGGCAGCCCTAATTAAGAAATTTTGGGCGGGGCGGGTACAAAATTGAGACTTGCCGACGTTAGAGCGTTTCTTTAAAGCACGGTCGGCAAAGGGGGGTTGTTTAATTCCGAGTTTCCAGCCTCATTCCATATTTTTGGGTATTTCAAAATACTCAATTATATAGCGAACGATTCAAGACAGTTGCAAAATGTCTTTTGCCCGTGGGACATTACTTCCTTGTGCCGACGAATGCAGGATGGGGGGGGGGGGGACGTTCAGTGCTCCGTACCCCCATCCCGTTTAGCAACGCAATAACTGTCAATTTGCGTCACTTGCATCTCATAAATGAGGTTTTGATTCTAGATCCATTACATCATACAATTATCCTGACAACGTGTATTCACAAGGTTGGCCATACCGCTATGAAAAGTCATCCTCTAAATGCCTTCTAGAAGAGTACATTGGGGATTCCTCCGATACACGCATAGCATTCATGGATATTGATACAAATTCCGATCGCATATGTGGATATTCAAACTCTGACTATGTGCAGCTTCAAGGTTGGTGGTATGGCAGACACAATCAACCAATTAGTCTGATGAAAACTCCCTTGTGCAGTCACTTTTTCTAATTATCGCCCACCCCTTTTAACCACTCTCGTCAAATAATCGCCTATGCAACTTTATGTGGAACAAAAGGGTGTTTCGTAGTCTTGTCAAGTCTTGTCAAATGAAATTTGGAAAATAAATTTTTAAATTTAACTTTGAAATCAGGGTCCAACGTCGTTGGCAGTCACAACCCGACTCCGATAAGTGAGAAGATGTGTGATACCTCCAGCATCAAAGCGTTTACCGTCGAAAAATACAGTTACATCTACATAAAGGCTACTCGTCTAAGAGGAGGCCCCACCCACCGAGGCTTCGTTACTGGATACGTTAAATACAAATGTAAGTGTCTGTGTTTTGGATCTTTTTGCATTGCATTTTCTTCCTCTTTTGCATGATAATATTTTCATTATACTGGCTGATTTAATCCGAGCCAGATTACTATAACTTCACCATTAATCAATCATGTTGAATCTCAACTTGTTGGCTAACATTTTTAAACATGATGACGTTTTTTCATAGCTGACAAAAAAACCAAAACATCAAACATAATTGCTATAGTTTTGGGCATCATCGCAGGAGTTGTGGTCTTTTCATTGGTGCTTGGCATATGTATCTACAAGCGAAGAAGAAATGCCGGTGCTATTCTAGGACAGAATCGAGCAAAAACGGATTTGCAAGGAACGAGCAATCCAAATTACTCTGAATCTACAGTCGTGTCTCAAACGATCCATCCTAATTATTCTGCGACTGGCACTCAGAGTCAGTATGCTCCTCCGCAAGCACCAGCACCGTATCCTCCTCCATATGGCATCTCAAGCTAACCAGCCTACCACCTTTGACGTATGGAAAAGTATAAATAAACCCAAACCCTTACCCACCCAGCTGCAGACTTAGACGTGTTAGTTGGTGAATTTTACGTATTTCATCAAACTTTATGATTTTCCATGTGATGTTGCTGTTTAGTGTTAGCACTACAGGCTTTTTTGAAATGATTTTTATGATGATATGCGCATTTTTTGCGAGGAAGGCAGTGTTTGCAAAAGAGTGTATCAAGACAATTTATAATTTATCATAATAAACAATTTTTACAGTCGAGTAAGACTAAGCAGAGAGCAAAAAAATGGACGTCGCTTGAAGATGTTTATTTACATACTTCGTATTTGAAAATGTTTTTTAATTCACTTGCGAATAGGCCAATTAAATATCCTATTTGATTTTGTTCACGCTGGTCGTGACTCATTTGATGATCTTTGTTACAAAGAAATATACACAAACAGTTTTCGTATATGTAGCCTTCGTTTATAAGAGACTTGGATTGGCACTTGGCTTAGCACAGGAATTGTAGATTCTTGTATCATTAAAAGGGTTTATTTTATTGGCTTTGTTTCGTTCACTTTATCACTATCAGAATACTTTTGTGTGTGTCGGTGCGAATGCGAGGACAAACCCGAGAATGCGCCGAGCCGAAACCGAGATCGAATACGAGGATGGATGCGATGCTGAATGGTATCCACCCCAATATTGTTGTTTGTGATTGCATTTCGAGCTTGCAGCAACATGGCTGAATGGGATGTCTAAAGTTTGGCGAAGACTTTGTTCATTAATTATTGCTGCATTATGAAGCCAGACAAGGCAAAATTTGGAAATAATATATTTTGCTTCACGTTGAAAATGCAAATATGATGAAGATATTGACGATTATAGCGATCCTTTTGATGTTAATTGTTGAACCAAGCTCGCAGTATTGCTATTCTACGACGCTGTATGCCTCGACGTCAAAAAGTACCAAGTCAGAATCGTACTACTACTCAAGTAGCGAAGATTGCAGCACGTTAAAGATTCGCCCTTCATCTTATTACAGCAGCGGAAAATATTATCTTGAAATAAAATGGTTATCATTTGATGTGAAAGGAAACATGCCCGATTGTAATAATGATTATGTGGAGGTGTTTGTGAGCAGGTAGTTCTTTTCCTCTTGATCCATTGCGTCATTTAGGAGTTTTTGTTGGCAGACATTTGTTGTCGATATCTGTATGTCAATAGTGTTTTGTCGAAAAATCAGACATTTAATTTATTTCATTGAATTAGGGTGCAGTTTCATTCCCCTGTGTATAATAATTATAGGTTGAATGAATCAATCAACAAATAACACTCTTCCTCTCCATTTTTTCTATCAGATCATACAAAAGTATAGGGAAGTACTGTTCTAGCAATCTCAAAACTAGTAATAAATTATTTCCGATGTATTCATTCGATGGTCATGCTAAGATTAAATTCCGCTCAGATGGTTCAATTAATGGCAAGGGCTTCAAGTTCTCTTACCAGCTGAGAAGCAAAAGCAGACAATACCTTGGAACTAAAGATTCCACATCATGCAGGCAAGTAAAGCAAGTTGTTTGTCAAAAGAAACCATCTGATTTCCCAGTTATTATATGTGAAAAAGTTGAATAATTATTTTGCCACATTTTAATTCAAACGTCATCCTCCATCCATTAGCACTGCTACAAGTTATGATGATTCTGGCATCAAGTTTTCACAAGGTTGGCCTTCCCCGTATGCCAAGTCATCTTCATTCTGTACTCAAAAAGTATATATTGGAAACTCCTACAATGCCCGCGTTGTGTTTATGGACATCAATACAGCTACTAGTGTATCATGCGGATGGGAAGACTATGTTCAGCTTCTAAGTCGTAAGTAAATAATCCGTCCCGTAAATAAAAAGTGTGTTTCATTTTCCTTTATAACAGTAACTTTGGCATGGCCAATACAGCAGATAATGGGTTTTATGTAAGATATTTTGTTTGTTCATCTGATAAAAAACAAACCCTATTTAATAATATCAATAGTCCCTATTTTTTATTCTTCACCTTGCATGTTTTGCAATTTGCTAAGTACATTCAACCTTATAATAAAATATGGTCCAATGATAGTTTCAGTTCATGTCCACACAAGCCACAACACCATGCAATTGCAAATATAATTGCAGCAAATTAGACCATTTATCAGGGCTATTTCAATTCTTTTATTTTTCATTTCGTTTACAGATTATTCCATCTTTTCCATGTCTCATTCCACTTCAATAAGTCGAAGACTGTGCGACACATCTGATATTCGTGCTTACACTGTCACGTACAAATACATGCAGATAGAATTCAAACGTGAGGAAGGAAGTCAGTCTTCTTACAGAGGCTTTGTTGCTGGATATGTCATATATGATAGTAAGATGGCTACATATTTAACCATTATTCATTCCCCATCATTGTTTCCTCGATTTAGTGCCCATCTGCAGACCATATTTTGAAATAAGCAACCCCTTTGTATAATGCCCTCATAAGCCCCCTCTAAGTACTGAGTTAAAATGATACTTTTTCCTGAAGGTTCTTTGAAATTGTTTGGTGAAAGAATATAAAGACTGTTTGATTTCAAAAATGTCTTTCTATTGCAGCTAGCAAACCAACTCCTGGAGCTGATGATAGTTATCACAACAATGCAACCCCTACTACAAAAGCAACTTCATATGGAACTATTTGGAGTGTAATTGTGGTAGTGGTTATAATTGTGGTTATTCTAACTATAGCCATCTGCATATGCAAGCGCAGAGCAGCTCGTGGTGCCATTGCGAGGCAGAACCAAGCAAACATGGCCATTGCTGCTACTAGAAACGCAGGCCAGTCTGCAACCACTGTCATGCCTCAAAGTGTTAATGCCCATCCTGGCACACAATATGGTCCCACCACATCTTCCTCCCCACGAGTCACATACACTGCCAATCCTACAAACACAGGATACCAGCCTGTTCCTACCAATCCACCTTCTAATACATATCCAACCACTAATGCATATGCAACCACTAATACATATCCAACTAGTACCACTGGAAATTCAACTGAGCCAACTGCGCCAAACAGTCAACCGGTTTACCCACCGCCCTCATATGATGCCTTAGCCACCAACACCAGCCAAAGACAAGTACCATATCAGTCAGAATCTTTGATCCCAAATGGGCCACCTCCATCATATAGCGAATGCGTTTCAGGACCTTAGTCAACTATGTGTTATATTTAAATTATCTATATCATCTGATGTGATGTCACATATATTTATCATATCAAAATATTAATCATGTTTTTCAAATCAAATCCTTTTCTATTGATTTGATTGAAAAAAAAGTATCAACCTCGCTTTGACCGAAACAATAGGATTTAGCTCTCTATCCAAAATCCTCCTTTCTGTTTCTCTATGTTTGTTGTTTGTTATTGCATTTCGAGCTTGCAGCAAGATGGCTGCATGGGATGCCTAAAGTTTGGCGAAGACTTTGATCATATAATTATTGTTGCATTATAAAGCCAGACAAGGCAAAAGTTGGAAAGAATATATTTTGCTTCACGTTGAAAATGCAAATATGATGAAGATATTGACGATTATATCCATCCTTTTGATGTCAATTGTTGAACCAAGCTCGCAGTATTGCTATTCTACGACGCTGTATGCTACGACGTCAAAAAGTACCAATTCAGAGTCGTACTACAAAAATTACGAAGATTGCACGATAACGATTCGGCCTTCATCTTATTACAGCAGCAAAAGATATTATCTTGAAATAAAATGGCTATCATTTGATGTGAAAGGAAACATGCCAAGTTGTTATAATGATTATGTGGAGGTGTTTGTGAGCAGGTAAATTCTTTTCACACCTTCATTCTGCCTCTAAAACAGGGTTGCCATATTGGCTTTTTCTAAGCCAAATTCCAGAAATTTGGCTTTTTTGAAAAGTGCTTGGCTTAGAAAAATTGATTTGGCTTAGAGCTAAAATTTGGCTTAATTTGGCTTTTTCCAGAAATTTGGCTTAATTAAGCTAACTTGAATTTTCAAAGCCACTGTTGTAAGTATTTTAAGTAACGGAAAGGATATTCAGGTTGTTCAATGCAGAAAAAATGCACACCGAAGGCTCAAATCATGGGTGAAACAGTGTGCACTCTTTGAATTCTGAACAATCATGTGATACTTCTTTTGTTCACTTACATTTTGATGACATCATCAAAGCCTCGTTTTCAGGTTCTATTGTTTTTTAACCTCGTTTTCAAGTTTGGCTTTATTTGGCTTTATTTCATGACCCATTTGGCTTGGCGGGCTAACTGACATCTGGCAACCCTGCTCTAAAATGTGCCTAACCTTGCTTAAATCTGGGGCGGGATGTTGCATGCAGTTGGCTTGAATCTGAATATGATCAAGTCATAGTGAGTATCTTCTTCAGAAGCTGGACAGTTTGTCTTCCTTAATACATTTTGTTCCATTGCATCAGTTTGGAGTTGTCATTTCTGCAACCATAAGCACTTTCTTCAAATCCAAAGTAGTGGCAGACATTTGTTGTCGATATCTGTCTGTCAATGGTCTTGTGTCGAAAAATTAAACATTTATTTCATTAAATTAGGGTGTAGTTTTCATTCCTCTGTGTATAATAATTAGGTTGAATCAATCTATCAACAAATAACACTCTTCATTTCCATTTTTTCTATCAGATCATACAAAAGTATTGGGAAGTACTGTTCTCATAACTTCATAACTAGTAATGAACTATTTCCGATGTATTCATTTGATGGTCATGCTAAGATTAAATTCCACTCAGATGGTTCAATTAATGGCAAGGGCTTTAAGTTCTCTTACCAGCTGAGAAGCAAAAGCAACCAATATCTTGGAACTAAATATTCCACATCATGCAGGCAAGTAAAGCAAGTTTTTTGTTAAAAGAAACCATCTGATTTCCCATTTTTATCTGTGAAATATCAGTTGAAATTCAAACTTCAACCATCCATCAGCTCTAGCACAAGTTTTGATGATTCTGGCATCAAGTTTTCACAAGGTTGGCCTTCCCCGTATGCCAAGTCATCGTCATCCTGTACTCAAAAAGTATATATCGGAAACTCCTACAATGCCCGCGTTGCGTTTATGGACGTCGATACAACTACTAGATGTGGATGGGAAGACTATGTTCAGCTTCTAGGTCGTAAGTAAATAATGTGTCATTATTGCACATTTTCAAGTGTGTTTCACTTTCCTTTTTAAATGTAGCTTTGGCATGCCCAATACAGCACATAATGGGTTTTATGTAAGATGTTTTGTTTATTCATTTGATAAAAAACGAAAACCTTATTTAATAATATCAATAAACTTTATTTTTTCATTCTTCACCTTGCATGTATAGCAATTTGCTGAGTACATTCAACCTTATAATACAATATGGCCCAATAGTTTCAGTATCAAATGGACACAAGCCACAACACTATGGAATCGCAAATATAATTGCAGCAAATTAGACCATTTATCAGATCTATTTCAATTCTTTTATTTTTCATTTTGTTTACAGATTATTCCAGCCTTCCCAGCTCTTATTCCTATTCAATAAGCGGAAAACTGTGCTACGTGTCTGATATTCGAGCTTACACTGTCAGGTACAAGTACATGCATATAGAATTCAAACGCGAGGAAGGAAGTCAGTCTTCTTTGAGAGGCTTTGTTGCTGGATATGTCATATATGATCGTAAGCTGGCAACGTATTTAACCATTATTCATTCTCCATCATTATTTCCTCAATTTATTGCCCATCTGCAGACCATATTTTGAAATAAGCAACCCCTTTGTATAACACCCCCTTTAAGTACTGAGTTAAAATGACACTTTTTCCTGAAGGTTCTTTGACATCGTTTGGTGAAAGAATATGAAGACTGTTTGATTTCAAAAATGTCTTTTTATTGCAGCTAGCAAACCAACTCCTGGAGCCGATGATAGTTATCACAACAATGTAACCCCTACTAAAAAATCATCTTCATATGGAACTATTTGGAGTGTAATTGTGGTAGTGGTTATAATTGTGGTTATTCTTACTACCGTCATCTGCATATGCAGGCGCAGAGCAACTCGTGGTGCCTTTGCAAGGCAGAACCAACCAAACATGGCCGCCGCTGCAACTAGAAACGCAGGCCAGCCTGCAACCACTGTCATGCCTCAAAGTGTTAATGCCTATCCTGGCACACAATATGGTCCCACTACATCTTCCTCCCCACGAGTCACATACACTGCCAACCCTACAAATACAGGATACCAGCCTGTTCCTACCAATCCACCTCCTAGTCCATACCCACCCTCTAATACATATCCAACGGCTAATACATATCCAACTGCTAATACATATCCAACTCCTACCACTGGAAATTCAAGTGAGCCAACTGCACCAGCCAGTCAACCGATTTACCCACCACCCTCATACGATGCCTCAGCCGCCAACGCCAGCCAAGGACAAGTACCATATCAGTCAGAATCTTTGATCCCAAATGCGCCACCTCCATCATATAGCGAATGCGTTTCAGGACCTTAGTCAATTATGTGTTATACTGAAATTATCTATATTATCTGATGTGATGTCACATATATTCATCATATCAAAATATTAATCATGTTTTTTTTAATTTTCATCGAAATATGTTCATTAATTTTGTGTTGTATTGTTTATAAATGTAGTAAGGCCTGGACTATTGCTGTTGTATAGGAATACAGCTTTTTATTGCTTGGCCACTTTTAACCAAAGTTCACAATCGATCAAGTAGGACTATAATTTAGGGATAGAAATAATTAACGTGGCTAAAAACATCATTTCAAGTACATGTTTTATGTAATTTGGAATTTTTTTTTAAAATGCACTTGCAAATAGCCTTCTAATTTTATTTTTTGCACAATTATTGTGATTTATTGAATGAATTGTTACAAAGAATTATATGTAGTAAGTAGCTTTTCTGTAGGCGTTTTTATTATAAGAAACTTATTATAATTTGATTCGATGTACGAAAAGGTTACATCTTTGTTGACACTGTACTAGAAACATCTTTAAAGTCGCTTTTAGCAAAAGTTCATGGAAACAAAAATTTGACTGTTAAGAGATACAAAATATGTTCTGTCACACTGGTTGGAAGTTGACCAAAGAAAAAGCTGTCCTCAAACAATAAAATTTTGATACTATTTTTGTTCAGTTTTGACCATTTTTTATTTCATAATAAATAAAACAGCCGCCGTTCACTACAACGAGATTTTTCTTTATCAAAATTTCTTTTCAAGGCAGATGAAACTGTTGTTTGGTTGCATAAACATGTCTTTTTTAATGGAGCTTTTCTTTATTTACATTGCCCTATTGTTGCATTGAAATAAAGCTTGTGGCAAAGGTGTATGGTGACTGTGAAAGTTTGAAGAAGGCTTTCTTAACTTGTCATTGTTGCGTTGCGTTCCAAAGCTAGGCAACAATATAATGGGAGGAAATAATATATTTTGCTTTACGATGAATATGATGAAGATATTGGCGATAATATCGATCCTCTTGATGTTGATAGCTGTATCATACACCAAGGGTTGCTACACGTCTACTTCACTTTATGCCACTGTATCAAGCCAGGCCCACACAGTGGCGTCTTCAAGCAACGACGATTGCACGATAACAATAGAGCCTTCATCTTTTAGCAGCGGATATTATCTTGAAATAAAATGGCTCTTATTCGATGTGAAAGGAAACATGCCCGATTGCAATAATGACTATGTAGAGGTGTTCTTGACAAGGTAATTTATACGAAACGTACCCAAATGGTATAACCCGTGTTAGACGGCAAATGCAATCCGAAGAACTTTGTTAAATTGATTCAATGGCCATGGAATTACAAGCCAGCCCCAAGCTCAACTGAACTCAACTGTATTTGAGCCTGTACACATATTTTTAAACCTCTAAACTTGCATTATTGGCCACGTAAATTAGTGTGGACCCTGATAAGACTGTGAATGGTAAACATTACTAGTAATACAGTATACTGATCTGTACCACAGAATAGGAAGATCTTATTCTGTGTCTGTACTCAACTAGGCCTTTGCCTTTCATGCTGAGAAAATCTCGTATCCATTCCGTTCCCAGTAAACATATTAATTGAGGGAATGGACGTAATATAAAATTTTATTAAACAAAAGAAGTAGATTGGAGAGAACTATACGTGACATGATATTTCTGGATCTAAAATATCTTCAAACGTTTCTACCGATCGACCTCCAGTTTGGGACTAGTTTCGGACTAGTTTAGGACTAGTTTGGGACTATTTGCGCGGCTATATTATCAAAACTAAAGGCAATAAATCGCTTCAAATTGCATATATACAACATTCAGGCATGTAGAAAACAACCTTACTTTTATTGAATCATTTCCGTATGTTTTTCTTGTAAAAAACCTCTTCTCACAAGGGCCTATTTTCGTAAACAATTGACACTGCGATGACAAATTGCGTTGTATGTAAGTCTACTTTTTACCCCCTGGATGGGATAATGAATTTTCAATGCCATATTAATAAAATGTAGCTCTCCACGGTATGGTCATAAATTTTTGGCCGCTCTACTTTATTTCTTTCCTATGAAATTTTAACTCTGAAAACGACTCAGCCAGGAAAAAAGTGCTTCGCGTGTAAGTCTACTTTTTACCCCCTGGATGAGATAATGAATTTTCAATGCCATATTTATAAAATATAGTTCTTCACGGTGTGGTCATAAATTTTTGGGAGCTCTATCTTGCGTATTTGTTAAAAAATTTTATCTCTGAAAACGACTCAGCCACGGTTTGAGTGGAAAAATTTCTAAGTGTCAGGTGACAAAGTGCGTTGTATGTAAGTCTACTTTTTACCCCCTGGATGGGATAATGAATTTTCAATGCCATATTTATAAAATATAGTTCTTCACGGTGTGGTCATAAATTTTTGGGAGCTCTATCTTGCGTATTTGTTAAAAAATTTTATCTCTGAAAACGACTCAGCCACGGTTTGAGTGGAAAAATTTCTAAGTGTCAGGTGACAAAGTGCGTTGTATGTAAGTCTACTTTTTACCCCCTGGATGGGATAATGAATTTTCAATGCCATATTTATAAAATATAGTTCTTCACGGTGTGGTCATAAATTTTTGGGAGCTCTATCTTGCGTATTTGTTAAAAAATTTTATCTCTGAAAACGACTCAGCCACGGTTTGAGTGGAAAAATTTCTAAGTGTCAGGTGACAAAGTGCGTTGTATGTAAGTCTACTTTTTACCCCCTGGATGGGATAATGAATTTTCAATGCCATATTAATAAAATATAGCTCTCCACGGTATGGTCATAAATTTTTGGGAGCTCTAACCTGCGTATTTCTTAAAAAAATTTATCTCTGAAAACGACTCAGCCACGGTTTGAATGGAAAAATTTCTAAGTGTCAGGTGACAAAGTGCGTTGTATGTAAGTCTACTTTTTACCCCCTGGATGGGATAATGAAATTTCAATGCCATATTAATAAAATATAGTTCTTCACGGTGTGGTCATAAATTTTTGGCCGCTCTACTTTATTTCTTTCCTATGAAATTTTAACTCTGAAAACGACTCAGCCAGGAAAAAAGTGCTTCGCATGTAAGTCTACTTTTTACCCCCTGGATGAGATAATAAATTGTTAATGACATGTTAATAAAATACAACCCTCCAGGGCCCCGTCATAAGTTTTTGGTAGCTCTATCTCGCGTATTTCTAAGAAGACATAACTTTAAGGATGAATCGCATGGAGAAAACGATATTGCCAAAATTATCTCATCCAGGGGGTAAAAAGCAAATGCACATAGAGAGCACTTTGTCATGTGACCATTGGAAATGTTTCCACTTAAGCCGTGGCTGAGTGGTTCTCAGCGATCAAATTTCTAAGAAATACGCAAGATAGAGTTGTCAAACAATTATGACCGCATCGTCCAGGGCTATATTTTATTAATCCGTCAGTAAAATTTTGATTTCTCATCCAGGGGGTAGAAAGTAGACTTACATGCAAAGCAATTTGTTCGTGGCTGAGTCGTTTTCAGAGTTAAAATTTTTTAAGAAATACGCAGGTTAGAGCGGCCAAAAATTTATGACCACACCGTGGAGAGCTATATTTTATTAATACAGCACTGAAAATTCATTATCTCATCCAGGGGGTAAAAAGTAGACTTACATACAACGCACTTTGTCACCTGACATTTCAAAATTTTCCCACTCAAACCGTGGCTGAGTCGTTTTCAGAGGCATCATTTTTTAAGAAATACGTAGGTTAGAGCGGCCAAAAATTTATGACCACACCGTGGAGAGCTATATTTCATTAATATGGCATTAAAAATTCATTCTCTCATCCAGGGGGTAAAAAGTAGACTTACATGCGAAGCACTTTTTTCCTGGCTGAGTCGTTTTCAGAGTTAAAATTTCATAGGAAAGAAATAAAGTAGAGCGGCCAAAAATTTATGACCATACCGTGGAGAGCTACATTTTATCAATGTGGCATTAAAAGTTCATTATCTCATCTAGGGGGTAAAAAGTAGACTTACATACAACGCACTTTGTCACCTGACACTTTGAAATTTTTCCACTCAAACCGTGGCTGAGTCGTTTTCAGAGATAAAATTTTTGAAGAAATACGCAGGTTAGAGCTCCCAAAAATTTATGACCACACCGTGGAGAACTATATTTTACTAATATGGTATTAAAAATTCATTATCTCATCCAGGGGGTAAAAAGTAGACTTACATGCGAAGCACTTTTTTCCTGGCTGAGTCGTTTTCAGAGTTAAAATTTCATAGGAAAAAAATAAAGTAGAGCGGCCAAAAATTTATGACCATACCGTGGAGAGCTACATTTTATCAATGTGGCATTAAAAGTTCATTATCTTATCCAGGGGGTAAAAAGTAGACTTACATACAACGCACTTTGTCATCGCAGTGTTAATTGTTTACGAAAATAGGCCCTTGTGAGAAGAGGTTTTTTACAAGAAAAACATACGGAAATGATTCAATAAAAGTAAGGTTGTTTTCTACATGCCTGAATGTTGTATATATGCAATTTGAAGCGATTTATTGCCTTTAGTTTTGATAATATAGCCGCGCAAATAGTCCCAAACTAGTCCCAAACTAGTCCTAAACTAGTCCGAAACTAGTCCCAAACTGGAGGTCGATCGGTAACGTTTCTCTCACAGATCCAGGGCGCAGCCCATTTTTCCATTGTTGAAGCCAGGCAGCCAGGCCAGTATTTTTCGGGATTATTTTTTTTTGCAAGCATAAACACTTTTTCAAATACGCCTTCTCCTTATAAAGAACCGTCTATACAAAACACGTTCTAAAATAAGAAAAGGCCAAGAAACTGCAGCACTGGACTGGAGGAACGCACTGAAGAAACTGATTTGATTTGGAAAATATTCAAAAAACCAGCAGAATTAGTTTTTCTGATTAAAAATGTTTGGCCCGTTGCGTAAAACTTTCAAAATTTCGTTAATATTTTGTTCAAAGGATGCTCTTATTTTTGTCCTATATTTATTGTTGTTTTTGAGAAATTGATAAAGAGATCCTAGGAAACTGGAGTTAGTTCCCACTGTCAAGGCTGTTTTGTTAAAAGATGGGTGTGGCGACAGAGAGATATTTCTTTACGATTGATTAAAATATACATATTGTCTCCTGTTGGAAAATCAAATATTTACTTCACTGGATTGGGATACAATTTTTATTCCTCTACTATGTTTAATTAGATTAAATCAACAAATAACACCATTCCTCTGCATTTTTTCTATCAGATCATACACAAGTATTGGGAAGTACTGTTCTAACAATTTCATAACTAGTAATGAACTATTTCCGATGTATTCATTTGATGGTCATGCTAGGATTAAATTCCGCTCAGATGGTTCAATTAATGGCCAGGGCTTCAAGTTCACATACCAGCTGAGAAGCAAAAGCAATCATTATCTTGCAACTAATCCATCCACATCATGCAGGTAAGTAAAGCAAACTTTTTGTTGAAAGAAACCATCTGATTTCCCATTTTTATATGTGAAATATCAGTTGAAATTCAAACTTCACCAATCCATCAGCTCTACAAGTTTTGATGATTCTGGCATCACATTTTCACATGGTTGGCCTTCCTCATATGGCAAGTCATCATCACCATGCAGTAAAAAAGCATTCGTTGGAAGCTACTACAATGCTCGTGTTGCATTAATGGACATCAATACAACTGCTGGTGCATACTGTGGAATGCAAGACTATGTTCAAGTTCGTGGTCAGTAGTGGAGAATTTCTTATTATTTCACATTTTTGCAATTTATTTCATCTTCCTTTATGACAGCAACTTTAGCATGGCCAATACAGCACATACTTCATTCATTACTGGGTTTTATGTAAGAAATTTATTTGATAATAATTAAAAATACCACCTACCAACATTGATAAAGCTGTTTTTCTTTTTTTACATGCCACAATTTGCTGAGTACATTCAACCTTATAATAGAATATGACCCAATGACAGTTTTAGTATCATATCCACACAAGCCACAACACCATGGAATTGCAAATATAATCACAGAAAATTGGAGTGGTCTGTTTCAACTTTCCTGTTTTTTATTATTTACAGGAGATTCTAGCTTTTCCAGCTCTTATTCCTATCCGATAAGCGGAAAACTGTGCCACACGTCTGATATTCAAGCTTACACTGTCACATCTATGTACTTGCACATAGAATTCATATGCAAGGAAGGAAGTCAGTTTGGTTCCAGAGGCTTTGTTGCTGGATATGTCATATATAATCGTAAGATGGCTACGTATTTAACCATTATTCATTCCCCATCATTTTGACATACGTGAAATCCTTATCATATTTCCCCGATTTAGTGCCCCATCTGCAAACCATATTTTGAAATAAACAACCCCTTCGAGTATGGGCTCCCTCTAAGCACCGAACTGACACTTTTTCCTGAAGGTTCTTTGACACATTGTTTGGTGAAAGAATATGAAGACCGTTTGCTTTCAAAAATGTCTTTCTATTACTTGAAGTTGCAATAAGTGCCCTGTCTTGAATAAGCATCTCCCTTAAATATTCTGAAGTTAATAAATGCCCAAGGATGCCTAATTGAGGAAATATCTTACACGGAAACTGCAAAGTCAGCGTATTTTCGAGATCGCCTTTCTGGACTACATATTTTCTATCTCTGTTGCAGCTAACAAATCAACTCCTGGAGCTGATGATAGTTACTCTACTAGAAACTCGATTTCATCTGGAACTATTGGGACCATTGTTTTGGTAGTGATTATAATTGTGATTACTCTGGCCATTGTCATCTACAAGTGCAAACGAAGAGCAGCCCACAGTGCTATTCTGAGGCAGAACCAACCAAACATGGCTATCGCTACTACTGGCCAATCTGCAACCACTGTCATGCCTCAAAGTGTTAATGCCCATCCTGGCACACAATATGGTCCCAATACATCTTCCTCCCCACGAGTCACATACACTGCCAACCCTACAAACACAGAATACCAGCCTGTTGCTACCAAACCACCCTCTAATACACACCCACCGTCTAATCCATGCCCACCGTCTAATCCACACCCACCGTCTAATCCATACCCACCTTCTAATCCATGCCCACCGTCTAATCCATGCCCACCGTCTAATCCATGCCCACCCTCTAATCCATACCCACCCTCTAGTCAATACCCACCCTCTGATCCATACCCACCCTCTAATCCATATTCAACTACTACCGCTGGAAAATCAAGTGAGCCAACTACGCCAGCCACTCGACCAGCAGTCAGCCCGCCGCTCATACACGATGCCTCAGCCGTCAACGCCAGCCAAGGACAAGTACCATATCAGTCAGAATCTTCGATGCCAAATGCACCACCTCCATCGTATAGCGAATGCACTTCCGGACCCTATGTGTTATACTGAAATTATCTGATGTGATGTCACATATATTCATCATATCAAAATATTAATCATGTATTTTTTTATTTTAATCGAAATATGTTTATTGATTTTGTGTCGTATTGTTTATAAATATAATAAAGTCTTGGACTATTGCTGTTGTATAGGAATACAACTTTTTATTGCTTGGCCACTTTTAACAAAAGTAGTGATGTTTCATTTTGAATGAAAACGGATTGCCCTTGTGATAGTATTTATCAATCCACAAGCCGTGTAACAGGAAAATTAGCCCATATAATCAATTCTATATGTTTTGAAGCTGTTTAAAATTTTTAAACTTTTTCGTTGTCCTTGTTACCTAAGGTTTCTGATAACAATATGTGTTTTCCAATGCCAAGCATTGGTAACTGATTGTAATTATATGCCTAATGATAATTATCCAATCAATAAAACAACAAAATATTTTGTCGGTTATCTCTGAGATTTCGTATTCACAAGACGCTATAGAACAAGACGTTGCAAATAAAATCCAGATAATTCAGAGGAATAGAACGTCAACCAACCACCCAACCACCCAACCACCCAACCACCCAACCACCCAACCACCCAACCACCCACCAAACCACCCACCACCCGCACCACGAAACAGTTAGCAATACAAAGGAATTGGCCTCATCCGTAAGAGCCTTAAATGCAGCACCGACTATTATATTATCTCGCCTTTACAGAGACAAGCTTGTTCGGTTTTTTTAATGCAGCTTTGCTTGTATTGCGCATGTGCATTTAAAATAACGTAACAACAGACGTTTTATCGACCCTTGTCTTCAATACTTCATCCACTTCAAACGTCATGTGGAATCAAATTTTATAAACATCTTCAGAGCACCACGAGCCCAGTCCGTCATCTAATGTTTAACTACCATTTATGATACATTACATACAAGCGTGTAAAAATCCACTTACCTCGGCATATCTCTGTCTGTACTTTGCTAACAATCTGATTCAGCGCATTGGCGTTTGCAACAGTAAACACGTGTCTTGAGGTTGGGTTCGAGGCCATAGCGTGGAGCTCTGTGCTGCTAACTCGGTATCCAACTCCAATGCTAATCATGCTAATTGCCATGTCCTTGAGTTTCTTGGCTGCCGCTTGCAACCGACTAGCTCCAGAAGAGCTTCTGCCATCAGTAAACACGATAAGGACCTGGAAAAGTATATTATATGTGGTTAAAACTGAACTTGTCCGCGTTTAGAATCATTGAACAACCACTCAATAGAAATATAGCTATACTAGAACAATGCAGCAAAATAATAGCTACATGCAATCAACGAATCATACAAAATCATACATGTAATCAGCACACTAGATTGTTAGCGATAAAGCTTTGAAATACAATGATATATTTTAACATGGCTGTCCTTTTCTTTCGCCTGCAAAATGTTTGCATGATTCTAGTTTGCAAATTTATAACATGCCTTTTGGGCGTTGAAATTGGAATATTTTCAAGTATGATGAAAACGTTAGGGCATTTTGCTTTTAAAGTCATCGATAAATATTTGCTATAGCTTGCAGTGTTGAACACTTTGAGAAGTTGCGGTAAAATATAACACGAATATGTTGGCATAGGCCGCATGGAGTTAAATCCTTCTTCCAAGAAGTTTATTTTGCAGCGAGTATCGTTATGTGCTATGTGTGGCGACCAAAGCATGCAAGTCTGTGAACATTGCAAAAAGTAAATTTCACAATAATTACTTCTATACCAAAAAGCCACAAAAATTGATACCTTAATTAGTTCGAAGCATCGATTAAGCACTTCTTGTTGTTCACTGGAAAATTTTAGTTGGCCTACGCCTAACAGATATTCTCCAAATTATACTAAAAGTTTAATTTCCCCAAGGGGACAAAGTCTGTCTCTAACGCAGAAATCCTAATTCGCCATTGGATGCCTATAAATGCACGACTGAGCATATAGTTTTGATAAGTAGGCCTTGGGGACTTTGGGATTTTCAATTTGAAACAAAGTTTTGTGTTGAGCTGCATCGGTATGTCATGAAACTGCAAGATTATTGGACAGATAGACATTTGAAGCACAACACAACTCATGATTTCATTAATAGTTTCATGGGTGATAAGTTGCTTTGCGAGTAAAACAAAGGATAGATGTCAGTTGGGATCAGGAGAATAATGTCCTAAAGTGCTTCTTAACAGCAATGAGCTCGTTAGCAACAACTTTATAACGACATTTTGGGATTTTAAACTAAAAAACATTTTAAAACCTCTTTTTTGAACAGGAAAGAGAGTAGCAGAAAAAACTAAGCAGAGCTTCAGTCAAAAAGAAATAACTCAAGATCGTTCATGAACATTTTCGAAATTTCGTGTTCGCCAAGTAAGTATTCAAAACTCGTGCAATAAAGAATATACTGTAGGATATAAATACAGTAACACTCGCATATAAGAACCTGTGAAATCTGCATCCAGCCTATTGTTCAAATACAATATTCTATTGTATCTTCTATTGTTTTGAGCAGGGACTTTAGCCTGGAAGTTATATATGACTGGTTCTTATATGCGGGTGTTTACTGTACTGTGATGCAGTCTCTCTGCAATGCAGCTATGTTGTTGCTTGAAACGGTGCGAAAGTGCAATGGAATTGTCACAATTAAAAAAAAAAACGAAATTGAGTGCTTCGCAATGAGTCTGTACCTTCTGGCAGTTGGATCTGGCACCGTATGCACTGTTGAACATGTGAGTTCTTGCCATATTCAAGGCCGCTTCTGTATTGGTTCCTCCACCTGAAAGAGCAATTGTGCGAAGAAGTAAGCCCAACGCCCCCAGTAATGTTGCTGACCGTAAATGGAAACTTATTGGGAAACGAGCTTGCTCTTTCATTGTTGAAAGCAATTGCCATAACAGTGGGTATAGAAAACGGAGCTGGACAAAAGTGCACTTAATTGAAATGTCACAAAATAACGCAATGAAAGAGTTAAAGCACTGTATATCACCCCACACCCTTCAAAGTCTGTGACGTAGAAAGCACTGGGACCATTTGGAGAGGGGACAGGGCTTTAAACAAAAATAGACTTAAACCAAGAATTTCTTAAATTCTGAGGAGCATTTTCTTCACCTAAAAGAAACAGCAGGTCATGGCGCCCACTACCCAACGCCTCCGTCCCTATCTAAGCCTACCACCAGTGAGAAGATATTACACGGTTAAATTAGGTCGTCATGCACTATGCAGCCTTATAACAAATAACCAGCATATCATATGATACATTTGTTTTTTTTAGGTAAAATTGTGTGAGCCAAAAGCAAAGTCGCGAAAAGAGAGAGCGACAAGAAGATAGCATCACATACCTCGGTATCGTATGGAATTTACAGCAGCATAGAAGTGGTTTTTTGATTGGCCGTTTGTATAGTTCACCATTCGAGCACTGCTCTCGAACACCATGGCAGAGACGTGCGAATTCGCAGCCGACACGTCAAGTTTCGACACGACACTTTTCACGAAGCTGATTTCTTGCAAAAGGCCCGACCGTCCTATCGACCCGGACCCATCAAGAATAAAACCGATGTCCAGCTTGCATCCGGTCGTAGCATCGGATCTGAAAAGCAGAAGAGAATACCGTCAGAGTAAGTGAGAGTGGGGTAGAAGAGAAAGGGAACAAGAGGAAAGGAAAGGGGGACAACCCTGTATCTACGCTACTGTGTAAATTGATATTAGATGTGATATTTTGCACTTGTTCACAGAAGAGTGTACTAAAACAGAGTTTTATGCATTAGCTCGGGCATTGCGAGCTGAAAGAGCGATACGTGCATAACAGTATATAGAATACAGATAACACACTTTTTTCTGTTCAGTATACAATGGTTCAATTTACACAGAAGCTATTCAATTATAGCTGCTATGCTTATAAGAGAATTTAACCAGTCTAAAGTCTCTTATAAGCATGTTGTCATAAAAGTAATTGTTGTTGATAGTATGTCAACACAATATTGGTAATGTACAAATGGATTTTATGATTTATGTCTGAGTGAGAAAATAAGATCAGAGGATGAGGAATAAATATTTTGGCTGAAATGTCTTTTCACACATGGGGTTGTCTCTTCTGTTATGTACATAAGCCTGGCAACTCCCTTGTCTACCTATGGATTTACACGTATGTGCCATAGTGGGGTTAGCAATATTTCACTGATCCGCAAGTACAATGCAAGATTTATCTTTCAACCTGTTTATCGGAAAAGCTGTGTTTACAACCTTGTGTGCCTCCAAGACCAATTTTATTTCAAATCTACTCGGCTTGTGTTAGCATAAACAAACATGGGTGGACAAATAGCGAGATATTAGAATGACAAAGAGATTGCATTATAGCGTAACTGACATAGGTTGTGGCTAGAGCAACTCCTGAGGCCCCCCAAATGTTTTCAGTAGACGGGAAATGCAAAATAGTGCGTTATTCTTGAAGATTAGAGTTCGTTGATTAAAGGAGAGAAACCCAACTGATAATCAACCAGCAAGTAATCAGAAGAACCATTGCAATTCCCAATACAATTAAATTAGATATCGATAACGAATGTGTGCTATGAAAGCAAATGCTTTGGGACTTGTTAGATCATTTCAAACATAATTTCCACCAAGTGCTTTTCACGCAGACCCAATTCGAGTGTCCTTTTCAAAGGGCAAGGATTCCTATAGATTATAGTGGGGATTCAGAAAGCGTTGTCTCGCCTTAAGTGGCGTCAAGTCAAAGAGAGTTGACTCTGCAGCGTACAAATCTTCAAGAGAACTAAAACATTAACTCTGTTTTATCGAGGACCCCTTGAAACGAGAGCAAATAAGCAAAACATACGAAGCTGTTCAAAAGACAAAATGTCTGGTATTTTGCATCAATTTGTTACAACAGACCACAGGGTCTCGCTAAACGAAGATTTCTCTATCACCAACACAGAAAATGGAAAAGAAAAAAGTTGATTTTCGCTATCTCAAACTGCAAAGAGAAATTAAAATATGTTTATGCACCAGTTTACGGAGGCAAGGTATCCAATAAGGCATCAAATGAGCAACCACTATGATCATTTTCTTGGCGGGAAGAAAAACGATTTGTTCAAGAAAGCGAGAGCTAATTGTAGTGAAATTTACTTACGGCCACACAAGAGCAACTGAGAAAACGAAAATGACAGCCAACCACGAAGATTGAGACATCATTGCAACTGCTTGATGGCAAAATTAAGCTATCAGAATGATAACGATATACTTCATGGCTTTTATACTGCATGCATTCAGCTGTGCAAACGCTAATTGCTGCCGGATTTCATTGATTAACTATTGGCTGCGTTTGATGGGTAAACACCCAACAAAGTTCCACACATCTCTCTTCCAACCACCATTGCACATTGATTGGCAACTATTTGCATAGTTGTCAATAAAACTAGCCAAGCTTGCCGGATATTAAAACGCTTCCATTGCAATTAAATGCAAATCTACAACAATAAGACTTGAAACTTTAATTATCGAAAGGGTACACGTGAGCATCGTATCGCTCTGACATTCTAGATGAAATATCATCTCGAACAGTTATTGCACTGCATTCTAATACTTCCAAGGACAACGCTTCTACGAATATCTAGCTAAATAATAATGTATATAATTCAACTCTGTGATGTTATGAAAAAGTATTCATAAATAATTATGAATACTAACACTTTGAAAAATCTAAATCTTGATTGAAGTGCTGAGGTTTAAATAATCGAAGGTGGAAATTTCAGAAGGTATTCACCGAAAGCACTCCCTGAAAGCATTCACCGAAATAACATGAAATAAGGGAATGCTGCGAGAATGTATTTTGGTATGAAAAAGCCAGTTAGACAATCAATTTTTGACATTCTCTTATTTTCACCTTCTTGTTGAGTTGATTTTACCGTAAGCCATTTCTCTCCATATATCGTCAATTTTGTTGGATGTTGAAGAGGTGGGAGAGACAGGCAAATGTTCAATACATTGATAATGATAAAACATTTGCTTTGTCGAAGCATACGGCTGTGTAAATTGACAGCAACATCTGTCTTTAAAGGCTCACAAACACACTATAATACAAAAAGGCTTTAAGCAAGCACCGCAACGCCGCAATAGTTCACACATTTGAAAAGGAAGAATTTGCAACAGATAATTCAAGGTGTATTTGACTTGCGAAGCAGGTGAAGAAATTATAATCCAACATCTTATTGTTCGTAAAAGCAAATCGTGGAATTAAATATCGATGAAAACCCAGAAGAAAGTTTACCTTCGTCTTGAAATATAAATTCGACATTGTTTTAGTATAATTGCTTTCGTACTATAGGATAAATAAAATGTACCCATGACGCAAGAGATGATTTTCAGTTTCCCGCCTTCTGTTTGATTGGCGGCATACCCATTAGTAACAAGGAAAAAGGGCCTATACGAAAATTGTTCTCTCTCGGACACAAAACACGACATATATTTTTATTATCCAACATTGCACATTATCACCCAAATATAAAATTTAAAAGTCTAAAAACAATGTCCAGAAAAATCAAAGAGTGAACAAAAATGCGAATTCATATATATAATTAGTTGACGAAAAACTATAAAAAAATTAAAAATAAAAATAACCCCACAAAATGATGAAAATAATTGGTAAATAATAAAGTCTAATTCAAGGATGATGACAAAATCCGAATTAAAATCATGGTTTCTGAAAAAACACCAAAAACGAGAGAAATTTTGGCCCAAAAAAGGGAATTAAATAAAACATTGGAAATTAGCAAGGTTTCACTGACGAGAAAAAGGCACAAGGATGGCCTCATGTTAACTAGATAAAATGAAAATAATAATTGATTGTGTGAATATTAATATACGAATAAGAATTCTAATAGCTAAGAATACAGCTGGATGAGGCATCCACAATATCTGGATACCGGATTACCAGGATCTGGATTCAACAGACTCACCTTATTATATTATACGGATTACATTAGATTAGATACATATCAACGAACTGGTGGAAAAATTCAATACAACCTTGAAAAAATTATTCTACATCCATTTGTGCACGCAACCTGTTGGTAAATCAATAAAGAGATGTTTCTATACTTGAACTATACAGTACCAACTGTATTTCATCCCTAACTTAGGTAGAAATTTATAGCGAGGTCGGCGCTAAATATGCGTTTTATTGAGCTGACAAAACATAAAGTCTCGGCAGTTTGGGCTTGGCACTGAACTACAAATTTCCACAACAAAATATACCAGGTGTGAGATCATCTTCTCGGAACTAAAACCTTTTTAATCACATCTATAATGCTAACAGGGGACGTGGGGTAGGCTGGCGAAGACCTTGGCAAAAGGCATTATTTTGCAATTAATTCATATTGACGATGCGGCACAAAAGATATCTTTTCACGGGGCAGTGGTAAACAGTTCAGATGATATCTCGATAAGAGGAGATTGTCAGGGCAACTCTTTAGAGCCCCTGTAAATTGGGAACCCCGCAGAAATCGCCCCACTTTCTCTCCGTCCTGGCGGTTTTGATTAGCTAATGCTATATCAGAAACATACACTGCGGAGTATATTATTATTGATGTGGTACTCACCAATTCAGGCCACTCAGACAGAAGTAATCATTATTCACATTACCACGCAATTGGTTTGATCACTGTCGGCATTCGCGCGTGGAGGAATCGCCGGTACACCTGTAGACGTCTCCATGAATTTGAATGATCTGTACAAAGATAAATAAGGTGTTTAGAGCATTAAAACAAGCCAGCCTTAACAAATCACTTTTCCACAACTAATCACTTTGTCAATTCACTTGGTCTCCGTACATTGAACAGCCAAGGGACAAATGCTTAGATCGAACTAATATATTTACCCTCATTAGATCTAACTACAAAGGGGAATTAAAGTTTAGTGGAGGTATCCAAAATTCAAATTCCAAGAAACTTGCCCTAATCATAGAAAAGACAACTCTCTTTCTCAACTAAATGGTGAGAATAGCATTCTTCCATTAGCAAAACCAGTGTCATAACTGGGCAGGTAACAAGCAATGAAGCATACCCTTGCGTGCCAACATGCAGACTTGAATTGTGATCTGATTCTAAAGCATCAGTGTCTGATTTACTGCGTGATTTGCCATACGGTCGTCGTGTGCTGATGTTTCGCTTCTTTCGCCTTGATCTGGATACCTTATCAGATGCAGATAAGATAGAAAGTAAATTAAGGTTGTATGGGTAGTAAAGCTTGATTAAAAAAGCTCCATCTCCAAAATCCCTTATATATACAGAGAAAACACTTTTTTACTAATTATCATAATTAAAATTTTCTCTGTATACATAAAGAATTTCAAACATGAAGCAACTTAATTTTATAATGTTTTAAATCAAGAGTATAGGTGACAGCATGAAAGTAAGTGTTGTCAATTGCCTTATTCACCTTGGTTTTTCCAATGAATCTTTTGGAACGCTTCTCTTTACAATCCTCGCTCGCATCACTCAAACTCCAAACTTTCGTACTGACAAGCTTAGCCGACGCTGCGTCTGCCTCGCTTTCGGATTTTGCGCGCTTTTCGCCAATCCCAAGTTTCCCGGCTTCGTCATCCGCCTTTAAATCGAAATTTAAAGGCTCATGCTCACGATGCAACGAGTAGTCAGACAATGCCATGTTTACGTAGCTGCGTTGTTGTTGTTCTTCAACATTGACATCAGCACTTGATTCTTGTTTCTTGTGGACGGCTCCTGGTAATTGAAGTAACAAATGCAGAATAATTATAATTTAAGAAATATGTTTTAATTTCACTCTTAAAGACATCCATTACAATATCTCCAACAGTTTCTGGATACATAACATTCATGCTTCGTTATGTAAAGGTGTCCACTATCAGTAGGTCTGAGAAACCAGATGTTCCATTGTACATAACTACCTTTATACCGAATCAATGCAAAAAGCACTTATCAAAATGCATTTATTTTGCATTGATTCACCTGTGAATACAAGTCAAATCCGTTTAATGTGAGCACCCTGGGGCACACCAAAGTATTTGAATCATAACGGACAACAGAGGTTTCCTTAAAATGGTTGGTTCTTGAGTGACTTTTAAAGGCAAACAGAGAACTCCTTACAAATCATATAGAGCAAGAATGACACGACATCGAGCCATGCAGTTTTCGTTCTTCACACACCAACGCAAATGCTGGTATGAAGCCAGAAAGTATGCGCGTAAATACCTCTCAAATATTTTGCTTTCTTTGCCGATCCAAAGCAACCAGGTGACTGGTGTCGAAACTGATCCACGTCACCATCTATCAATCTTCTTTGACTGACACGTGAATCTATTCGCTTTGAGTTCGAATCCCTGTCACGAACGCCATCGGTATCCCCACAATAGCCATCGTCATCACCAACACTAGTGATTTCATCACTGCATTTTCTCTTACGAATTCGAAGGTTATAGCCACTACTACCACTGCTGCCATTGCTTCTGTCCTTAACAAGAGATTCCTCGAGATTCAGCCGTCTCAGTTTCGACCTGCTGTTGTTGCCAGTGCCTGCCTTGTCCTTTACGGCCGAGTTCAAGCAACTGGTGAATATTGACGCTGGTTCGCTGCTCTTTAGCACCATATCATGGCTCTCTTTACTCGCGTTCTCCGCCAACTGCGGCAGAATGTCGTTGCGCATTGGGTACAAGCTGTCCTGCCTGGGACTTGCGCACGCGGTAAATTGCTTGAAGAGAAAAGGAGAAAAGGAATGATACATCGATGAACATTCAACACGTCAGAGAGCAAATGACCAGTGTTCTTAACCGAGGAAAGAACACTGATCATCCACAGATCTCAACTGATAAATTCAAACACTTCAGATTCGTAAACGCATTTCATTGCTCGGTCAGGGTGGGAAATCAAATAAAGCAAACAGACGCCTATTGTTCAAATACAATAACCTATTGTTTCTTCTATTTCCTTGAGCAAAAATATTAGCCTGGAGGATCCTTCCAGAAAGCAAACCTAAACAATGCGACAAGTTCAGGAAATTTCTCTGTTAACCAGCTTCATACAGTGCACCATACGACAGTCATAAATACCAACATGTGATTATTGAGGCATCGTACGCATACAAAGCTAATTATACACCAAACCTGCATGGGGCTAAGAGGGTTCTTCTTCTTTGATAACTCTTTTACACCCTTTGATCTTCTGAGTTTGGAATCTCTCCTCATAGCCGCGTCCGGTGGAGTGAATGGGTCGTTTTCACCTCTTCGCAGCGATGCTAAATTGCTATGAAGCTCGCTACAATAAAGACAATATTCAATTGGCATCACATATGTCCATGGAAAGGCTATTTGATAACAGTTGACGGAGAGAAATGTTCCGCAACTGTCACAGTTGGTTACATGCTGTCCTCAGAATGAGTGGGAGGGAGAGCGGTTTAAAATTGCACTCTATTTTTGAGCTATAGAAGCATTTTCGCGATTTTAGAGCTGAACTTCGTAGTAAAACGTACGAAATCTAGAATAGGAAATTGCCATGGATATGCATATACGAAGAAACACTCGTACATGAAACTTCCAAATTGCATAGCTAACTTAACACTATCTGTCTTAAACCACTTCATAACCACATTAACCAAGATTTCTGATTGACAAAGGTACATATTGGGTGCTTTCGAGGTTTGAGTAACCGGATAGCACAGTATACTACATGATTATGATATCTGAGGCCTGGTTCAGACGTCGAGCCAGAGTCGCGCCGCGCTAAATTTATTTCGGCACGGCATCAGTGCGACCTGAGCGCGACAGTTGATTCATATCTCGAGCTAAATGTCGAGCCAGGAGCAAGAGCAGAATTTTCTTTCGAGTTTGAAATCGAGGCAGATATTGTATCGAGGCAGATATTGTTGACTGCGGAACAGAGAGCAAAAAATTGATTCTGGCACGGCATTGGCTCGACGTCTGAATCAGTGCCGAACCGTTGCCGAGCCACTGCCGTGCGGCACGGCAAAATCTGCCCAGCCAGATATTTAGCTCGAGCTAGAATTGTGGCGCGATTCAGACGTCGAGCCATTGTCGCGCCACTGCCGTGCTAGAAGGAATTTCCTTGGCGCGGCGCGACTCTGGCTCGACGTCTGAACCAGGCCTGATGTGCTGTGTAATACACTACATTACCTTATGGCGTCTTTGATATCACGGAGCCACGAGCGTGCATTGTGTTGTGATGTCGAGAAGAGTAGCAAAGACTTCCCTTTGCAAGTAATCTAACAGATTAAAGTTAACAGGATAACAGATATGCAACGGCAAAAAAACACAATAAAAACACAGTGGCATAATGATATAAAGTGGTCTCAGAAATCGAGGTTCAAGGCTTCAAAGTAAAATGTATATTTTGGTTATGGATCATTAATTTCTGCAAGTGACGCAGAAAGCAGAGAGTCTAAAAGGAAGAAGCTAGTTGAGCAAGGGGTTGATCTTTAATAGAACCTTAGACAGATTTAGCAACTTTAAAGCAGGGAAGTTTTGGGCATATTGGACAAGAAATCAAAGCTGCTATTGTTCATTTTAGCCTGGGAGCCTTTCAATACTCCATTCGGCTTTAATTGACAGCATTCGCAGCCTGTTATATTTCACATCATCGTTGTATATAGCATAGCTACAACAATGATAAATAGAAAATGATGTTGATAAGATCATAAAGAACAACGAACCTTGAAGAGCGATCCACCTTCACTGGGACCTCTGCTTCCACCCATTACCTGCTCGACCATGCAGTTTATCAACGGGAATACACCACGGCATAAATACGAACTAAAGGAAAACAAACAATATTAGACTTTTAACCACACTTTTATCTGAAGTGCCACAATCTGCAACCTTAGTACGGTATAGAGTACACAATAGTATTTAAGCACAATAGCCATACATCAATGATGATAGACACAGTAAAATAGGCACCATGCAATTCAGTTCACCCACAAAAGACACGGACAGCTATATTCAGGCCCATATACACAGTTACAACTGTCTGAACGGTAAAACCGTAATACCAACAAACTTGGAAATCTAACAGCATATTAAAAAACAAATCAAAATTCTGTCCCATAGTTATATGGACTATCGCATGATAAATTCAAATCGAAAACTGTTTCTTATTCACGCAACTTGAAAGAACTGTGCTCTAACAGCAATAAACAAAGTTAGAAAATTATCTCGAAGGATCTTGATCCTTGAGACGGATACAAAAATGTAACATTGTCTCGAATTGGTCCAATGTAGCTTTAAAGTCAAGCCTACAATTGCTACTATGTCAAAACATCAAGATTCCAATACATACTAACATAGACCACCGATGCATAAATTAGAAATCTTACCCGGACGATTCCTTCTTGGCATAAATTAACATATCGTTGAACAAGAAGAACATTCTATCTTTTGAGCCACCTCTTTCGCAAACCTTCAAAGACATAAAACTCTTATTTACGAAAAAAACAACAGAGCCATTGATAAGTAGCTCGATAAATGAGAGCTGAAATTAACGATTTAAAGATTGCATTAAAAAATTTAAAGCAGAAGTACCTACCTTTGACAGTGTTCCTTCGCGTAAAAACTTTCTTCCTTTGAATATAAAAACAAAAATATCAACTTAATTAAAACTTGAAAAGTAAGCTGTATAAGTTAAAAGCTAAAAACATTGGCAGTTGACTTCAAAAGAATTGTTGTAAGGGCTGGTTCATTAGAATACCTCTAAAAACACAGGGAATCTTGTTTGAATTAGTGAAAATTCGAGTCACGTAGAGTTCAGTGTGAGAACAAATAGTATATTACCTGGTGCAAGTATTTTAGGTGCTCCATCACCATTAAAACTCTTTTGAATTCCCAACATTCTATTGAAGTTTTCATGTTGCCGTAGACATTCATTAATGTGATTGGCGACTTTACTAACTTCAGCGCAAGCATCTGTAATCAGAGAAAGAGTTATTAAACTCACCCACCCAACAATCCATCCGCATATCAATGATCTCGTGTCTAACCACATATCAAACGATCGATTCATTTATCCTTTCACCGATTTATCTATCATCCACACTGCAACTCATAAGATCGATCCATGGAACCCAGTCGACCTTACCATTTGCCATTGTATACATCTACATCTAACTAGTTATACATTAATCGATGAATCAATTTATTTATCCACCTTCCATCCGTCAATCCAGCAAGTAATCGATTCAGCAATCCAACCCTCTACCCCTTAATCTTTAAAATCGATTATCAACCCAGTTTGTCATTCGCTAACCCATCCATTCTTCGATCTGACAATATAACAATCTGTTGGTCTATCTATGAATTCATCCAAACAATCCATACGCTGAATCATTGATCGATAAATCTCGATTCACCCTGCGATACTCATACGTATACAAGGTGTATTCGACACAAACAAGCCAACAAAAATACAAAAAATAAAAACAAAACAACAAATAGAGAAAATGAGCAGCACATCAATAAAACCAAACAAAAATTGAGCAAATAAATAAATAAGCAAGTGAACAAACCTCGAAGTTTGGTATAATCAGGATGTTCGGGAGTGGTCTTCTCGAGAAGGTTTTCAAGCAGCAATTTATACCTTAAAATGGGCAAGAAATACCATAGTCACTTTTATCATGCATCATAGATTACAGTCAAAGATTACAGTTATACAACGAGAAAGAGAGCTACGAAAATTGTTTACAGTAGGTGCGTCACAAAACAGTTTAATTTCTCAAGCAACAAATGATGCCCGGATGATAATCATACATAACACACAGACAAGGCAAGGAGGGTAACAGATATGAATTGTTCTTACCGTGGTATACGTTGTATTGGGGTAATAAGTAAAGCTCGCAGTTTCAATCCACCCATCTCCTCTCTGCTTTCTTGTAAATCTTTGAACGTAGCAAAATCCGAGTTCTTCTTTACATGATCCTGCAAAGAAAACACAGCTGATAAAACACAGCGGTGTTTAGGCAGATGAAACAGAGCAGACGAAAGAGAGCAGTGTTTAGGCAGACGAAACAGAGCAGATAAAACAGAGCAGACGAAACAGAGCAGACGAAACAGAACAGATGAAACAGAACAGATGAAACAGAACAGATGAAACAGATGAAACAGAACATATGAAACAGAACAAACGCAAAAGAGCAGATGAAACAGAGCAGATGAAACAAAGTTGATGAAACAGAGCAGATGAAACAGAGTAGATGAAACAGTTGATAAAACGCAGTATCGAGCTACAGTCTCTGAGCTGGTTAGCATTACTTTAGAATGTAGACAGTGATCTACTTGACAAACATTGATGAAAATTTAACACATCAAACAGCAACGATGTGTTGAATGTTCATCAATGTATCACACATTGACTTGTTTTACCTCAAGGGTCTTGTTTGACAACTCAAAATTGTTTGCATACAACGCGTAGAGCTTCATGAAAGGCGCCAACTTGTACAACGCTGTTGCAACATCCTCTGTCTCCATTAACTCGAGCAGTTGTACATTGACAGAATGAATCGCCTCAATGTTGCCGAATATATCTTCAATCACTTTTCTCGGCAGAATGCTACCGACTTTTATTGGAATGAGAAACAGCTACGAGAAATGAGAACATTCTATGATAAACACGATTACATGAACCAGCGTCTGTTTAGAGCATTTCGGAGACCGGGAGTAAAAGGCTAAAACAAGTTAACATCTATGCGACCTTTATCAGACGGATCAAAGGAGGCCCTGATTTAATCACCCCTACAAAAATGTTACATTTAGATTAACATATAAATATGGATATGCCTCTTCTCTGAGGATCAATTTATAGCGGGAGTGGGCAGATTTCCCAAGCCCTCAGCTGAAAACAACCTTAAAAGGTTACGAATCGCAAAGAAAAATAATAATTTGTTTGTTTGACATTATTTGGTGAATGATCAATTCTGAAAGAAATATGATAGCTTTTAGCTTTACGATAGAACCTTGACTATTCAACCCACATGTCTCCCTTCCAACCAAACCCCTAGTTGGCTGGCACCAATGGTGTTTCACAGACATATAAATGATCGCATTTTCAAAATAATAAATTCTCTTACTGATATCAACAATGAAACATGATGTTGATATGATTTTTCACTCTCAATAATCTCATTAACAATCCGCTTTCTCTTTCTTGCAGCTGTCCGTTCCTGCAATACAACAAAATTAACAGTTAAAAAAGTAATACAGCAGGGTGTAATGCAATGTACTGCAGAAATTGTTGTCTGACCTTGAAAAGCTCTTGAAATTCTGATGTCAGGGCCTTCTGTGCATTAGATGCTTGCAGTGACATGAACTTCCTTGCTCCTTGTACCACTTTTAATAATGGAAAATAAGATGTTAATTTAACATAAATCCTCAGATAAGCCACCAGGAGCGTATTTAAAGGGCTTTTTTAAGGGGTGGGGGTATACTCCAGTATCTACGATAGCTTTATTTATTAATAGAATATTGTTGAAACTTAATAAAATGAAACCCTTATTTACAATCTTCTCTGTAATAATCTTTATACGTCTGGTCTAAAATAATTAGTTGTATTGCAAACTCTGGTCTAACAAGTTATAATTATTTCAACTAATTATTTTCACTCCTTCAAATCATATGATATTTGGGTGCTATTCATGGGGGCTGACTTTTTTCTTTTCTTGAAAATGGCTCAAGTTTGAAAATGAAAGTCAACTTAACAGCACATTTCTCCAAACTAGCCTGATACACGTTTTTTTTTTTATAAGAAACCTGGCTAAAGCTTCACCGGTGAAAGTTTCTTAATTTCAGGGCGTTTTTGGATACATTTTACTAGTAAAAGTTTCTTAAAAGTTTCTTAATTGGATGTTGGAAAAAACGCACACGTAGGACCAAAAACCTTGGAAAGTAAGTGAAAAGTAAGGTTGGGCTGGAAAATCGATTTAATATAGTTGTTTATCTAACATTAATCAATAAGCATCATGTCTACTCCATTGATATTGATATTACCATGCACAGTGGTTATCTTCCGTATTTCAAACAAGAATAAAAAATTGAAAAGTTTCTTAGTGATTTTTCGTTTACCAGTGGAAGTTTCTTAAATTTTTTTGCCTTTCACCAGTGAGTTTCTTATAAAGCGGTTTCTTATAAAAAAAAAACGTGTAAAACAGAGTGATAAGAGGAATACGGAAAGCAAAGGACAGAAATAAACAAATGTCAACGTACCTTTAGAGTTAAATGGGCTGCTGAGTGTTCTTCCCAATGATGACATTGTAAATAACTGCAAGGAAAGATTGTCATATTTTCCATTAATTTAAAACATCAATTATGAAAACAAGTTATACACCATAAAGCTAATAAATCACTGACACGATTATCATGAATAATATCCCAAAAATTGATCCTAATTATACTCGCTTAATGGCAGCAATTGATTAGACTATGATAAACTCTAATGGTATGATTTTTGAGATGAAATGAGATAGATATCCAAGACAAAAAGAAAGCATGCAGCATGTGAAGTATAAACGATAAGCTGGAGGGCGTGCGCGTGTGGTGTAGATAGTTGTGTTGTAGTAGGTACAGACCCTTGCTTGCGTGTCTTATTCTGTTCAACATATGGTCATTACTAAAAGCGTAGCAACTTTCAACAAAATCGTATTTACCAAGCAGCTTACAAAAGTTCAGCAGACATTGCCACAAGCAAGCAAAACGCCGCGTCGATTCTTCACTAACAATTGTGTTCTTCAACATGGGCCTAAATATGCCGGAGGGAGATTTGAATAGAGGAATACAACATAACCAATGAGATTAATTCTTACTAACCTTGCTGCCTGGATTACTTTCAAATAGTTAAACTTAATCTTTGTATGCAGACCAAATTTATCATATGTGTGTTTGTCAACAGATTACAAGCCAATAATAACACCTGAGAACTACCCAAGTTTCCTTTCTTCTTCGCGTTTCGCTTCGTCAATCGTCGTTCGTTCGTCATTTTCAAACTTCCCTCAATCGTTTGAACAAACTCGTTCCCAAGCTCCCAATTTTGAGCATGCAAAGAGTTGACTGATGAACAACTCGCTAAGACTTTCTCGAAACTAATGCTTGAAGGCAAAGTAAAAGCTGCTTTGAACCTACTTGATCAGTCCACACGAGGTGGTGTTCTGCCTTTGTCTAATGATACCATCCTGGAATTGCAAAAAAAACATCCCCAAGCAGCAGATATTGATGAAAGTGTTTTGCTACAAGGTCCAATACCTTTTGTCGACCCCGTGTTTTTCGAGAACCTGGATGATTCAATAATTCTGAAAGCAGCAATGCAGACGAGAGGCTCTAGTGGTCCGTCAGGCCTAGATGCAGAAGGATGGAGAAGAATTCTTGTTTCTAAGAGTTTTGGAAACATCGGTCAGAATCTGCGTAATTCTTTGGCTTCATTTGCTCGCAAAATTTGTTCAATTGATGTTCACATTACAACAAATAGTAGCACTAACATCGGTTCCATTGAAGCGTACCTTGCCTGTCGACTTATACCACTTGATAAGTGCCCTGGTGTACGACCCATCGGAGTTGGAGAGGTACTGAGACGTATTATCGGTAAAGCTGTGATTCAAATTGTCAAATCAGACATCATGGAGAGTGCTGGCAATCTTCAGCTTTGCGCAGGCCAGAAAGCAGGTTCTGAAGCCGCTGTTCATGCCATCTCTGACATTTTTGAGGAATCTGCAAGTGACGCTCTTCTTCTGGTTGATGCCACTAATGCATTCAATGCTTTGAACAGAAAAGTGTTGCTACATAACATTCAGTATTTGTGTCCTCCTATATCAACGTATGTCCGAAATTGCTACCTGATTCCGTCCAGGTTGTTTGTTCTTGGTGGTTTCGAAATATCTTCTTGTGAAGGTACTACCCAAGGAGACCCACTCGCAATGCCGATGTATGCCATAGGCATAGTACCACTCTTAGACCTGATTGCTGAAAACTGCGTAAATGATGACAACATTATCAAGCATGCAGCTTTTGCAGATGATCTTGGTGGGGCTGGAAAGCTTCACGTCGTAAGGTCTTGGTGGAACCGTATTGTTGAATTTGGCCCGAAACTGGGCTATTTTCCAAATGCAACAAAATCATGGCTAGTTATCAAACTGGATGTTGAGCAAGAAGCTAGAGAAATTTTCGATGGGACTGATATCCAGATAACAACAGAAGGGAGAAAATATCTTGGTGGTTTTATTGGATCCAAAGAAGGGAAAGACAGCTATGTTTCTTCACTTGTATCTTCTTGGTGTGACCAGCTGAAAGTTCTTTCAAGAATTGCAAAATCAGAACCACAGTCAGCCTATTCTGCTTTTGTTAGTGGCTTCAGGCATCGCCTCACTTACCACATGAGAACAATCATGAACATTGAAGATCATCTTAAGAAATTTGATGAAATTCTTGATACAGTTTTTATTCCTGCAATTACTGATGGCCATATATGTTCGTCTGATGAGCGGCTATTGCTATCATTACCAGTCAAGCGTGGTGGTCTTGCTCTTCCAATATTTTCATCCTTATCGAAAGCAGAGTACGTAAATTCACGCTCTGTTACCTTTGAGTTAGGCAGTCGCATCAAAGAGCAGGAGAAACATCTTTCGCCAGAGGCAAAAAACATAAAGGATGCAATATCAGCTGTCATCAGAAAGAGAGAAGAAAATAACATCAAGCTTCTCAACCAACTTCGAGACCGGATGACAAAAGAGCAGCTCCGTGCAAATGATCTTGCATGTATGAAGGGAGCCTCGAGTTGGCTAACTACTCTGCCACTATCTTCAGAGAATTTTGTTCTCAATAAGCGTGAATTTTATGATGCAATCCATCTTCGCTTTCGATGGCCATTGAAGTTCTTGCCATCTTCTTGTCCTTGTGGGAAGAAGTTTGATGTTGATCATGCCATGTCATGTGCCAAAGGTGGATTTGTGTACCAACGACATGATGAAACACGTGATCTGTTTGCTCACCTCATGAAAGAAGTTTACAATGATGTGAAAGTTGAGCCACATCTACAGCCGATAACTGGAGAGAGTCTACCAAGCAGTGCAAATGTATCTCTTGAGGCACGTCTTGATGTCAGCGCAAGAGGGTTTTGGCAAAGGGGGCAACTTGCATTCTTTGACGTAAGGGTTATCAACCCATTTGCAAAGAGCCACCTGAGCCAGAAACTCTCCACAGCGTTCAGCAGCAGTGAAAAGGAGAAAAAGCGCCAATACAATCAAAGGATCATTGATGTTGAGCATGGATCGTTTAGTCCACTTGTATTTACACCCTATGGTGGTTGTGGCCGTGAGGCTGAAAATGTAATAATCAACCTTGCTGCAAAATTAGCCGCAAAGAAGGATTTTGAACATAGTCGAGTTGTTCACTGGCTTCGTACAAAGCTCTCATTTTTGTTACTGCGGTCGGCAATACTATGCGTAAGAGGCTCTCGTGCAATAAAGTCGCAAGTTTGCACGAATTTGGACGATATTAACATTACACACGCTGTTGGTAGAATTCAGTAACTTATTATATTTATGTATGTAAAAAAAAAGTATAATTTTTCTTTTGTTTTGTAACCGGCGGCCTATCGGTATAAAAACAGCGCCACAGTTGATTATTATTGAGATCAGTGAAAAAAAAAAAAAATTTTGAGCATGCATGGAGTTGAACCTCGAACCTCATTGTTCAAGCCGGAGTTCGAGTTATAGTCTCACTACATAATCCCCTTGCTTCCCTGTGCTCTATTTCATATCGCTGCGGGAAAGGGTCTTATAATATTACACGAAAAAACTTGGACTTGAGTTAGGCCAGTTTTTGGCGTGGGTGGAAACGAGGTTTGGGTGATCCCCTCTGAATTTCTCCCGATTTTTGAATTTGTTGTGGAAAGATGGAGAACTGTATCATAAAAGAAATTGAAGTAATTGTCTTTAGCAATGTTTTAAACGAACAAGAGACATTTGTTTGTGCACCAAGAGGTTCGGGGAAGAAGATATGTTTTGTTTTTATTGTCAGAAGCTTCACATTTGATAGGATAAGACAACAAGATTTGTTAATCACAATGCCCGAGGTTGGGCTGCCTTGCTTTTGAGCCAAAGTGGCCAAAACTCTTGCTCAATACCATATCAAAATAAAATTAAAACATTTCTTGTTGATGAAGCACATTGTATTTGATATTGGAAAGTTTTTTTTAAATATATCAATTATAATAATTACTTCATAACTATAATACCTATATGAACTAAAATTCTGAAAAATACTTGATGGTATACTTTTCACTCCCTTCATTTGTATATAAAACATTAAACAAAAGGTTTTTAAAAAAAATTTTCATTAATGGTTAACAATCTTCACAGTGAACATTTATTTGAAAAAGTTAAAGGACATTATAACAAAACATTCAAAACAATTTCTCAAATTTAGAAATTAACTGGGAGAAACTTAATTCTTGGCTTAAAAAAGGTGCAAGACCTAACCAAGAAGCAAGAACTCGCAAAATTACTCAAAGAATTAGATATTGCAGTATAAAATAAGTTATTAGTTATAGGAATAAGAAAATATTTCCCAAGCATATATTTCCTAAGTATACCATCAAGAATTTTTTAGAATTTTAGTTCATATAGGTATTATAGTTATGAAGTAATTATTATAATTGATATTTTAAAAAATTCACCAATATCAAATACAATGTGCTTCATCAACAAGAAATGTTTTAATTTTATTTTGATATGGTATTGAGCAAGAGTTTTGGCCACTTTGGCTCAAAAGCAAGGCAGCCCAACCTCGGGCATTGTGATTAACACAACCTTCAAAGGAACCTTTTTAATTTCTCGTATAATTTGAGAATCATTTTGTCACTCCCAAACAAACGTTGCATGGACGCCATAGTTTCTCAATCTCTTTGTTTGCTCCACTATTAAGCCCAAAAATGGAGAAATAACTAAAGTGATAAAAGAGCAAGAATTAGGCCCGTCGTTGTTGTCTTAAATCTCAAGTATCCTATCAAATGTGAAGCTTCTGACAATAAAAACAAAACATATCTTCTTCCCCGAACCTCTTGGTGCACAAACAAATGTCTCTTGTTCGTTTAAAACATTGTTAAAACAATTACTTCAATTTCTTTTATGATACAGTCCTCCATCTTTCCACAACAAATTCAAAAATCGGGAGAAATTCAGAGGGGATCACCCAAACCTCGTTTCCACGCACGCCAAAAAACTGGCGTACTCAAGTCAAACAGCTTCGGCGCTTTATATCATTGTATAAGACCCTTTTCCGTAGCGATATGAAATAGAGCACAGGGAAACAAGGGGATTATGTAGTGAGACTATTCGAGTTATGGGGTTTGAAGAAGACACCGTGGTTTATGGGCTTCTAGCTTCTTTCTAAACAGCCTATAAATTGCCTGCTCTCAATTAGAAAATCAGAAAATTTTATCATATAAGTAGAGTATTTGCAAATATATTAGCATGAGCAGAAAATAAGAGAAAAAACTTCTTTCCAAATCAACATTCTTGAATATTATGGCAAGCAAACTACAATGCTTGAATTAAGGGCTTTGGGTAACGTCTTGTTTTCACGTCCTACTCCTCAGGATTATAAACAAAACAACAATATTATGTCATATGTCATATTATGTCCTATTCATTGTCGTGGGGTGGTTTTCTGTCTTTGAACTTCCACCACCAGACGTGGGGTACGGCACTCAGTATGTCGGTAGAGTCTTGGTGCTGCTAAGGTCAGTGACTTCTTTCAGACTTTCAACAGAGATAGACACAGGTTTGCCTTCTATCTTTTAATGGTGGGTTGCCGTACCCACTCTACCAACAATTTAGTTGGTGGGCGGCAGTACCCACTGTACCAACGTTAAGTTGGTGGGCTGCCGTACCCACTCTACGACAATTTTAAATGAAAACTCGAGCTACATATATTTCCTTTATCTTATAAATAATTTAAAGTGTTCATCTTCATCTTCTGTCGTAATGGGCATAACCCATGGCCATGTCCCAGGTTGCTTTTAGGGTACCATTCTGTTTCTCTTCATGGATGGCCATATCTTCATTGGTTTTAACACCTTTTGCCCATGACGGTATAATATTCAGTGAGTAAACTCAGTACTTCACTTTTTACAAATTTTGTTTACGCAGCCTCGCTATGGTGGCATTTCTCATCACAAGCGGAAATTTATCTCTTTATAATATAATATTCTTTAATTCATATAATCTCGTTAGAGCCCTTTACGACACTTATTTTAAAGTGCAATAATATGTCTTCGCATATTTTTATAAAGGGTTTAATTATTCACTCCTACCGCAGAGAATCGCAAGAACAAACCATTGCGATATGCTTTGAGTCATCATAATCATCATCATAATCATAATTTACAACATAGTCATCTTCATCATCATCATAATCTACAACATAATTGTTAGGTAATAATACGTAAATATATCAATGATGTTATACATAAATTAAAACAGTTAATTACGATATTGTGGGCGGTGTAGGAAACGCATTTGCAAGGAACGAAGTGCGAGCGGAGGGGCAGGGACGCTGTCCCTGACTCGGAATTTAGGGACGCTGTCCCTGACTTGGAAATTAGGGACGCTGTCCCTGACTCGGAATTTACGGACGCTGTCCGTTTTGTTTAACATAGGGTGCGAATTTACGGACGCTGTCCGTTAATTGTTTATTGATGTGCTATTCCGAGTTTTTGTGATATGAAGTGTTTGCACTTTTGCCAGTTCCTGCAAAGTTTGGCGTCTCAGATGCATTGCGACTTTCAATTAATCAGGTGGTTCGTGAGAGGTAGCTCGTAGAACCTTGGATATGCCTCTATCGGTGGATAGGGAGGTGGGCGGGTAAATTTTTGTTTCCTTGATTTGCTTGGCAACTATGTATATGTTGCTTTGTTTGTAAATTGTTGCCCTTTGAGGGCTTTGCATTGTCTTATAAAGGGAGTATTTTGCGTGGTGATTCGCTTAATTTGATTGGCTTGTCGCTGGTTAGCCTGCTGTGTTGGGAGCTCTGATTGGTTTATTGTGCTTGTCACTTTCATCAAGCTGAGATTAGATACAGGCAGCATCGCTATGCGTGATATTTTACGATTGGTGCCAGATTAAAATACCTTGCATGTGTCAAGTAATCAACGCACCCTTGGTGTGGCCCTGTTAATTTTGGTTGTTGATTAGCATTAAAAAACAGTCACGCAATATGAAAAATCCGTGCCTAATTAACTAAAGTTAATAAATTTCATGTATTAACTAACATTTAATTATTCACTCCTACCGCAGAGAATCGCAAGAACAAACCATTGCGATATGCTTTGAGTCATCATAATCATCATCATAATCATAATTTACAACATAGTCATCTTCATCATCATCATAATCTACAACATAATTGTTAGGTAATAATACGTAAATATATCAATGATGTTATACATAAATTAAAACAGTTAATTACGATATTGTGGGCGGTGTAGGAAACGCATTTGCAAGGAACGAAGTGCGAGCGGAGGGGCAGGGACGCTGTCCCTGACTCGGAATTTAGGGACGCTGTCCCTGACTCGGAATTTAGGGACGCTGTCCCTGACTCGGAATTTAGGGACGCTGTCCCTGACTTGGAAATTAGGGACGCTGTCCCTGACTCGGAATTTACGGACGCTGTCCGTTTTGTTTAACATAGGGTGCGAATTTACGGACGCTGTCCGTTAATTGTTTATTGATGTGCTATTCCGAGTTTTTGTGATATGAAGTGTTTGCACTTTTGCCCACAAATTGCGTCCAGCGATTGCCCATAAAAACGAGTACAGAGAATAACGTAAATTTTTTTTTTTCATAGCATTATGAATAGTATCGCACATTGTCTGTCGTATACGTGTTAGTGTAAGCAAAGTAGAATTGTAATTGAAATATATAAGATGAACTATAATTCAGGAACCAGTAAGTTGTTTGGACGCAGCGTGTAGCTGCAAAATCGGAAGCTCAATGTATCGCTTGAAGCAGTCGGATGACCACCTACCCAGAGTCTGGATACGCCAGTGGGGCATGTTGGCCGCGGCGGCCGCCGTCGCAGCCCCCCGTCTGAAACTGTGACTAGCAAACTCGTCAGGGGGTAAGCCCAGCTGCTTTAAGAGGGACCTAAGTTCAGCTGTAAATCGGTTTCGAGTGAGGGGTTGCCCGAACCTGAAAATGAAAAGTGGGCCGCCAGGGGGTGGGGAGCGGGACAAGAGGTAGGCTTGAAGCGAGCGGACAGCACAGACAGTAGAGTTGGTTAATCCGATATGGATGTACAATCCTTTTTTAAATGGGTCTGTTTTAGACCGTTTTACAAACAATGAAAAACTTTGGGCGGTGTTCAAGTCCGGATAAAACGAAACATCGAAAACAGAAAGGTGCACGTCGGAATTAAAGTCTCGATCGCACGTGAATTCACTAATTCTAAGAAACCCTAGGAATGCTGTGGAAAATGAGGCCCATGTCATTTTGTTATCGAGATCACGTGCAGTGTCCAGCTGAAGCAGCCCGGAAATGTGAAAGTGATCGAAGAATATATATTGTCGACAGAAATCTGGCAAATTGCAAGTAAAAACGTGTTGTAAATGAAAGTCTCTCACTGCCGTCCGATACATTGTTATTGTGTCATGTGAGACGGTTGGGGCCATGTGAGTAGCAAAATAACAGAGAGTAATTTCGTCGGCGGACAAAATACCCTCAAATTCATGAGCTTTGAATGCGTAGCAAAAGTAAGGAACTGCTTGACCCCCGTGCGGTGTGAGTCTTGTGTATTTTGGGCGAGTGAAAATACTTGAAAATGGTGTAACAAAGGCGTTAAAGGTGCGAAATTTCCTCCGGGAGTTATTGAGGCAGGGGGTCGGGCCATGGAGCCAATTGTCGGAAACAAGCGACCGGGAAACGTGATAGAGAATCAGCTATTTCGCTTTTTGCTCCCGGGATGTGTTTAGCAAAAAATAGAAATTATATTGCATAGTGAGAAGCGTTAGGTGATGGGCCAGAGCCATCACTTTGGGGAAGGGGGACGTTTTGAGTTGATGATATAAACAACAGACTCATTTCGGAGAACGTCTGGGTGTTCTAGGACCGCTGTAGCCAATTCAGACAAAAACGATCAGGATAGGTGTCCAAAGTGAGTTCTAGATTAACAACATTAATTCTACTCAACGGCTTTAAAATACTAGATAAGGAATTATGAACGTTGTCCAGAACCGGGGTTGATGGCGAGGGTGCATCTGTTTCCAGCATACTTTCCCCCACAGCCCGGTCTGTTGCATACATGTTTAAATCGGCAGGTAGCCTCGTTACAAAATCGTTCGATATTAAACCTGCGGCATACGTTGTGCCTTTTTGCCGCAAGGGATTTACTGGTAAAGGGTTCTTTGTTAAAAATACGATCCTCTTGATCTTGTGGGCCGGCTGTAAACGTCATCAACCAGAGTTGTTGGTCGATCCTTCCCCAGTCCATCGTTCTTAACAATCTTCAATTCGTTATCATATCATCCCCCATTCAAATGGAAAACTTTTGTGATGCCGGGGGAGATAATTTCTGGAGGTTCTCAGTGACTAATTTTCATAATTCAAAAAACTCACCGCTCTGGATTTGTCTGACGAGGCTGCTGGAAATCTCCGGCAAGAAGGCATTGATTGACTGCGTGGCAGGCATCGGTGGGGCTGGACAGCTTGTAGGATCCGACATTGCTAGTGAAACTGGCTGCGGCGTACTGGCTGGTCTATCCGTCTGTAGTGGCTTGTTGGCGGTCATCAGTTCGCAGACGATGGTAGCCAGAGAACCTTCTATTGCCGTGTTGGCTTCGGTTGCAACACTGGGACATGAACTGGCAGTATTCACCGCCGTAGATGGTCGCGTACTTCTTCCTATGCTTTGTTTAGTTGACTTGCTTTGAGGCATCTCATCTAGCTTTCGTGCAGATTTTTTAAATTTTTGTTTCCTTGATTTGCTTGGCAACTATGTATATGTTGCTTTGTTTGTAAATTGTTGCCCTTTGAGGGCTTTGCATTGTCTTATAAAGGGAGTATTTTGCGTGGTGATTCGCTTAATTTGATTGGCTTGTCGCTGGTTAGCCTGCTGTGTTGGGAGCTCTGATTGGTTTATTGTGCTTGTCACTTTCATCAAGCTGAGATTAGATACAGGCAGCATCGCTATGCGTGATATTTTACGATTGGTGCCAGATTAAAATACCTTGCATGTGTCAAGTAATCAACGCACCCTTGGTGTGGCCCTGTTAATTTTGGTTGTTGATTAGCATTAAAAAACAGTCACGCAATATGAAAAATCCGTGCCTAATTAACTAAAGTTAATAAATTTCATGTATTAACTAACATCTCATAACATCATTCTTAAATCCTATCAATGGAAGTGTACTAAGAGGTTGGTTCTTGCAGAAGCAAGTACATGCATTCAATGATTATGACTGAATACCCGCTTTTTTCAAAACACATACGAATGGACGAATTAAATATTAAAAACATTGTATTTTGGACAATGATGAGTTAGAATGCCAATCGTCATAACTGTGAAAATTGTTTAAAATAACGTGTTTTACTGCAGCATAATGAACAAGTGCATATCATTTCAGCCATATTATTTATTATTACATTATTCAATAAATTAAACACTACACTCTAGACAACTGCCTTCACGTCAAAACAATTATGGCGGCTGTCATGACGTGTTTCTGTTGAAATTCCCCCCAGAAATGGGGACGGTAGTCAGAAGTTCGGTAGGCGATGTCTCGCTTGCGATGGTGCTGATAACGCTAAGGTTTGACTCCATAAAGAGAACGAACTTTTTGTCTTGCGGTACGGCTGACCCGAAGGCCACCACTGTACCACTGGTCTTCAGACTCTCTAACTTAAACTGCTCTCAACTCTCTTACTTTACTTTATTTATGTTCACAATAATAATCAAAACAAGCGTGGTGACATGGTGCTCTATTCTTGTGCACCTGGGACCCTAGTGTGGATTGGCACGCGCCTTCACACTTTCAAGCGGGTGCACCAGCCAACCACGCTCATACTTAACAATACTGCAAACAAATACGTGTAAACTACAAGATAACAAGTATAGTTACAACGATCCACACAACACGGCTGACAAACTTCATCTCAGTGGCTGCATGATGAATGGTCAATTTCTTGCAGGTAAGCGTTTTATCGCATTAAAAAATTAGACAATATCTGAAAACAATGTACTTTTCACTTTATTCGTAATTTGTTCACCAAGCAACATTTGACAAATATGCATTTGAAGACGGTAGAAATGTAGGTGAATGTAAAGCTTTTGTCGCATGTTCTGTTGCACTAAACTCTTTTATTTCTAATAATCGTTAATTGTGTTTGTTGACACACCTTGCTAACTACCTGGACAAAGCTGCCAGTTGTTTTGAAGGATAAAATAAACGCAATATGTAAATTAGGCAATGGCAAAGCCACTTGAAAAGCTTTCTTATTTTTATCTTCATATCAAAGAAATGTGTTATCTACAAGTAAAGTTTTACATATGTCTAACTAATACGCTATGGGTGAATGCTGCAAATGAGCGTTGAATTTACTTTTTCTCTTCAACTAAGTCGTGCATTATGCATGAATTCGCAAGTCTGTCATGAAGCAGCATAACATATCTGACATAACGTTAGTTTGCTAGTCTTTAACAATGTTGCTGGCTAATAATATTATTGGCTTGGTACTTCATAAATTTATTATCGATGAAAGTATCTTTTATCATATCAGAAAAGTGAACGGGTAATTATATTATTCTTCTGCATCTAAATATCAATAGATAAAGAAATATACTTTTAGAAAACGAGCTTTTGACCCTGAGACGCAAAAAACCAAAACTCACAATCCATCATTCGAAATAAAGAACGATTTTGAAATTAAGGCATAACACAATTATGTTTTCTCCTTCAGATTTGTGTTGATATCTGCTTTATGGGTGACTTATATCGAGGGTCATATATTGCGCTTACCATGCAAAGAGGTTGGTGAATTCACAATAACAAAAGACAATTTTGAGTATCAAGGATCAGTAGTTGCTACATTTACAAACTTACAAGATTTTGAATGCGAAGATAAATGCCGCTTAAATCCAAAATGCAAGTCAATAAACATGGAAAAAGAAGGCAGCAAATCGTGCCAACTGAACTCTGTTTCAACTTCTGAAACAATAACTGCAGGAAATGCTTTAGTTGCTAAAACTGGCTGGGTTTACAAAACAACTGACTACAACTCAACACTGGTAGCTAATATTTGAATTCCTACATTAAAAGACAACCACGTTATTGTGTAAAACCAATAGCATTGTATATTATTTAATAGATTGGAGAAAACTGTCAACTGCTAAAGCCCTGCCCGTTTTACCACGTTTGTCGAGATTTATGCTCATGCCAAGGATATGAATGTCTAACACCAAAAGGTTTAAGTTACTTTTGCAATTTGCATCAAATAAAAATTGGTATAAGTTTAAAGAATAAGATCAATTAAATAATTTGATTATTATTTTCAGATTGCATGGATATTCAAAGAAGAAATGCGACAACAAATTCTGACTATTGGATAATTCCAACTGCTTCACCAATTATGCCGATGCAAGTATTTTGTGATATGCAAACAGATGGAGGAGGTTGGATTGTATTTCAAAGAAGAGTCGATGGTACAGTTGATTTCAACAGGAATTGGGCTGAGTATAAAAATGGCTTTGGAGAAATGCATGGTAATTTCTGGCTTGGCCTTCAGAAATTGCATGTTTTAGCTGCTCCAGGGAGAAAGGCCGTTTTGAGGGTTGATTTAAAGCATCGGGAAGTCGCAAACAAGGTCTAATGCATATTACAGCACATTTGAAATTGGTAGCGAATCTGATGGATATCGATGGAAGATTGGTGGATATTCAGGTAATGCTGGGGATTCACTTGCAATCCATAATGCCATGAAGTTTACAACCCCAGATCGTGATAACGATAAAAATGGTAAAGGTAACTGTGCAATGAGCTACAACAGTGGCTGGTGGTTTAACACTTGTTTCAAAGCAAACCTAAACAACCCTTATCCGACAAGCCTGACAGGCACAAATACTAAATATTTTATGAGTTGGTTGACCATAAAAAAAGAGCATGGCAACATTGCTTTCTCAGAAATGAAACTACGTTATATTAAATAAAACTCATTCCACTGTGTCGCACATCCTATGCTTGCATTACTTTATAAGTCTATGGTCATTGCTTAATAGAAAAAGTCAAAATGAATATTAGCGCATTCGGAAATTACACATTTTTTTAAATTCAATTTGATTAAACTTTGTTGACACCCTTAATAAAATGAAACAATAGAAACTACCGCTTCTTTTGTTGCTGTTATTGTTGCAGTTTTTAACTTTTTGTGGCTTGGAGCTGCATGTGTATTGCATTATTGTAACTTACAAATAAAAACTTGCTTGATTGCTGCTATGATATTGTTGGTACAAAAGTGTGGTTTTCTTTTCAAATGAAAATACTCTACATCCATGAACTTAGCAACGAATTGGCCATGGCCAGCAACCCAACCCTCCACATCTTCATTTGTTTCCGAAATTGCAAAATCCTTACATGTGGATACTTCACAGTCAATGAAGTTTTGTATTTGCTTTCATTTTTTCACGCTGCACATCAATTCATCTTGTTTTTCAAATTAAAAGCACGGCCTACTGCAATTTAATTTAAACAAAAATTGTGCAAAAAACTCATGTATTGGTAGTTGGGCAAGAGAAGAGAGCTCAATTATCGACTAACTTTGCAAGCTCTTTTTGAGGCGACCAATAAATCATTTTAATTGGTTCGCAATTTATGCATTCAGCTTCGTATATGAAGGGCTAGATGTTTAAACCCCTGTGCATACTACACAAGTTAGCCTGGGTTCGGCCCGGGTTAAACTTTGCAAGGCCGAGCCTATCATTTGTCCAAACTACTTGGCCTTGTTTTGCAGTGTGAACATAAAGCTGGGCCGAGTCCCGGCTATTTATGTAATCGCATGCGAAGTAGAAATTAATTCCACCTTTCCAGGCAGACCTTCATTCTTCTCGAGTCTGATCAAATAAATAAATGGAAAACATGGCTGATAATTTACGAATGATGTTTATCTTAAGATGCATTGCGGTGGCAATGCAAAATTTTATTTAAGAGATAAGAACAAGCAAGAAGGTCTTCCTTGCAGAAGATAAAATTAGCGGCAAGAAAACGAGGGAATATGTATCGCAGATTTAGGGCCAAAAGATTTCATTCGCTTCGGTTTCGTTTGCGATCAACAAAGAATTTGGCGCAAATTTCGGCACTGACACGCATGCACTGCTTTACACAGGCCTGCGCCGGGGCGAAGTTTTTTTTACTCTACCCCTGGCTTGGTCTTGGCCCGGACCGAGACCATCTCAATAAGTAGGCTAAACAGGCCCATGCCAGGCCCACGTTTTTCGTGTTCACACTTCCTAAACTAGCAGCAATCCAGTATAGCCCGGGGCGAGCCTGGGCTAAATTGCGTTGTGTGAACAGGTGCTTAACTCTTTGAAGAGTCGAGTACTAATTTTTTATAAAGCATTTTCTTTTTAAAAGAAACGTGTAGAGTATTTGCAAATATATTAGAATGAGCAGAAAATAAGGGGAAAAGACTTCTTTCCAAATCAACATTCTTGAATATTATGGCAAGCAAACTAAAAATGCTTGAATTAAGAGCTTTGGGTGACGTCTTGTTTTCACGTCCTACTCCTCAGGACTATAAACACAGCAACAATTCTGTGTCCTACTCATTTATCTTAAATCCTATCATCAATGGAAGAGGTGGGTTCTTGCAGAAGCAAGTACCGGGAAGGTAAGTTGGATGCATTCAATAATTATGACCGAATACCCGCTTTTTTCAAAACACATACGAATGGACGAATGAAATATTAAAAACATTGTATTCTGGACAATGATAAGTTAGATTGCCAATTTGAATAACTGTGAAAATTGTTTAAAATAACGTGTTTTACTGCAGCATAATGAACAAATGCATATCATTTCAGCCATATTATTCATTATGACATTATTCAATAAGCTAAACACTACACTCTAGACAACTGCCTATAACGTCAAAACAATTATGGCGGCTGACAAACTTCACCTCAGTGGCTGCATGGTGAATGGTCAATTTCTTGCAGGTAAACGTTTTATTGTATTAAAAATTAAGATAATATCTGAATACAGTGTACTTTTCACATTAATTATAGAAGAAGTGCCAACTTAATATTTTAGTACACTGCTTGGACACAAACAGGAAACACTTTGAATGATATGATTTTATGTCTTATTCATAATTTGTTCATCAAGCAACATTTGACAAATATGCATTTGAAGACGGTAGAAATGTAAGTGAATGTACAGCTTTTGTCACATGTTCTGTTGCACCAAACTGTTTTATTCCTAATAATCGTTAATTGTGTTTGTTGACACCCCTTGCAAATTACCTGAACAAGGCTGCGAATTGTTTTGAAGGATAAAATAAGCGTAATGGTTAAAATTAGGTAATAGCAAAGCCACTTGAAAAGCTATCTTTTTTATATCTTCATATCAAAGAAGTGTGTTATCTACAAGTACATTTTTACACTTTTATCATATCAGAAAAGTGGGCAGGTAAATTTATTATTCTTCTGCATTTAAATATAAATAGATGCAGAAATATACTTTTAGAAAACGAGCTTTTGATCCTGAGACGCAAAAAACCAAAACTCATGATACATCATTCGAAAAGGAGAACGATTTTGAAATTAAGGCATAACACGATTATGCTCTCTCCTTCAGATTTGTGTTGATGTCCGCATTATGGGTGTCATACATTGAGGGTCATATATTGCGCTTACCATGCAAAGAGGTTGGTGAATTCACAATAGCCAAAGACAATTTTGAGCTTCAAGGATCAGTAGTTGCTACATTTACAAACTTACAAGATTTTGAATGCGAAGATAAATGCCGCTTAAATCCAAAATGCAAGTCAATAAACATGGAAAAAGAAGGCAGCAAATCGTGCCAACTGAACTCTGTTTCAACTTCTGAAACAATAACTGCAGGAAATGCTTTAGTTGCTAAAACTGGCTGGGTTTACAAAACAACAGACTACAACTCAACACTGGTAACTAATGTTTATAATCATACATTAAGTGACAACAAAGTTATTGTATAAAGCCAATAATATTGTATATCATTTAATAGATTGGAGAAAACTGTCAACTGCTAAAGCCCTGCCCGTTTTACCAAGTTTGTCGAGATTTATGCTCATGTCAAGGATATGAATGTCTCACACCAAAAGGTTAAAGCTACTTTTGCAATTTGCATCAAATAAAAACTGGTAGTATAAGTTTAAAGAAAAAGATAAATTAAATAATATGATATCATCATTGTTTGCAGATTGCATGGATATTCAAAGAAGAAATGCGACAACAAGTGCTGACTATTGGATACTTCCAGATGCTTCACCAGCTGTGCCGATGCAAGTATTTTGTGATATGCAAACAGATGGAGGAGGTTGGATTGTTTTTCAAAGAAGAGTCGATGGTACAGTTGATTTCAACAGGAATTGGATTGAGTATAAAAATGGTTTTGGGGAAATACATGGTAATTTCTGGCTTGGCCTTGAAAAATTGCATGTTTTAGCTGCTCCAGGGAGAAAGGCCGTTTTGAGGGTTGATTTAAGGCATCGGGCAGACGCAAACAAGGTCTATGCATATTACAGCACATTTGAAATTGGTAGCGAATCTGATGGATATCGATTGAAGATTGGTGGATATTCAGGTAATGCTGGGGATTCACTTGCAATCCATAATGGCATGAAGTTTTCAACCCCAGATCGTGATAACGATGAATATGGTGATGGTAACTGTGCACTGAAGTACAAGAGTGGCTGGTGGTTTAAGATTTGCTTCCGTGCAAACATAAACAACCCTTACCCGACAAACCCAAGTGGCACTGGGAATCAGTGGTACATGACCTGGTTTAAAATCAAAAATCAACTTGGCAACATTGTATTCTCAGAGATGAAACTAAAATATGTTGGTTAAAAATCATATCACGATTTTATTATGCCAACCTGCATTGCTTTATTTAAATTTAATCATTGTTCGTAAATATACGATTTATAACTACTTATTGAAAACTAGAGCATTTTCAAATGTTGCTTTTGTTGTCATAAATGGGAACAGAAGTACCATAAATGCTTGTCTGTTTTAGTGGACCGATTATCTATAAGTAGGCGTATTCTTAAAGGGGAACTGAAACCATTTTTGAACTTTTTATAATCTGAAAGAGCGTATTGAGTTACCCCGAAATCTGAAGTTTTTCTAAAATTGGAGCTATATTTAGCGAGATACGGGGGCAAACGTGACGAAATTTTTTCAGCCAAAAAGTGGCACCCTTATATAATCAGCCTCGTTCTGAGTTTTGTGACGTCGAATTATGTACGGAAATGATTTTAACCCATTGAACCTTCTAATGTATTGGGCATCCATATCGACTAAAAACGAATTAAAATTTCAAATAAAATGATCATATAGAAATTTATATATGTGTGAACCATAATAATTATGCAAAGACATTCCTTTGACAAATTGGTTGTCTAGAACAAGGTTTCAATCGCGTGAAAAAAATAACAGCATTCACATGTGTCAAGTAAATTTCTGCATAAAATTGCGCAAAAACTTCACTTCATAATTGCCAGATGAGGCTACCTATGCGTTATTTCTATTTAGAAATATTTTTGCACTATTACCTATTTTTGAAAAATATTCCTCAATTTTCGAAAACAGCGCCCATCCAAATCAACATGTACAATACAATGGCATTCACACACTTATCTATTTTCTGGTAACATTCTGCATAATTGTTTATAAGAAAGTTTTTTCAGCCCAGCTTTCAGACTTGCTATATTTTCCCCAAAACCCTCAATGCAATAACATGTGTATAAAGAACATAACAGAAAGACAACAAATTATCTCAAAATATATATATATATAGCCATGATATTAATATGACAGTAAAATATTGAACTAGAGATCTGTAAAGTTTCTTAGGATTTAAAGACCCACCCCTGATCTTTCTAAACTTTTTGAAGAACCAAGCATAACTTTCTTACAAAATAAAAACACATATTTTTGCTATGAAAAGAATTCATTGGGTAGTTTTAGTTGAGTGTTTAATGCAGAAAGGTTGACCATTTGAAGGTTGGAAATCACGCATAAGGCTAAAACCCCTGGTGGTCTAAGCTGTGTGGCTGGGGCACCAGGTAATATAAGAGCTGTATCAATAATAGTCATACATATGGAATTATCATGTACCAATTTATAAAAAATCTAAATTTATCTAAAAGGTTGACTGCTTTCGCCAAGAAAAAAAGATTAAATTTTAACTCGGCCATTTATGTAGATCCTGCACTCTGCTCTAAACACTTTGAAGCTTATAACAAGTCACTTGGGGGAACAGCAAAACACGAGAGAGCTCTCTTTTGACTCTCTGCACAAACTTGCACTTGCCACATACACACCTAGGCAAAAAAAGGAAGACATAATTACATAGTTCAAAGTTTTAGTTTGTATATAGGGCAGTATTGAATTACAGATATCTTTTTCACATGTAAACTCACCATGATTTAGCTTCTACTGTGTTTGTAACGATCTCGCAGCGCAGCAGTACAACAGCAGTTATGCCATCGTGATCTTTCACAACATCTTCTTCACTACTCGTATCATAGCTGTCTGCCAGAGATTCAAACTGATGTGGTTTTACATCTCAAACATATAGACATACTTCCTTTTTCAGATGATAATTTATTGAATACCGAAAAGCTACTATTATCTTACTCTTTAACCAAACTTCTGAGACGCACACAAGTGCAACGCGGTGTTCTCAAGTAAAACAGAATTCAGATTGTACATCTTTCGACGTCACGACCAACTTCCGCAATTTCAAAACTGGCTGAATAAATGCCCAATTTTGGCACTTTGACGCCGATTTATTCGCACTTGCGGGTTTCAAAAATTTTCAAAAGTACGATTTCACCTTTTTTCCATAAGTTCCAACGATATATAAAAAAAATTATTATTATTATTATTATTATTTAGTTTTACCCACAGTTTCTATTGTAGCGTTATTGGCTTACAATTTGCTTAACTCTTATTAACCTTTATTATACCTATCTAAGTCAATTGATAAGTTCATGTTTAATTATGGGTGAAATATTATAACAGCACGTATAGCTAATTGAGATTTGACTATAATAACCTTTATATATAGAATAGAATTATGATTTCGTGCTTTGTTGCGACGTAATTCATCCAGTCTTCATCTATTTTATTTCCGTATTTCTGGACTCCTTGGTAGCATGTATTGCTTTATGGCATATCTGACAAAAGCTTAAGCCGTATTTACACTACATAAACTAACCCGGGTTCGCCCCGGGTTAACTTAACACGGGTTACTTTTTCGTAGCGTAACTGCGCACCGGCTTAACTAGCCCGGGTTCCACCCGAGTCAGCTTTCCTGAATGTGGTGTAAACGCGAAACTTGGGCGAACCCGGGTTAGTTTCTTTGGTTTCTGTGATGGGCATTTTAATATAATTCATTAATTTAAATTGATGGAATAAATAAAATGCAATTCAAACTTTTTTTTAAACATGTGTGAACAGGCTGCCTTTCAGTATAACAATATTACCCAGTTTACCCAGAAAACTGTTCAGAGTTGCGTAGCTTTCCAAAAAAAATTTTTCAGCAGCTTATACAGTTAATTTGAAGGCTGTATCCCCCCCCCCTCTTAAGAGCATCGTGAAGCAAGGTGAGGTATAGTGAGCCATAGATTATGCTAGATTCTGCATAGTTCTACTTAGGCATTATGCATCATCATGTGTCAAAACAGCAGAGAGAACCTGTGCTGCTCACAAAAGCAGCATTACTAATACCAGCATAAAAGAAGGCAGTTTACAGGCTTTAGTTAATGTCCAATAGGCGTACCGATTTGTTTCAAAGATAGGTTTCACTAAATGGCTCCCTGCATGCAAAGTGGTCAGTTATTGCAGGTAAGTTTTCATGTGCATTCAAAATTGAGATAATATCTGAATAAATTGAGATAATATCTGAATAAAACTTTATTAGCTATAGATGAATTGTCTAGCTGAATATTTTAGAAATAGGCATAATGCGATTTCATTCAATGTTGTCAAATTAGAAATCAGTTTTCCATGAGAGGATTTCAAATTTCATTCAAAATTTGCTCGCCAGTCAACATCTAATGAAAATGTATTTGAAGGCGCTAAAAGTGTGAGTAAACGCAAAGTTTTATTTCTATGTTCTTCTCCACCAAAACTGAATTATTTCTCTGAATCGTTAATTATCTCTATTTAAAGTCTTTGCTGATTACCTTGAACCAAGTTTCCATTCGTTTTTCAATGACTAAACGTGGCATTTCTACCTCTTGATAAGCTGCCTAATTTATATTTTGATGATAAAGAAAGGTTACCTAACAGTCCAAAGGTGTGGCAACAGATGACGTTAATGATTAAAGCTGGAAGTAACCATTACATTTACTCTTTTCTCTTTAACAAAGTTATACATGACCTCATGGGTTTGATAACGAATGGCATAACATGTTTAAATTATCAAATTAGCATTTGAATATCAAACGACAAATTCCAGAATTAAATCTGTCTGTTTTCATATCCTAAAAGTAAACAAATAAAATTATCATTTTCCACGGAATAGATCTTCTGATGCTCGAGACATGAGCAAAAAGTACATCACCTTTTTTTATCGGAAAGTAATACAATGTTTTTATTTAAAGCGAATCTAACTGTGTTTTCTCCTTCAGACCTCTCTTTATATCTGCGTTATGGGTGTCATACATCGAGGGTCATATATTGCGTTTACCATGCAAAGAGGTTGGTGAATTCACAATAGCCAAAGACAATTTTGAGCTTCAAGGATCAGTAGTTGCTACATTTACAAACTTACAAGATTTTGAATGCGAAGATAAATGCCGCTTAAATCCAAAATGCAAGTCAATAAACATGGAAAAAGAAGGCAGCAAATCGTGCCAACTGAACTCTGTTTCAACTGGTGAAAAAATAACTGGAGAAAATGCTTTAGTTGCTAAAACTGGCTGGGTCTACAAAACAACAGACTACAACTTAACACTGGTAGCTAGTATTTACAATCATACGTTAAATGACAACCAAGTTTGAAAATATAAGGATGCTATTGTTTAAAACCAATAATATTATATCTTATTTAATAGATTGGAGAAAACTGTCAACTAGAAAAGCCATGCCCGTTTAACCACGTTTGTCAAGATTTATGCTCATGCCAAGGATTCGAGTGTTTCCCTATATCAGGTTATTGTTGGATTTGTAATTTGCATAAAATAAAACACTCCAAAAGGATCAAAGAATAAGATATATTATATAATATGATTGTTATTTGCAGATTGTATGGATTTTCGACAAAGAAATGTGACAACAAGCGATGTATACAGGATAATTCCAAATGCTTCACCAACTATACCGATGCAAGTATTTTGTGATATGCAAACAGATGGAGGAGGTTGGATTGTATTTCAAAGAAGAGTCGATGGTACAGTTGATTTCAACAGGAATTGGGCTGAGTATAAGAATGGTTTTGGAGAAATGCATGGTAATTTCTGGCTTGGCCTTGAGAAATTGCATGTTTTAGCTGCTCCAGGGAGAAAGGCCGTGTTGAGGGTTGATTTAAAGCATCGGGAAGTCGCAAACAAGGTCTATGCATATTACAGCACATTTGAAATTGGCAGCGAATCTGATGGATATCGATTGAAGATTGGTGGATATTCAGGTAATGCTGGGGATTCACTTGCATATCATAATGAAATGAAGTTTTCAACTAAAGATATCACCATTTATGGGACGTGTGGAGTCACCTACAAAAGTGGCTGGTGGTTCAACGCTTGTTTCTATTCAAACCTTAACAATATTTTCCCGACAAGCCCGACAGGCACAGGTACCTCACAGTATATAAGCTGGAAAACGATCAAAAACAAGTATGGCGACATTGTGTTCTCAGAAATGAAACTACGTTATATTAACTAAAGCTCATTCCACTATGTCGCGCATCTTATGTTTGCATTATCAGACCATTATGATTGCTTGTAAATAAAAAGTCACTTAATGAATGTTAGCGCATTCTGAAATTACACATTTTTTAAGATTCAATTTAATTAAAGCATGGTTCATACCTTTAATAGAATGAAATAACAGAAACAACTGCTTCCTTTGTTGCTGTTATTTTTGAGATTTTTTAATATTTTGGGGCATGGAGTTGCATGTGTAGTGCATTATTGTAACTTAGCTACAAATAAGATCTGTATGTGGATATTATGAAAAATTGCTATTACATGTCAATACCCCAAAATCAATGCATTTTGTCTCTGGCTTCAATTTCTCACGCTGTATATCAATTTATCTTGTCTTTCAATTTAACAGCACGGACAATAGCTACTACAACTTCACTGACAAAAAATTTGTGGAGAAAGCTCATGTATTAGTAGATGGCAAATGTAGAAGCTAAATATTTGATGAAGAAAGCGAAGAGCAGGGTAGAGTGGAAGGCCATGACAGCCAACGCTTTGAAGGAGCACGGCACCTAGAGAGAGAGATTAGTAGGTGGGGAAGAAAAGAGAGCTAAACTTTCTACTAACTGCGCAAGCTCTTTTTCAGACGACAAATACATCATGTTAATTGGTTTGTAATTTATGCTTTGAGCTTCGTATAAGAAAGGGTTCGGGGTTTGATTGACTTGATGTCGCCCAGGGTCGTATGCATGATACGACTAGACATATCGCTTCAAATGCAATCTGCTGCTCTAAAACAAACCTCTCGCATTTCGTCAAGTTAAACGTCGCTCTTGTTGTGTACTTTAAGTAATTCACTGTTTACTTTCGGCGCACGAGAAAAGCGACGTTTAACTTGGGCCTTAGTTTCAATAAGCTGTTCTTGTCTGATTTACACTAGTCAGGGACTAAATCAATAAATTAGTTGAAATCCAGATAGTTTTTTTACTAATTATACGTATTATATAGAATTACGAAATTTAGAAACAACATCTGGCTGCAAGCTATTCTGCGGTCTATGACAGCGTTTGGCCAAGTATTTAGGATTCATGGGGCACATTCCTTAACTTGCCAAATCTTTATCTATGGTTCATGATATTCTTCCAATCGGAGAAAGATGTTATTGGCTAATAGCTGCCGTTAATTGTGTCTAAATATGAGAACCTTGACATGAAATTTTCAAGCAACTGTGAAGTAGGACGGCCCCTTACTCGTTGATTCTCTCAAGTCTATTCGGGAGTTGTAGTATCTGTAAATGTTCTAGTTATGGATTAAGTAACAGATGTAGGGTTGTGGTTAGTTGCTTGTTGTACCAAAGACTACACGAGTTTACCCAGATAACTACTCAGATTTGCTTATCGTTAGTTGGAAAGTGAAACTTTCGCTTCTCGGCAGATTATGCAGTTGATTTGATTGCTTAGGAACTGTTATTATCCCCCCTCCCCATTAGAATACATCATGAAGCCAGGTGAGGCAGCATAGTAAGCCATAAATTTTGCTAGATTTGGCATAGTTCCACTCAGGCATTATGCAACAACATGTGTCAAATCAATAGGGAGAACCTGTGCTGCTCATAAAAGCAGCATTACTAATACCAGCATAAAAGAAAGCAGTTTACAGGCTTTAGTTAATGGCCAATAGGCGAACGGGTTGTTTCAAAGATAGGTTTCACCAAATGGCCCCCTGCATGCAAAGTGGCCAGTTATTGCAGGTAAGTTTTCTTGTGCATTCAACATTGAGATAATACCTGAATACAAATGCACTTAGCTACCTATAGATTCGTTTTCTAGCTGATTATTTTAGTAATAGGCATAATGCGATTTCATTCAATGTTGTCAAATTAGAAATCAGTTTTCCATGAGAGGATTTTAAATTTCATTCAAAATTTACTCGCCTGTCAATATCTAATGAACATGTATTTGAAGGCGCTAAAATTGTGAGTAAACGCAACGTTTTATTTCTATGTTCTTCTCCGACCACCAAAATTTATTATTTATTTGAATCGTTAATATCTATATGTTTACGGTCTTTTCAGATTCCATTCGTTTTGAATGACTTAACTAGCGCAGCATTTTTACATTTTGATAAACTGCGTAATTTATATTTTGATGATAAAGAAAGGTTATCTAATAGTCCAGAATTTCAACAACAGATTGCGTTAATAACTAATGCTGGAAGTAACCATTACATTTACTCTTTACTATTTAACAAAGTTATACACGACCTCATAGGTTTGATAACGAATGGCATAACATGTTTAAATTATCAAATTAGCATGTGAATATCAAACGACAAATTCAAGAATAAAATCTGTCTGTTTTCATATCCTAAAAGTGAACAAATGAATTTATCATTTTCCACGGAATAGATCTTCTGATGCTCGCGACATGAGCAAAAAGTACATCACCTTTTTTTATCGGAAAGTAATACAATGTTTTTATTTAAAGCGAATCTAACTGTGTTTTCTCCTTCAGACCTATCTTTATATCTGCGTTATGGGTGTCATACATCGAGGGTCATATATTGCGCTTACCATGCAAAGAGGTTGGTGAATTCACAATAACCAAAGACAATTTTGAGCTTCAAGGATCAGTAGTTGCTTCATTTACAAACTTACAAGATTTTGAATGCGAAGATAAATGCCGCTTAAATCCAAAATGCAAGTCAATAAACATGGAAAAAGAAGGCAGCAAATCTTGCCAACTGAACTCTGTTTCAATTTCTGAAAAAATAACTGCAAGAAATGCTTTAGTTGCTAAAACTGGCTGGGTTTACAAAACAACAGACTACAACTCAACACTGGTAACTAATATTTATAATCATACGTTAAATGACAACCAAGTTATTGTGTAAAACCAATAATATTGTATCTTGTTTAATAGATTGGAGAAAATTGTCAACTAGAAAAGCCATGCCCGTTTAACCACGTTTGTCAAGATTTATGCTCATGCCAAGGATTCGAGTGTTTCCCCATATCAGGTTATTGTTGGATTTGTAATTTGCATAAAATGAAACACTCCAAAAGGATCAAAGAATAAGATAAATTTGATAATATGACTATTATTTGCAGATTGTATGGATTTTCGACGAAGAAATGTGACAACAAGCGATGTATACAGGATAATTCCAAATGTTTCACCAGCTATGCCGATGCAAGTATTTTGTGATATGCAAACAGATGGAGGAGGTTGGATTGTATTTCAAAGAAGAGTCAATGGTACAGTTGATTTCAACAGGAATTGGGGTGAGTATAAAAATGGCTTTGGAGAAATACATGGTAATTTCTGGCTTGGCCTTGAAAAATTGCATGTTTTAGCTGCTCCAGGGAGAAAGGCCGTGTTGAGGGTTGATTTAAAGCATCGGGAAGTCGCAAACAAGGTCTATGCATATTACAGCACATTTGAAATTGGCAGCGAATCTGATGGATATCGATTGAAGATTGGTGGATATTCAGGTAATGCTGGGGATTCACTTGCATATCATAATGAAATGAAGTTTTCAACTAAAGATATCACCATTTATGGGACGTGTGGAGTCACCTACAAAAGTGGCTGGTGGTTCAACGCTTGTTTCTATTCAAACCTTAACAATATTTTCCCGACAAGCCCGACAGGCACAGGTACCTCACAGTATATAAGCTGGAAAACGATCAAAAACAAGTATGGCGACATTGTGTTCTCAGAAATGAAACTACGTTATATTAACTAAAGCTCATTCCACTATGTCGCGCATCTTATGTTTGCATTATCAGACCATTATGATTGCTTGTAAATAAAAAGTCACTTAATGAATGTTAGCGCATTCTGAAATTACACATTTTTTAAGATTCAATTTAATTAAAGCATGGTTCATACCTTTAATAGAATGAAATAACAGAAACAACTGCTTCCTTTGTTGCTGTTATTTTTGAGATTTTTTAATATTTTGGGGCATGGAGTTGCATGTGTAGTGCATTATTGTAACTTAGCTACAAATAAGATCTGTATGTGGATATTATGAAAAATTGCTATTACATGTCAATACCCCAAAATCAATGCATTTTGTCTCTGGCTTCAATTTCTCACGCTGTATATCAATTTATCTTGTCTTTCAATTTAACAGCACGGACAATAGCTACTACAACTTCACTGACAAAAAATTTGTGGAGAAAGCTCATGTATTAGTAGATGGCAAATGTAGAAGCTAAATATTTGATGAAGAAAGCGAAGAGCAGGGTAGAGTGGAAGGCCATGACAGCCAACGCTTTGAAGGAGCACGGCACCTAGAGAGAGAGATTAGTAGGTGGGGAAGAAAAGAGAGCTAAACTTTCTACTAACTGCGCAAGCTCTTTTTCAGACGACAAATACATCATGTTAATTGGTTTGTAATTTATGCTTTGAGCTTCGTATAAGAAAGGGTTCGGGGTTTGATTGACTTGATGTCGCCCAGGGTCGTATGCATGATACGACTAGACATATCGCTTCAAATGCAATCTGCTGCTCTAAAACAAACCTCTCGCATTTCGTCAAGTTAAACGTCGCTCTTGTTGTGTACTTTAAGTAATTCACTGTTTACTTTCGGCGCACGAGAAAAGCGACGTTTAACTTGGGCCTTAGTTTCAATAAGCTGTTCTTGTCTGATTTACACTAGTCAGGGACTAAATCAATAAATTAGTTGAAATCCAGATAGTTTTTTTACTAATTATACGTATTATATAGAATTACGAAATTTAGAAACAACATCTGGCTGCAAGCTATTCTGCGGTCTATGACAGCGTTTGGCCAAGTATTTAGGATTCATGGGGCACATTCCTTAACTTGCCAAATCTTTATCTATGGTTCATGATATTCTTCCAATCGGAGAAAGATGTTATTGGCTAATAGCTGCCGTTAATTGTGTCTAAATATGAGAACCTTGACATGAAATTTTCAAGCAACTGTGAAGTAGGACGGCCCCTTACTCGTTGATTCTCTCAAGTCTATTCGGGAGTTGTAGTATCTGTAAATGTTCTAGTTATGGATTAAGTAACAGATGTAGGGTTGTGGTTAGTTTTTCGTTGTACCAAAGACTATACGAGTTTACCCAGATAACTACTCAGATTTGCTATCGTTAGTTGGAAAGTGAAACTTTCGCTTCTCGGCAGATTATGCAGTTGATTTGATTGCTTACGAAATGTATTATCTCCCCCCATTAGAATACATCATGAAGCAAGATGAGGCAGCATAGTGAGCCATAAATTTTGCTAGATTTTGCATATTTCCACTCAGGCATTAGTCAACAACATGTGTCGAATCAATAGGGAGAACCTGTGCTGCTCACAAAAGCAGCATTACTAATACCAGCATAAAAGAAGGCAGCTTACAGATTTTAGGTAATGGCCAATAGGCGTACCGACTTGTTTCAAGAATAGCTAGGTTTCACTAATTGGCTCCCTGCATGCAAAGTGGTCAGTTATTGCAGGTAAGTTTTCATGTGCATTCAACATTGAGATAATCTCTGAACACAATGCACTTAATTGGTTATAGATGAATTTTCTAGCTGAATATTTTAGTAATAGACATGAAGCGATTTCATTCAATGTTGTCAAATTAGAAATCAGTTTTCCATGAGAGGATTTTAAATTTCATACAAAATTTATTTGCCAATCAAAATCTAATGAACATGTATTTGAAGGCGCTAAAAGTGTGAGTAAACGCAAAGTTTTATTTCTATGTTCTTCTCCACCAAAACTGAAATATTTCTCTGAATCGTTAATTATCTCTGTTCACAGTCTTTGCTGATTACATTGAACGAAGTTTCCATTCGTTTTTCAATGACTAAACGTGGCATTTCTACCTCTTGATAAGCTGCCTAATTTATATTTTGATGATAAAGAAAGGTTATCTATCTAACAGTCGAAAGGTGTGGCAACAGATGACGTTAATGATTAATGCTGGAAGTAACCATTACATTTACTCTTTTCTCTTTAACAAAGTTATAAATGACCTCATGGGTTTGATAACGAATGGCATAACATGTTTAAATTATCAAATTAGCATTTGAATATCAAACGACAAATTCAAGAATTAAATCTGTCTGTTTTCATATCCTAAAAGTAAACAAATGAATTTATCATTTTCCACGGAATTGATCTTCTGATGCTCGAGACATGAGCAAAAAGTACATCACCTTTTTTTATCGGAAAGTAATACAATGTTTTTATTTAAAGCGAATCTAACTGTGTTTTCTCCTTCAGACCTATCTTTATATCTGCGTTATGGGTGTCATACATCGAGGGTCATATATTGCGTTTACCATGCAAAGAGGTTGGTGAATTCACTGTAGCCAAAGACAATTTTGAGCTTCAAGGATCAGTAGTTGCTACATTTACAAACTTACAAGATTTTGAATGCGAAGATAAATGCCGCTTAAATCCAAAATGCAAGTCAATAAACATGGAAAAAGAAGGCAGCAAATCGTGCCAACTGAACTCTGTTTCAACTTCTGAAACAATAACTGCAGGAAATGCTTTAGTTGCTAAAACTGGCTGGGTCTACAAAACAACTGACTACAACTCAACACTGGTAGCTAATATTTGAATTCCTACAATTAATGACAACCAAGTTATTGTGTAAAGCCAATAATATTGTATCTTATTTAATAGATTGGAGAAAATTGCCAACTGGAAAAGCCCTGCCCCTTTTACCAAGTTTGTCGAGACTTATGCTCATGCCAAGGATATGAGTGTCTCACACCAAAAGGTTAAAGTTACTTTTGCAGTTTGCATCAAATAAAAACTGGTATAAGTTTAAAGAATAAGATCAATTAAATAATTTGATTATTATTTTCAGATTGCATGGATATTCAAAGAAGAAATGCGACAACAAGTGCTGACTATTGGATAATTCCAGATGCTTCACCAACTATGCCGATGCAAGTATTTTGTGATATGCAAACAGATGGAGGAGGTTGGATTGTATTTCAAAGAAGAGTCGATGGTACAGTTGATTTTAACAGGAATTGGGCTGAGTATAAAAATGGCTTTGGAGAAATGCATGGTAATTTCTGGCTTGGCCTTGAGAAATTGCATGTTTTAGCTGCTCCAGGGAGGAAGGCCGTGTTGAGGGTTGATTTAAAGCATCGGGAAGTCGCAAACAAGGTCTATGCATATTACAGCACATTTGAAATTGGCAGCGAATCTGATGGATATCGATTGAAGATTGATGGATATTCAGGTAATGCTGGGGATTCACTTGCAAGCCATAATGCCATGAAGTTTTCAACCCCAGATCGTGATAACGATAAAAATGGTAATGATAACTGTGCAATGAAGTACAAGAGTAGCTGGTGGTTTAACACTTGTTTCTATTCAAACCTTAACAATATTTTCCCGACAAGCCCGACAGGCACAGGTACCTCACAGTATATAAGCTGGAAAACGATCAAAAACAAGTATGGCGACATTGTGTTCTCAGAAATGAAACTACGTTCTATTAACTAAAGCTCATTCCACTATGTCGCGCATCTTATGTTTGCATTATCAGACCATTATGATTGCTTGTAAATAAAAAGTCACTTAATGAATGTTAGCGCATTCTGAAATTACACATTTTTTAAGATTCAATTTAATTAAAGCATGGTTCACACCTTTAATAGAATGAAATAACAGAAACAACTGCTTCCTTTGTTGCTGTTATTTTTGAGATTTTTTAATATTTTGGGGCATGGAGTTGCATGTGTAGTGCATTATTGTAACTTAGCTACAAATAAGAACTGCATGTGGATATTAGGAAAGAGTACTATTACATGTGAATACCCCAAAATCATTGCATTTTGTCTCTGGCTTCAATTTCTCACGCTGTATATCAATTTATCTTGTCTTTCAATTTAACAGCACGGACAATAGCTACTACAACTTCACTGACAAAAAATTGTGGATAAACTCATGTATTAGTAGAGGGCAAATGTAGAAGCTAAAGATTTGATGAAGAAAGCGAAGAGCAGGGTAGAGTGGAAGGCCATGACAGCCAACGCTTTGAAGAAGCACGGCACCTAGAGAGAGAGAGATTAGTAGGTGGGGAAGAAAAGAGAGCTAAACTTTCTACTAACTGCGCAAGCTCTTTTTGAGACGACAAATACATCATGTTAATTGGTTTGTAATTTATTCATAGAGCTTCGTATATGAAGGGTTCGGGGTTTGATTGACTTGATGTCGCCCAGGGTCGTATGCATGATACGACTAGACATATCGCTTCAAATGCAATCTGCTGCTCTAAAACAAACCTCTCGCATTTCGTCAAGTTAAACGTCGCTCTTGTTGTGTACTTTAAGTAATTCACTGTTTACTTTCGGCGCACGAGAAAAGCGACGTTTAACTTGGGCCTTAGTTTCAATAAGCTGTTCTTGTCTGATTTACACTAGTCAGGGACTAAATCAATAAATTAGTTGAAATCCAGATAGTTTTTTTACTAATTATACGTATTATATAGAATTACGAAATTTAGAAACAACATCTGGCTGCAAGCTATTCTGCGGTCCATGACAGCGTTTGGCCAAGTATTTAGGATTCATGGGGCACATTCCTTAACTTGCCAAATCTTTATCTATGGTTCATGATATTCTTCCAATCGGAGAAAGATGTTATTGGCTAATAGCTGCCGTTAATTGTGTCTAAATATGAGAACCTTGACATGAAATTTTCAAGCAATTGTGAAGTAGGACGGCCCCTTACTCGTTGATTCTCTCAAGTCTATTCGGGAGTTGTAGTATCTGTAAATGTTCTAGTTATGGATTAAGTAACAGATGTAGGGTTGTGGTTAGTTTTTCGTTGTACCAAAGACTATACTAGTTTACCCAGATAACTACTCAGATTTGCTTATCGTTAGTGGGAAAGTGAAAGTTTCGCTTCTCGGCAGATTATGCAGTTGATTTGATTGCTTACGAACTGTTATTATCTCCCCCAATTAGAATACATCATGAAACCAGGTGAGGCAGCATAGTGAGCCATGGGTTTTGCTAGATTTTGCATAGTTCCACTCAGGCATTATGCATCAACATGTGTCAACTCAATAGGGGAGAACCTGTGTTGCTCATAAAAGCAGCATTACTAATACCAGCATAAAAGAAAGCAGTTTACAGGCTTTAGTCAATGGCCAATAGGCGTACCGACTTGTTTCAAGAATAGCTAGGTTTCACTAAATGGCTCCCTGCATGCAAAGTGGTCAGTTATTGCAGGTAAGTTTTCATGTGCATTCAACATTGAGATAATCTCTGAATACAATGCAGTTAATTGGTTATAAATGAATTTTCTAGCTGGATATCTTAAAAATAGGTATGAGACGAGTTCATTCAATGTCAAATTAGAAATCAGTTTTCCATGAGAGGAATTTAAATTTCATACAAAATTTACTCGCAAATCAAAATCTAATGAACATGTATTTGAAGGCGCTAAAAGTGTGAGTAAACGCAAAGTTTTATTAATATGTTCTTCTCCACCAAAACTTAATATTTCCTTGAATCGTTAATATCTCGTTGTACTCTCTCTTTCAGATTTGTGTTTATATCTGCATTATGGGTGTCATACATCGAGGGTCATATATTGCGCTTACCATGCAAAGAGGTTGGTGAATTCACAATAACCAAAGACAATTTTGAGCTTCAAGGATCAGTAGTGGCTTCATTTACAAACTTACAAGATTTTGAATGCGAAGATAAATGCCGCTTGAATCCAAAATGCAAGTCAATAAATATGGAAAAAGAAGGCAGCAAATCGTGCCAACTGAACTCTGTTTCAACTTCTGAAAAAATAACTGCAGGAAATGCTTTAGTTGCCAAAACTGGCTGGGTTTACAAAACAACAGACTACAACTCAACACTGGTAGCTAATATTTGAATTCCTACATTAAATGACAACCAAGTTATTGTGTAAAACCAATAATATTGTATCTTATTTAATAGATTGGAGAAAATTGCCAACTGGAAAAGCCCTGCCCCTTTTACCAAGTTTGTCGAGACTTATGCTCATGCCAAGGATATGAGTGTCTCACACCAAAAGGTTAAAGTTACTTTTGCAATTTGCATCAAATAAAAACTGGTATAAGTTTAAAGAATAAGATCAATTAAATAATTTGATTATTATTTTCAGATTGCATGGATATTCAAAGAAGAAATGCGACAACAAATTCTGACTATTTGATAATTCCAGATGCTTCACCAACTATGCCGATGCAAGTATTTTGTGATATGCAAACAGATGGAGGAGGTTGGATTGTATTTCAAAGAAGAGTCGATGGTACAGTTGATTTCAACAGGAATTGGGCTGAGTATAAGAATGGTTTTGGAGAAATGCATGGTAATTTCTGGCTTGGCCTTGAGAAATTGCATGTTTTAGCTGCTCCAGGGAGAAAGGCCATGTTGAGGGTTGATTTAAAGCATCGGGAAGTCGCAAACAAGGTCTATGCATATTACAGCACATTTGAAATTGGTAGAGAATCTGATGGATATCGATTGAAGATTGGTGGATATTCAGGTAATGCTGGGAATTCACTGGCAAATGAAAATGACATGAAGTTTTCAACCTCAGATCGTGATAACGATAAAAATGGTAATGGTAACTGTGCAGTGAATTACAAAAGTGGCTGGTGGTTTAACTCGTGTTTCCATTCAAACCTAAACAACCCTTATCCGACAAGCCCAACAGGCACCAATACTAAGTTTTTTACGACTTGGTGGGCTATAAAAAAAGAGCATGGCAACATTGTTTTCTCAGAAATGAAACTACGTTACATCAGTAACTAATGTCGCGCATCCTATGTTTGCATTACTTTATCAGTCTATGAGCATTACCCGTAAAGGAAAAAGTCACTTTATAAATGTTAGCGCATTCTGAAATTACAAATTGTTTTAAATTCAATTTAATTAAACTTTGTTGTCACCCGTAACAGAATGAAACAATAGAAGCTACCGCTTTTATGTTGTTGTAATTGTTGATGTTTTTTAACTTTTCGGGCTTGTGGCTGCATGTGCATTGCATTATTGTAACTTACAAATAAAAACTTGCTTGATTGCTGCTATGATATTGTTGGTACAAAAGTGTGGTTTTCTTTTCAAATGAAAATACTCTACATCCATGACCTTAGCCAACAAATTGGCCATGGCCAGGAACCCAAACGTCCACATCTTCATTTGTTTCTGAAATCGCAAATTACATTACATGTGGATACCCCAGAGTCAATGAAATTTTGTGTTTGCTTTCACTTTTCCACGCTACACATCAATTCATCTTGTTTTTCAAATTAAAAGCACGGCCTACTGCAACTTAATTGACACAAAAATTGTGCAAAAACTCATGGATTGGTAGGTGGGCAAGAGAAGAGAGCTCAACTATCTACTAACTGCGCAAGCTCTTTTTGAGGCGACCAATAAATCATTTTAATTGGTTCGCAATTTATGCATTGAGCTTCGCATATGAAGGGTTCGATGTTTAAACCCCTGTGCATACTACACAAGTTAGCAAAATATGAAACTAACTAATGAATAAATGATTTTCTTTGTTAGTTGCCTTTCACTCTGTGATTACCAACTTTTCACAATAGCTTTTTCGCAAGAATAAACTTTCCACGCGCGAATTTCCAATTTTGAAATTTTTATAAAGAATAAACTTTCGCGAATTTCATATTTTAGAAAGTTTCGCGTAATAAACTTTGGCTACAGTCTATGCAAGCGAATTTTGGCTAAAAACGCGAAAATCGCGAAAGTTTCTTTCCGCGAAAGTTTCTTCCCTTAAAGTATTTTTTATTTTTTTGCGTATTCACGTTTCACTTTCGGCGCATGAGAAGAACGACGTTTAACTTGGGCCTTAGTTTCTATACGCTGTTCTTGGCTGGTTGAGAGCAGCCAGGGATTAAATCAATAAATTAGCTAAAGTCCACACAGTTTCTTTACTAATTATACATATTGAGTAGAATTACAAAATTTAGAAGCAATTTCTGGCTGCAAACTATTCTGCAGTCCATGACAGCTTTAGACAAAGTATTTAGAAATCATGGAGCACATTCCTTAACTCGCCAAATCCTTATCTATGGTACACGATATTCTCCCAATCGGAGAAAAAATGTTATTGGCTAATACCGTCCACTGTGTCTAAATATGAGACCCCTGACATGAAATTTTCGAGCATTTTGTGAAGTAGGACGGCCGCTTACTCATTTATTCTCCCAAATTTATACTCGGGAGTTCTGGTATATGTAAAAGCTCTAATTATGAATTAAGTAACATATCTTGCATTGTGGTTAGTCATTTGTTATACGAAGACTATACAAGTTTACCCAGATAAATGTTTGGAGTTGAGCATCGTTAGCTCGTTTGGAAAGTGATACTTTCGCTTTTAGGCAGATTATGAAGTTGATTTGATGGCTTACGAACTGTTTCATACCCCCCCCCCCCCCTTAGAACACATCACGAAGCAAGGTGAGGCATAGTGAGCCATAGATTACGCCAGATTGTGCATAGTTCCACTCAGGCATTATGCATCAACATTTGTCAAAACAGTAGGGAGAACCTGTGCTGCTCACAAAAGCAGCATTAATGACATCATAAAAACGGCAGTTTACAGGCTTTAGGTAATGGCCACTAGGCGTAACGATTTGTTTGAAAGACAGGTTTCACTTAATGGCTGCATTAAAAGTGGTCAGTTATTGCAGGTAAGTTTTCTTGTGCATTCAACATTGAGATAATACCTGAATACAATGTACTTAACTACCTATAGATGAATTGTCTAGCTGAATATTTTAGTAATAGACATGAAGCGATTTCATTCAATGTTGTCAAATTAGAAATCAGTTTTCCATGAGAGGATTTCAAACTTCATTCAAAATTTACTCGCCAGTCAACATCTAATGAACATGTATTTGAAGGCGCTAAAAGTGTGAGTAAATGCAAAGTTTTATTTCTATGTTCTTCTCCACCAAAACTGAATTATTTCTCTGAATCGTTAATTATCTCTATTTAAAGTCTTTGCTGATTCCATTCGTTTTTGAATGACTAAACTAGCGCGACATTTCTACCTTTTGATGAAATGCGTAATTTATAATTTGATGATAAGGAAAGGTTATCTAATAATCCAAAGCGTGACAACAGATTACGTTAATGGTTAATGCTGGAAGTAACCATTACATTTACTCTTTACTCTTTAACTAGCCAAGTTATACATGACCTTATAGATTTGATAACGAATGGCATAACATGTGTAAACTATCAAATTAGCATTTGAATATCATACGACAGAATCAAATCTGTCTGTTTTCATATCCTAAAAATAAGCAAATGAATATATCATTTTCCACGGAATAGATCTTCTGATGCCCGAGACATGAGCCAAAAAGCCCAGGGGGAAGGGGGCACTCGGTACATAGACATACGGGAAGGGGGTCAGTTCAAGAATTTTACAAGGAATCCAAAAATATCAGAACTGATTTTCTTGAAAAACCAAAAAATATCAATTTTTTAACATCAAGGATAAAGTGAGAGAGAAATTTAGCCGACTTGAAATATGCAACTGCCATTACAGGACTTAAAAATATTGTTTGACTAACTTGATACACCAAAAGATATCAGATTAACCTCGACTATTTTTTAGCACCCAAAAATATCATTTTGGACAAATTTTTCACCCAAAAATATCATTTTTGGCAAAGGTCTTACCCAAAAATACTGGACTGACCCCAGTATGTCTATGTACTGAATGCCCCCCCCCCTCCGGGGGGCCAAAAAGTAGATCACCTTTTCTTATCGGAAAGTAAGCACAATTTTTTATTTAAAGCGAAGCTAACTGTGTTTTCTCCTTCAGGCCTGTGTTTATATCTGTGTTATGGGTGTCATACATTGAGGGTCATATATTGCGCTTACCATGCAAAGAGGTCGGTGAATTCACAGTAGCCAAAGACAATTTTGAGCTTCAAGGATCAGTAGTTGCTACATTTACAAACTTACAAGATTTTGAATGCGAAGATAAATGCCGCTTAAATCCAAAATGCAAGTCAATAAATATGGAAAAAGAAGGCAGCAAATCGTGCCAACTGAACTCTGCTTCAACTGGTGAAATAATACCTGGAGGAAATGCTTTAGTTGCTAAAACTGGCTGGGTCTACAAAACAACAGACTACAACTCAACACTGGTAACTAATATCTATAATCATACGTTAAATGACAACCAAGTTTGAAAATATAAAGGATGCTATTGTGTAAAAGGATGCTATAATGTTATATCTTATTTAATAGATTGGAGAAAATTGTCAACTGGAAAAGCCATGCCCGTTTTACCAAGTTTGTCGAGATTTATGCTCATGCCAAGGATATGAATGTCTCACACCAAAAGGTTAAAGTTACTTTTCCCATTTGCATCAAATAAAATACTCGAATAAGATTAAGGAATTATAGAAATAATATATCATCATTGTTTGCAGATTGCATGGATATTCAAAGAAGAAATGCGACAACAAATTCTGTCTATGGAATACTTCCAGATGCTTCACCAACTATGCCGATGCAAGTATTTTGTGATATGCAAACAGATGGAGGAGGTTGGATTGTATTTCAAAGAAGAGTCGATGGTACAGTTGATTTCAACAGGGATTGGGCTGAGTATAAAAATGGCTTTGAAGAAATGCATGGTAATTTCTGGCTTGGCCTTGAGAAATTGCATGTTTTAGCTGCTCCAGGGAGAAAGGCCGTGTTGAGGGTCGATTTAAAGCATAGGGCAGACGCAAACAAGGTCTATGCATATTATAGCACATTTGAAATTGGTAGCGAATCTGATGGATATCGATTGAAGATTGGTGGATATTCAGGTAATGCTGGGGATTCACTTATATATCATAATGACATGGCGTTTACAACCCCAGATCATGATAACGATGAATCTGTTGCGAACTGTGCAGTGAAGTACAAGAGTGGCTGGTGGTTTAAGGTTTGTTTCCTTTCAAACCTTAACAATCTATACCCGACAAGCCTGACAGGCACAAATACGACAAAGTATATAAGCTGGAAAAAGATCAAAAACGAGTATGGCGACATTGTTTTCTCAGAAATGAAACTACGTTATAAGTAACTCTTTCCACTATGTCATGCAGCCTATGTTTGCATTGTTTTATGAGTCTACGATAATTGCTTGTGAATAAAATACTCACTTAATACTAAAATACTAAATTAAATTAAACTTTATTGACACCCTTACTAGCATTGAAATAATAGAAGACTTCCACTTCTATTACTGTTGTTATTGCTCAAGTGAGCATGATCTTCTGTTTTTTAATTTATCTTATTTGTGGAATCGGAAATGCTTAAATAGATGGTAGCAGAATTTTTTCAATTGCAGCTGAAAGTCTATTGTATTATTATATTTTACAGATAAAAACTTGTTTAAATGCTGCCATGCTATGGTTCGTCCAAAAAACTTGTCTCTCTTTTCAGATAAGAGCATTCTACATTCATAACATTAGCCAAAAGATAGGACAGCAGCCCACAATCCCTGCATTTGTATTTGGTGTTAATTGTGTCGATTGTACATAAATTCATCTTGTTTTCTAAATAAACAAGAACAGCCCATTACAACTTCTAGGCCGTCAGCTGAACCCTCAAAAGTTGTCACAAATTAGCAAGCCGTTGCACACCTTCCCAGATTAAAACATTTTTACGTTTTCTAGGGGAGTTAAATGTGCTGAATTACGTTGTCAATTGCGTTGTGAGGGAGTAGTTACGGTTTTTTCATAATAAGGGCTTGAGTGTGAAGATTTTTCGGAGGGAAATCGCACGCAGCCTCGGTTTCATTTAACACTCTGTAAAACGCAGGCTATTGTCTAGGTTTCCGAAACAAAAGAAAATTATTCATATTCCGGTTCAATGAATTACAGAGAGTCGTGTTACCTTGTTGCTAAGTTGCAAAGCATATCAACCAAATATGGCGGACGATGTTTGTATTGTGCATTCAAAAGAAACTCTTGAAAGTTTGAAAGACTTTACCCTACAAACATTTGACAAATTTTTAAGTAGTAGGAAATCATGCTTGACAAAACATTTGTGAAAAAAATCACATTTTGTTAATTGTCATGCAGATATTTGGTCGGGTTCAGGGGAGGAGACCAAATTGCTATCTGGGCAAGCTCCGCCTAGTTTGAGACAACTATCATTTTTTATAGGGGTCAGTATGGTAAAAATTTGACAGCGCACCTTAGTTTTTTTTAATGATTCGACTTAGTTTATGTTGGTTTAAACTCTCTCACGTGTTGTTAAAATTGCGATATTTTCCCCACATTATCACTTAGTTTATGTGCCTTTTAATTAAACAAAACGTTTTTAACAAATTTTTGAAAAAATATATAATCAGTATGAACCTTCAAGTATTGCTCCTTGAGCAAGATTTGCCATTTAATAAATTTTTAGCAACTGTTAAACATTAATTTCATGGAATCATATGAATTTTACTCATGGTACTCTTTTGTGTTCAGTTACTATCCAGGTCTTTAGAAGAGTTACGGAACTTATGGGGAGAGATGAATTGAGTGTTGGTGCAAATCGCACTTTTGGGTTCTCGTACAATAAATGATCGACCATGAAATGTCTTTTTAATACTTCTTATCAGTATTTGTTTCCATATTTTTACTTCCATGACTATTGACGACGTTCAGACCGGCTTGTTTTTGTTAGCGGTACTGAACGGAACTGAACTGAAACTGAAACTGAAGCGGTGGCACGCAATGGTGTCTGGGATTGCGCATGAGTCTGATGTCAAAAGCGTGTTTATTTCTTTTGTCCAAACTCCCTATTTAGACAATGAATAACTCAAAAAGGACACATTTTTATTCTACCTGTGGCATATTGATAAACATGTTGAAATTTACCCATACTTTTCAGCAGAAAACCTGTGTCATTCTAGGCTGCATAGGTCCTTGAAAGCCATGTTGATACTACACAAGTTAGCCCGGGTGCGGCGCGGGCTAAACTTTGTCAGACCGAGCCTATCATTTAGGCCTTGCTTTGCAATGTGAATATGAAGCTGGGCCGGGTCCTGACTATTTAACTAGACGCATGCACAGTAGAAATTAACTCTACCTTTCTAGGCCCAGTTTCATTCTCTCGATTCTGATCAAATAAATGGAAAACATGGATGACTATTTGCGAATCATAGATGTATTGCAGTGGCAATGTCAAATGGATTTGGTCGATGCATAATTACTTATTTATATGAATTGTTTTTTATTAAATTCACGTTTTTGTTTGAAGAACAGCATTATTTGTTATTAAATAATAACTGTTAGATATTAATGATAACAAATAATGCTGTAGCTATTCGTTATCAATAATACAGGTAGAATGTCAAAACCACTATCAATTAAACATATTAGTGAAGAAAACTGCGCCACCAGATGTTAGTCAATACATGGAATTTATCAAGTTTAGTTAATTCTAATTCGGCATTGATGTTTCCCATCACGCTATCGTGCTTTGACGCTAATCAACAATCAAAATTATTAAGGCCGTCTCAATGGTGCGTTGATGACTTGCTACAGGCTCTCTATCTTAACCTGTAACCAATCGTATAGTACCAAGCAAGGTGGTGTTGTCTGTAGCTTATGTGAGCATAATGAAATGTGACAAGCACAATAAACCAATAAGAGCTTTTGCAAGAGCCAACCAGTCAATTGCAAGCCAAACAGAGCTTGTGTGCTTTACGCGAAAGCCCCCTCTTATAAGACAATGCAGATGCATCAAAGGCAACAATTGACACTGAAGCATACGCACAGCAAGTAAAACAATGCACAGCAAAAGAACACACCCGCTTCACTATCTGTTGATAAAAACACAACGTGTGTCATGCACGGGTCGCTCTCGTAAGCCACAAGAATGACTCAAAAACGTGCAATACACCTGAAATGGCGTTTTTTTGGCGACTTGCAGGGATGGGAAATGTGCAACAACTTCATGTCACTAAATCCCGGAATAGCTTATCAATATTGCAAGTAACCTATTTTCATACAAGTCAGTAAACCATGAAGCTCGACGAGGCATGGCGTACCTCATTAAGGTTTCCAATCGAGGCCTCACGCACCTTGTAGCTAAAAATTATTATTGGCAAGGCCTTGCGTACCTCTTGAAATTCCAACGGGTCTCATTTACCCAAAACAAAAAATAACGGGAACCGCGTACTCCGAAGCATTCGAACCATGTTCAATGTACCCTGTTCCAAGTTTGCCCCTGAAAATGTGTTTCCTACACCGTCCACAATTTCGGCAAATCCCACCGTAAGCTGTATTCAGCTTGACGGATGATGTTATTTTAAGCATTTGCATAGCTAGCAATTATGTTGCAAATTATGATGACGATGATGATTTTGATAATCATAATGCAACGCATAACACAATCACCTTCTGTGACAAATTTATGTCAATAGTAAATAATTAATACTAAGATAACAGTGTCAATTACTATTGATGCTCATACTATTGAGTGATTCAAGCATTGAGTCCTGGAGGTATATTGAGCAAAACCTCAGCAAAACGAATTATTCCGACGTCCAGTAAGTTGTATTAAAAGACGAGGTTGTGTGCTATAAAGAAAGAAAGGAAGAATGATTTTTTTGTTCGTGTTGAACTCAAACCTGGCGTAAGTGTTTGGTCAATTACTTTTTTTCTTACAAATTTTCTTAGTGTTGTAAAATGTAGGAAAGATGAACTCCAGAATGATACTTATTAATCTTACTTAAATAAGAGGCTGCCTTTTATGAGATGTGTCTCACTACTTGCACAATGGTCGTACTTTTCAGCATTGTGATTCTGACCGTATGGATATCATCTGTCAAGGGTAACATTTTACGATTACCATGCAAAGAAGTTGGCGAATTCACCATTTTCAAAGACAACTTTACACTTGAAGGATCAGTTATTGCTACATTTCCAAATCTAGAAGACTTTGACTGTGAGGAGAAATGCCGCATAACCCCTCAATGCAAGTCGATAAATATCGAAAAGGAAGGCAACAAATTGTGCCAACTAAATTCAAACTCAACTTGGGAATATCGCAATGGGGAAAATGCTTTGACAGCAAAACCTGGATGGATTTACAAAACAACTGATTATAATGCAACACTTGTAAGAATATTTTTATTGAGTGATTCCAGGCTCTATATGTTTTGATGATTACTAAAATTGAATGCCCGTACTTGGGAAACTAAGTACTTCAAGTTTATTGTCAGAAACAGATGAAATATGTTCTTCAAAAATGTGACATGACCAGTGTTAACTTTTTTTATAGATTGGAGAAAATTGTCAATTGCTAAAGCCCTGCCCGTTTAACCACGTTTGTCAAGATTTATGCTCATGCCCAGGATATGAGTGTTTCCCCATATCAGGTTATTGTTGCATTTGTAATTTGCATAAAATAAAGAAACTGGCATAGGACCAAAGAATAAGATAAATTAAGAAATATGATTATTATTTGCAGATTGTATGGATTTTCGACAAAGAAATGTCACAAGAAACGATGTTTATAGAATAATTCCAACTGCTTCACCAATTATGCCGATGCAAGTATTTTGTGATATGCAAACAGATGGAGGAGGTTGGATTGTATTTCAAAGAAAAGTCGATGGTACAGTTGATTTTAAGAAGAATTGGGGTGAGTATAAAAATGGCTTTGGAGAAATGCATGGTAATTTCTGGCTTGGCCTTGAGAAATTACATGTTTTAGCTGCTCCAGGGAGAAAGGCCGTATTGAGGGTTGATTTAAAGCACCGTGCAGACGCAAACAAGGTCTATGCATATTACAGCACATTTGAAATTGGCAGCGAATCTGATGGATATCGATTGAAGATTGATGGATATTCAGGTAATGCTGGGAATTCACTGGCAAATGAAAATAACATGAAGTTTACAACCCCAGATCGTGATAACGATAAAAATGGTAATAATAACTGTGCAGTGACTTATAAAAGTGGCTGGTGGTTCAAGGATTGTTTCCGTACAAACCTAAACAATCCTTACCCAACAAGCCCAACTGGTACTGGCAACCCATGGTACATGTCCTGGTATACAATCAAATCTCAATATGGCAACATTGTGTTCTCTGAGATGAAGCTACGATATTCGCTGTAGAAACCAGTTTAAGATATCATGATGCGCACATGAATTATTTAATCGCAACAATAGAGTAAAAAAGGAGTAAGGTAACACTGCTTGCTTCTTTTTGTGATCCGAATGACCAATATGTAGCATTTTTGGGGTTCTTTCTATTGGTGACAATTATTGTACTTTGTATAGAGAAACAATTATTGTATGTGAGGCCTGTTGTATTGTAAAGATACTCGACAATAAGTCGTTTCTAAGCTTTTTTCAATCATTAAATAATGTACCTTCTTCCTATGATCATATGCAAAAAGGTAATGTGTGTTGATCACCCCAAAAGATGATATAGCATGCACAGTTTCTGACCACACCTGACCATTCGTACAAACGCAGTCGATTGGATAAAATCAAGCGTCTATTTAAAGATTTTGCATATGCTCTCGAATACCGAAATTCACTGATTATTTAATACAGCAGGCGCTCATACCTTGGTTACTCCAATTCGCAAGCATGAAGCTTATCACATTATATCGATAATTTTTATTCTATTCACGATTTATCCCTCTGAAAAACAACATTTCTTATTTATCCTTATTATATCTATCTAAGTCCATTGGCAAATTTAGGTTAAACTATTGATGCAATATTTTATTCAACCGCACGTATGCCTGTGACGTCATGATTAATTAATAACGTGTTTTTGTCATTATTTATTTATTGCTCACAAATTTTATGCCCAGCTATTCTTAGGATTTCGCATAGCCTCATGTATTGTTTTTATCGTTTATCTGAAGCAGTGTATGTGACGGCTGCAATTTCTTATTTACAATGAGTGTTAGAAGACTTCAGTCGATGGCTCCAACATGAAAATTAAAGCTTCTGTTTTCACAACTAGCTGATGAGCGTGGACCCAATTTCACAGCGCTGTCCTCAATTGCGCATTTCAAGATTAAGTTTTCTGCTTGAGTTACTGACACTTAAATCAGATATAATCTAGAACAATTTTGAACGCTGTATCAAAAATTACACTGCATAAACAAATTATAAAACTTGAACATTCTCTATAGCTTACCTTGGAAACTTTTCAAACTTTTTTACAAGCTACCACCTTTGCTTTTAGAACATTTGTCAGCCTATTTGTGCACACCAGTACACAAATAGGCTGACAAATGTTCCATTTAATTAGTTGTTAGCGAGTTTCATTTATGCAGTCTATTAACAACCACTGTAAGCATTTCCAGCTTGTTAGAATTATCTTCAGGAAATGTAATATGTTATATTAGCACAAACTTTTAAGTGAAATGATAAAGGGTATTCGTAATTATTGGCAATGTAATAATGTAGCTGCTCATATTTTTTCTTTTTCATGTTTTATTTCTGTATAAGTTCTTTAATTCTGTAAGTCATACAAGAGCATCGATATATTGGAACCAGTTGCTTTCGATCAAGGCCAAAATTACCTTTGCTATTAATTTGCAAATTGCAACATTGAAAATTGTCTTATGGCTTTCATGGCAAAAATTGAATTTTTTTACGTTGCTGGACATGCGCATTGACAAGATTTGCCTCAAGCAAGTTGTGCTTATTGTTCTTCTGATCATTTGTAAGAAAAAGTTAAATTTCGGCTCATCCCATCGTAAGCTGTGTTCAGCTTGACGCGTCATGTTATTTTAAGCATTTGCATAGCTAGCAATTATGTTGCAAATTATGATGACGATGATGATTTTGATAATGATGATGCAACGCATATCACCATCGACCATCTGTGACAAATTTATGTCAATAGTAAATAATTAATACTAAGATAACAGTGTCAATTACTATTGATGCTCATACTATTGAGTGATTCAAGCATTGAGTGGTAGAGGTATATTGAACAACAACCTCAGAAAAACGAACTATTCCGACATCCAGTAAGTTGTATTAAAAGACGAGGTTGTGTGCTATAAAGAAAGAAAGGAAGAATGATTTTTTTGTTCGTGTTGAACTCAAACCTGGCGTAAGTGTTTGGTCAATTACTTTTTTTTTTACAAATTTTCTTAGTGTTGTAAAATGCAGAAAAGATGAACCCCAGAATGATACTTATTAATCTTACTTAAATATGAGGTTCCATTTTATGAGATGTGTCTCACTACTTGCACGATGGTGGTACATTTCAGCATGGTGATTCTGACCGTATGGATATCATCTGTCGAGGGTAACATTCTACGAAATGTGTTATCTACAAGTAAAGTTTTACACAAAAACTATTACACTATGGGTGAATGCTGCAAATGAGCGCTGAATTTACTTTTTCTCTTCAACTAAGTCGTGTATTATGTATGAATTCGCAATTTTTTCATAAAGCAGCATAACATATCTTGACATAACGTTAGTTTGCTAGTCTTTAAGAATGTTGCTGGCTAATAATAATATTGGTTTGGTACTTCATAAATTTATTATCGATGAAAGTATCCTTTATCATATCAGAAAAGTGAGCGCGTAATTATGTTATTCTTCTGCATTTAAATATAAATAGATGCAGAAATATACATTTAGAAAACGAGCTTTTCACCCTTGAGACGCAAAAAACCAAAACTCACGATCCATCATTCGAAAAGAAGAACGATTTTGAAATTAAGACATAAACACGATCATGTTTTCTCCTTCAGGCCTGTGTTTATATCTGTGTTATGGGTGTCATACATCGAGGGTCATATATTGCGCTTACCATGCAAAGAGGTCGGTGAATTTACAATAACTAAAGACAATTTTGAGCTTCAAGGATCAGTAGTTGCTACATTTACAAACTTACAAGATTTTGAATGCGAAGATAAATGCCGCTTAAATCCAAAATGCAAGTCAATAAATATGGAAAAAGAAGGCAGCAAATCTTGCCAACTGAACTCTGTTTCAACTGGTGAAAAAATACCTGGAGGAAATGCTTTAGTTGCTAAAACTGGCTGGGTTTACAAAACAACAGACTACAACTCAACACTGGTAACTAATATTTATAATCTTACATTAAATGACAGCAAAGTTATTGTATAAAATCAATAATGTTGTATATTATTTAATAGATTGGAGAAAATTGTCAATTGCTAAAGCCCTGCCCGTTTTACCAAGTTTGTCGAGATTTATGCTCATGCCAAGGATATGAATGTCTCACACCAAAAGGTTAAAGTTGCTTTTTCATCTTGGATCAAATAAAACACTCGAATAATCAAGGAATGACAAAATAATATAATATCATCATTGCTTGCAGATTGCATGGATATTCAAAAAAGAAATGCGACAACAAATTCTGTCTATGGAATACTTCCAGATGCTTCACCAACTATGCCGATGCAAGTATTTTGTGATATGCAAACAGATGGAGGAGGTTGGATTGTATTTCAAAGAAGAGTCGATGGTACAGTTGATTTCAACAGGAATTGGGCTGAGTATAAAAATGGCTTTGGAGAAATGCATGGTAATTTCTGGCTTGGTCTTGAGAAATTGCATGTTTTAGCTGCTCCAGGGAGAAAGGCCGTGTTGAGGGTTGATTTAAAGCATCGGGAAGTCGCAAACAAGGTCTATGCATATTACAGCACATTTGAAATTGGTAGCAAATCTGATGGATATCGATTGAAGATTGGTGGATATTCAGGTAATTCTGGGGATTCGCTGGCATTCCATAATGGTATGAAGTTTACAACCCCAGATCGTGATAACGATAAATTTGTGGATGGAAACTGTGCAGTGTACTACAAGAGTGGCTGGTGGTTTAAGGATTGTTACCGTGCAAACCTAAACAACCCTTACCCGACAAGCCCAACTGGCACTGGGAACGACTGGTACATGAGCTGGCATAAAATCAAATATCAGTATGGCAACATTGTGTTCTCTGAGATGAAACTACGATATGCGCTGTAGAAACCAGTTTACAATACCATGATGCGCACACGAATTATTTGATTACAACAATAGAGTATAAAAGGTGCCTCTGAAAAACAACATTTCTTATTTATCCTTATTATATCTATCTAAGTCCATTGGCAAATTTAGGTTAAATTATTAATGCAATATTTTATTCAACCGCACGTATGCCTGTGACGTCATGACTAATTGATAACGTGTTTGTGTCATTATCTATTTACTGCTCACAAACTTTATCCTCAGCTATTCTCAGGATTTCGCATAGCCTCATGTATTGTTTTTATCGTTTACCTGAAGCAGTGTATGTGACGGTTGCAATTTCTTATTTACAATGAGTGTTAGAAGGCTTCAGTCGATGGCTCCAACATGAAAATTAAAGCTTCTGTCTTCACAACTAGCTGATGATCGTGGACCCAATTTCAGAACGCTGTCCTCAATTGTGTATTTCAAGATTAAGTTTTCTGCTTGAGTTACTGACACTTAAATCAGATATAATCTAGAACAATTTTGAACGCTGTATCAAAAATTACACTGCATAAACAAATTATAAAACTTGAACATTCTCTATAGCTTACCTTGGAAACTTTTCAACCTTTTTTACAAGCTACCACCTTTGTTTTTAGAACATTTGTCAGCCTATTTGTGCACACCAGTACACAAATAGGCTGAAAAATGTTCCATTTGATTAGTTGTTAGCGAGTTTCATTTAAGCAGTGTATTAACAACCACTGTAAGCATTTCTAGCTTGTTAAAAATATCTTCAGGAAGTGTAATATTTTATATTCGCACTAACTTTTAAGTGAAGTGAGGGCATTCGTAATTTTGGCCAATGAACTAATGTAACTGCTCATATCTGTTCGTTTTCATGTTTTATTCCTCTATTATTTCTTTAATTCTGTAAGTCATACAAGAGCATCAATGCATTGGAACCATTTGTTTTCGATCAAGGCCAAAATTCTCTCATGGCAACAATTGAATATTTTTACGTTGCAGATGCATTGCTTCAAGCAAGTTGTGCTTATTGTTTTTCAGATCATTTGTAAGAAAAAGTAGGGTTTTCCGAATATCAAAATTCCGGGAACAAAATACGTTTATTACCATATAATTTTTATTCTTGGGTTCTGGTCTGTTCTGTTTGTTTTGGCTAGCGTTTGTTTTGTCATCTTCAATTATTTTTATTTATATGCATGGTTTAGAAAACATGTAAGGTATTTTCAATTTTCAAGTTTGAGCCGCCCCCTTTCCTTGAAAAATCAATAGTCGGCGCCTGTGTATTTCATGTAATGTGCAACATTTTGCTTTAGATATTAAATTTTTATCTCTCTTTACACTGCGTTTGCGGCCTGCGGGTATTCTTAGCTACAAGCGTCTGAACTTCACAAAAGCAATCAAGGACAATTTTGAGTGGCTTGCTAAGTTGTTAAATAGTCAGGTAAAGCAAATTAAATCTATTAATTTTTAAACATGACTTTGCATTTTTTTAATACAGTTATTGTTGCTTATTACTGGTCTGTTTCGGGGGAAACAATTGAGAAACGTTAAAGTAAATAAATATGTGATGAAAACAAATCAGCTCTATAAATGGAGAATATTGAATAACTGAATCTCTAGTGTGATATTAAAACACTTATCAAAGGCTCCCATCAGCGCCTTATCAATTATAGAGCAACTACCAAAGCTTAAATCGCCAATGCTGCCGCAAAATTAACTTAGATTGGTTAAATATCCATAAGCCTGTTGAAACAATTTCTCCACCATAGTCAATGAATTACAGATAGTAGCTAAAACAACTATCTGCATCGTTCGTTGTCTTCAAAGAATCGATGAAAAATGTTTTATTTGGCATCAAACGTGATGTGAGTATTGAACTACATATTTTCCTTTGTAAAATATCCCAGCACATAGAAGATTATATAAATAACATTTTGCTGGAAGATTACATTATCGCATAGCAGAAATATATTCTGATAATAAAGCCAATTCTTTGGGGACGGCATTCTATATATTTTTGTACCAATCCATAGTAGTCCCAGCAATTAGTATAGTATAGCATTCCCAAATCTCAATAAGAAATTAAGTATATAGTGTCACTGTTAATCATGCTACCTCGTTGAACCTTTCTTGTTTCAATGTAACCATGAGACACAATTACATTATGGATATGGGATCATTGCTATCTTACACATTCATTAGTCTCAAGATACAAGATGAGTACTTCTTTAATCTCTACTCACACCCAGTTACAGAAAATTATTAAGTGGCAAACGCGTCAGTTGTTACTTTGGGAACGTTTTCCTGAATTTCTATTTGCTCAAAATAACTTTCAAATTAGTAGTGAGCCATAATAGCTTCTATATGTTCAAATTATGAAAATGCTGACAGCTTTAGTTTGCGTATCATATTAACTCCATTTTATTAAATGCACGACTGCTTTCCCGAAGGCTCCATTGAAATATTTGAACTTTGTTATAGCATTGCATTCGTTTCTTGCTTGGGGTTATCCATTGGCCATATATTGCGATTACCATGCAAAGAAGTTGGCGAATTCACGATTTTCAAAGACAATTTTACCCTTGAAGGATCAGTTGTTGCTACATTTCCAAATCTAGAAGACTCTGACTGCGAGGAGAAATGCCGAATAACCCCTCAATGCAAGTCAATAAATATCGAAAAGAAAGGCAACAAATTGTGCCAACTGAATTCAAACTCAACTTGGGAATATCGCAATGGGGAAAATGCATTGACAGCAAAACCTGGATGGATTTACAAAACAACTGATTATAATGCAACACTTGTAAGAATATTTTTATTAAATTATTCCAGGCTCTATATGTTCTGATTACTAATATTGAGCGACTGTACATACCAAACTAAGAACTTCAAGTTTATTGTCAGAAACAGATGAAATATGTCCCTCAAAAAAGTGACGTGACCAGTGTTAATTTTCTTTATAGATTGGAGAAAATTGTCAACTGCTAAAACCATGCCCGTTTTACCAAGTTTGTCGAGATTTGTGCTCATGCCCAGGATTCGAGTGTTTCCCCATATCAGGTTATTGTTGGATTTGTAATTTGCAGAAAATAAAACACTCGAAAAGGATCAAAGAATAAGATAAATTAAATAACATGATTATTATTTTCAGATTGTATGGATTTTCGACGAAGAAATGTGACAAAAAGCGATGTATTCAGGATAATTCCAAATGCTTCACCAGCTATGCCGATGCAAGTATTTTGTGATATGCAAACAGGTGGAGGAGGTTGGATTGTATTTCAAAGAAGAGTCGATGGTACAGTTGATTTCAACAGGAATTGGGCTGAGTATAAAAATGGCTTTGGAGAAATGCATGGTAATTTCTGGCTTGGTCTTGAGAAATTGCATGTTTTAGCTGCTCCAGGGAGAAAGGCCGTGTTGAGGGTTGATTTAAAGCATCGGGAAGTCGCAAACAAGGTCTATGCATATTACAGCACATTTGAAATTGGTAGCGAATCTGATGGATATCAATTGAAGATTGGTGGATATTCAGGGAATGCTGGGGATTCACTTGCATATCATAATGCTATGAAGTTTTCAACTAAAGACCGTGAAAATGATTTACATGATAGCCAAAACTGTGCAGTGAAGTTTAAAAGTGGCTGGTGGTTTAAGGCCTGCTTTCGTTCAAACCTTAACAATATTTACACGACAAACTCAAGTGGTGCTGATAATAAGTTTCACACGAGTTGGAGGACTGTGAAAAAACAATATGGTGACATTGTTTTCTCAGAGATGAAATTACGATATATACACTGAAGTTCATTTCACTATTTAATAAATTCTATGCTTGCACTTTTTATCATTTTATGATCATTACTTGAAAATTAAGGAAACGAGTCTTATACTCAAAGTTATTGAATTCTGAAATTAATATGTACTTGCAATGTTGAAAGAGTACCCATGACTTTCAGCCCATTGTTTGTGGACCGAATGATCTGCATCCATAATCGCAAGTAATCGTTACACGTCGTTTGTATGATGAGGAAGATTTCTTAAACCACTATTCAAACTTTTTTTAGCTATTTCTAGATCTCAGTACAACAACTATTAACAAATACTATCATCAATGAAATTTTCAAAAATAAAATGTAACGGGTTGCTGTATACCAAGAAGGCCCAAAAAATATCTTTTCATTTGTGGATCATTCAAAAAGGCAAATATTTCTCTCTTGCATGATAATTGCTCTTTGAAATTGTCAATATCTAAACTATTCAATTTTCTATGTTTCCAATTTCTATGCCGGGGCTTTTTTTAATGTGCAGTTCTACACAAAATGTGCAGTTCTAGGAATTTATTCGGAAATATCGCTATCGTAAATATCGTGTTTAACCCATAGTGAGGACCAGGCTTAAGCACATTCCTAACTTTTTGAACTGGTAACCACAACTTTCTTATGAAGCAATTTCTTATAAAAAATGCGTGTATTCAGAAATCATCCATTTTTGCGTAATTAATCTAGTGTTGTATGTCAATTATATTGTTGCACAATTAATAATTATACACATTACTTTACTCTCCGTTTCTGTTTGTTTTGGTCTCGGCTTATATACCGTAAAAGCTCTATTAAGCCCGGTCTGTTGTAAGTTCCGCTCTGAAACCTAAAAAATTAAGTATGCCCCTGATGCCCCTCCCCGAAACTTGAGAGACAGACTCTTTACGGATGACATCTTTGTGCGCGACCAACCCAGGGGGGGGGGGGCACTCAGTACATGGACATAAGGGGAGGTCAGTCCGATATTTTTGGGTGAGACTTTTGCCAAAAATGACATTTTTGGGTGACAACTTTGTCCAAAATGATATTTTTGGGTGCCAAAAAATATTCGAGGCTATTCTGATATTTTTTTATATATCAAATTAGTCAAACAATATTGTAGGTCCTGTAATGGCAGTTGCATATCACAAGTCGGCCAAATTTCTCCCTCATTTTATCCTTGATTACAATGTGTGATATATTTGGGTACAAGATATTAAAAAATTGATATTTTTGGGTTTTCAAGAAAATCAGTTCTGATATTTTTGGGTTCCTTGTAAAATTCTCGGACTGACCCCCGTATGTCTATGTATCGAGTGCCCCCCCCCCTGGGGCGACCAGTGACCACCAATGTCTCACAACTCGACTCAACCCTAGCTCTACTGCGCATGTCGAATTCCTCCTACCCACTGCTGATGTTAATGTAAAAATGTTGTTGCTGTTGCTGTGTTGTTGTGCTCTCTCTCCGTTTCTTTTCTCTCGTAAATTTCTGAATTGAATATATATACCAGTGAGAAAAAGATGGTAAGGATGCCTTCTTCAAAGTTAACATCATCGTCATCATCAGCATCAAGTCTGAAGACTGTGTTGATGGTTGCAGAAAAGCCTTCTTTGGCTACATCGATTGCTAAGATTTTGTCAAATGGACGAATGACTTCGAAAAAAGGTAGGTAGGTTACACTACACAGGTTACACACGACTATTGTATTGTATGTAAAGTCAGGTATATTCTAGATAATGTTTCAACTGCCCAAAGTCACTTATTGGTTTTACACCACATTTAAGTTCAATTTTCTACTTGTTGTAGCATTTTCTGAAGGTCAAAAGCATGCTATGCTAGATTTTCAAATATTTATTTATTTGCATCCCAATAGCCCGGTCTGCAGAGTGTGGCACTTTTCGCCGAGATCTCGGGTGCACAGAGATGTGCTGGCCAAGTGCCAAGTGCAAAAAAGTGAGAATAATTGTCAAGTGCACCCTTCAAGTGCAGACAAAATGCGGTGAAGGACAAAAATATTGCGAAAATGAAGCGGAAATTTTAGATTTAGGCCTGGAACAGACAGAATTGTTTTTATTATGACTGGCCGTGTGTGGCCAACCAAGGCCAATCTCACATATTCAGTTTATTGAAAGGTATTACTTCGTATAGGTACATACAGTCCAATCTCGCTATCTCAAACTCAGTTATCTTGAACAACTTGCTATTTCGAACACATTCCCATTTCCCCTCGTTCTTTATTTGGGTGAATTTAGTTCGGATATCTTGAACTCCTGCTATGTCAAACAAGTTGTGTCCATTATGCGAAGTTAGAACAGTATTGCCTATCTAGCTGCATACAATAATAGTTGTTGAACACTGGTCTGCAGTGTATGGCAGTTTTCATCATGATATCTTATGTGCATGGAACTTTTTGATGTCTTCGGATCTCAGGTGTTTGAAATATCTTCATGCATTACATACCCATCAAATTCATACTATGTAGTCATCCTATGGTTAATAATCTAGTAAGTGTTTCATGCTTGATATGGATAACCACATCAGCTGAACTTAAAATATTGAACTATTGTTTTGGACCAACCCGTTGCATTTTGACGTTGCTAATTAACACAATTGATCATTTCAGAACCACAATTTAATTTTATTTATTGTCTGTCAAGAAATTAATTTTTATTTTAGGGCTGTCTCCTGCTTGTCAAGTACATGAGTACCATGGTACCTTCATCGGACACAGTGCAAAATTCAAAATGACATCTGTGTGCGGACATGTCATGAGCCTTGACTTTCCCTCTCAATACAACAATTGGGACAATGTAGACCCCGTGAGTACAGAATAAACTAGCATTACCCTGTTTGTACATGGAATGTATGCTTTGTGGTGCAATTATTTGCTGCTTGATATTATACTGTGACAGAATGCGACTTTCATGTTGTATTTTATAGCTTCCGTAATTAGAATTTGGTGGCATATACACACGTTTTAACTTTGAAATATAATGCTGTTGTTCCCTATTAGCGTTTGTTTCTCAACTTTGAGCCATAAACATTAACCATAAACTATTAACTTACGAAGTCAAGAATCACCTACCTTGTGACCATTGTGTATGGAACTCCACTTTCTGTATTAATTTTGGTGGTAGTTGTCAATGATGCTGGTGCATTTTTTCTGCAGGGAGAGCTATTTGATGCTCCTACAAAGAAAAAAGAAGCATCAGAAAACCTGCGAATGCCAAAGTTTCTTGAAACAGAGGTGGGTGCAACTTGAGTGTTCATGTGTCTATGTATTTTCAACTAGGATTGTAAGATATTGCAATGACATTTCTATGGTATTGCTAATATTCATTAGGCACATGGAGCAGATTATCTGGTTCTCTGGCTGGATTGTGATAAGGAAGGAGAGAACATTTGCTTTGAGGTTTGTGCCATTTCTTGTGTTTTTTTGGCTTTATGCACAACACAGTCATTCAATCTTCAATATTTGGACCCTTAATTCTGTGAAAGGAACATGTATATGCAGTAGACCTATCTCAGTTATCACCTATCTTGCAGTTCATTGTACAATGCTTCAAACTTCCCTTGATTTAATATTGTTTACGCCTTTTAACTTGCCTTTATGTGAAACATGTTTAAAATCTGAATTCATATGTTGGCATTATAGGTTATTGACTGTGTATCTCATAGCATGAAGAAATCACAACCAGGTGAAAAGGTATGTATTCTATTACTGTTTGCATTGGCTATTATCAGGGTAGGAGACACAGTGCATTTGAGTTTAATACAAATCTCTTTCACATGTCCATCACATGCACAATTAGTTGAGTACACAATAACAAATAAAGCTTGCATTGGCAATGAGACCATTGTAGAATATTATAAACCAACTTTGATAAATTTATTTATTTTAGTTGATTCAATGGATGCTTATTTTATGACCTTTTACAGCTTATCAACCTTGATTCAAATACATTTCTGTATCCCCCTGAAAATTGGTTTAGTGAGACGTGGCTGCACCTCCTATCTTGTATCTATAGATCATATTTAGAGCAAAGTTTTCGGCCATAACAGACAAGGACATTAGAAACGCCATGCAGAATCTCCATGAGCCAAACAAGAATGAAGCTTTGTCTGTTGATGCGAGACAAGAACTCGACTTACGTGTAGGATGTGCCTTCACACGGTTTCAAACAAGATATTTTCAAGTAAGTCATTTATTTTAATACGACACTCGAATTTAACCCTGTCAAGCTGGAAGGTAAAGGTGCGTGGCTCAACGTTTCGAGTCAACGGAGACAATTGATAAAACGCTATCGGCGTTTGCTGCATTGCTTTTGCTTGGTATTCATTGGCGTGAGCTTATTAAAGGGTAATAAGGTGGGCGTTTATTCATCATGGTATTCGCAACAAATGTTCATCAACCATTTGTTTCTTCAAGGGAAAATACGGTGATTTGGACAGCTCTTTGATTTCGTATGGACCATGCCAGACACCGACGCTTGGCTTTTGCGTCGAGAGACACGACCAGATTCAATCCTTTAAGCCGGAGAAATACTGGCAACTGCAAGCAGAGGTATGACAGTGTTGATTCATGACGTCTCTTATTGTATTAAAAACCTCATAAGACAGCTTGTACCAAAGACAAGGGATTTTATTTTGTTGTAATAGTACAGTCAAATCTGCATAGTTCGAACTCGTGTAATTCGAACTCAATCTAATTCGAACGAAATTCTTCGTCCCTTCAAGGATCACTAATGAACTAACTATATAAAACAAACTTCTATAATTCGAACTTTTTGTAATTCGAACATTTTCACGCTTCCCCAGGGTGTTCGAATTAAACAGAGTTGACTGTACACACTATTTTTCATAAGAAAAATGTTCATAAAAACAGCTGAGGCATAAAATTCCCCCAAAACAATGCAAAGTTAAAGTATTCTATAAAAATGTTTGTAATGTGCATCATTTAATAAATGTCTTCTGTTATGTTTCAGGTGAAACTGAATTCTAGCCAATGTTTGAAGTTGGACTGGAGCCGTGTTCGAGTTTTTGACCAAGAAGTCGGATGCATGTTTCATAACATTGTCAAAGACTGCTCAATTGCTTCGTAAGTAGAACTACTAATAGAATATTGCCCAGTCAGATAGGCAATACTGGATATATCGCATTGCATTGTGTGTTGCATAGTCAATAGTCCTGTTTTATCCCAGCTTCCTTTGATTCGCCAATGTAACGCATAGCAATGGTTATAGCGCTGTACCGAGAGGCTGCCTGTCCACAATGAAAAAAAGTTCATAGTTGTTATAACCTTTTTGCGTACTTTTTCTGCATGTCCTCAATTTCAACACTCGTTAATCCCATCCATTAATTTCGAGAATCTTTGAATCAGAGGACAGCATACCTTATGAGAGCAGTTTGTCACCACAGGCTGAGAAATGTTTTCCCAGATACCATTATTGATAATTCTTATAAAAAATAAAATGCTGTCTTGAACCCTCATGTAACAAGTCTCTCGGTACAATGAAAAACTAATATTTGCTTTCTTCAATTGCTGCATATTTATAAGGTATCCTTGGTTCAATTAGGTCCTCCTATAAAATGGTATCAATTGCTCCATTTTACGGCTTGTTAAAGGCTTCCGCTGTTCTTAACTACTTTCGATAGTATTACCTTTCGTTAACCTTTGCTGTGAAGTGTGAATGTAGTGCAGTAAACACCCGCATATAAGAACTGGTGAATTAAGAACCTTCCAGGCTGAAATCCCTGCTCAAAACAATAGAAGAGACAATAAGCTATTGTATTTGAACAATAGACTGGATGCAGAATTCACAGGTTTTATACGCGGATGTTTACTGTATCAACAACCATGCTCCTAGCGTATCTACTATATGGTATGAGACTATCCCCATTCACTCCCGATTTGCTTTTCTATTGATTTTCATTTGGTAAAGTCTGTAATTCATCGTATTTCTGCAGTGTTATCAACATACAGTATAAAGAGAAATCAAAACAGAGACCAGGTGCATTGAATACAGTTGAAATGTTGCGTGTTGCATCAGCATCGCTTGGCATTGGACCTCAGCAGACAATGCAAATTGCTGAACGGCTTTATACTCAGGTAATCCAATCGATTTTGCCTTTTTTTAAGATACCCAGTTGTCTTTTTCACTCAAATGCTTCCGTACGGCTGCTATCACATGCATTTTATAACATTGCAATGCCTTTTATTCTCATATATGCCCTGCATGCTATTCAATACTATGCATGTCTTGTATTGTTTGAATGCCCTGCATACTATGATATGCATTTGCAAATTCTACTACATAGCGCCATGCATGTTGATGTATACTATTCATACTTTGAATTGTCCTGTAGACAGTTATATGCCTTGCATTTTCTTTTCCGTCACCATTTTGGTCTCATTTTCCATTGCCAGGGCTACATTAGTTATCCAAGAACTGAAACGACGCAGTATCCTGATAACTTTGATCTAATGTAAGTACACAGGTGGTCGTACTAAGCCAATCGGTATTGACCTGTATTGCCGTCTACTGCATCCTACTGTTGTACTTTAGTGCTGTACTTGTACTACTGTTGTACTCTACTGTATGCATCTACTATTTCTGTATACGTTACTAAAGATATTAGTAATATTTTGAATTTCTTGATGTCTTGTTCAGAGGCCCCTTGAAGCAGCACTCCAACCACTCGGATTGGGGCACGTGTGTTAGAGAACTTCTGAAAGATGGCATTTCGAAACCCAGGTTTGTTTTAGCGCTTCTATCCAAACGAGTTATCAAAACAGATTGTCAAACGCTCAAGTATGATCTCGCCTGGTATCTCAATTTGGGTAGTTTTTATGTTCCCCCCAGAGTTTTCATCTTATCGATAATTTCTTAATTGTTTAGCACTGTAAAGCATCAGCCAGAAAGCCAGAACGTAATTGTGGTCTAGTTTTTTATCAGAACTTTATTTCCATTACATGCTTTGAAATGTGCTTTTTAGCGTTGCATCTTCAACGAAAATGGATCTCGGCGTTTTATTTACCTTGTTTGTTTTTGACCTTTTAGTTATGTTTTGTAGTATTAAGCACATTTTTCTGGTTGATCATTATTCAGAAAAGGTGTTGATGTTGGTGACCATCCTCCAATTACTCCAATGAAGTGTGCCAGTCAACAGGAATTGTCGGGAGACGCTTGGAGACTATATGACTACATTGTACGTCATTTCATTGCAACTGTGAGTAAATTTTATGTTCCCTTTATATCTGTTTCATCAGGATAACAGTGGAGGGAAATTTGGTAATATACACAGTAGTACGCTAGAATATTATTCAATGGAATTTCTTTACGAGTTTGTTTTTATTGTTGATTTCAGTTTAGGTTATTTGCGTTGTAATTGATTGCCGTCTCATATCCAACCAGTGCTCGTATGTTGGAGCAGATCATTGTATTTCCTTTTTAACTCATTTAGTTGTTTGCTTAATTCCTGCTCGGTGGACCACTCTTTTGCATCTTGCACATTAGTCTGTGTCAAGAATGGTGTTTTGACTTGCGATTGGATTTCACTTCTGTTTTGTATACAAGCGCAGTGTCACTGGTACATGAATATCGCTCTTTTCTATCAGATAAGTCCAGATTGCAAATATATGCAGACATCAGTCACATTCACTGTGAATACTGAGAAGTTTGGCTGCGAAGGAAAGACATTGATTTCTCCTGGTTTTACAAATGTCATGTACTGGCAAAGCATTCAGCCGGATGAATCACTTCCACCGATGGACAAAAATCAAAAATGCGAAATCAAGGAGGTATGCAATATCACCAGTATTACTTAATGTTAATTCCGTGCATTTAGGCCATGTAATCTGCGTCAAAAATGTGCTTGTTATTATTATTCCGTGCATGGCATCAAGTTTGTTTTGCTCTGTGTATGCTTCATATATAACTCGTAACTCGCTACATAATTTGATCCACAACGAACGGCGATAGCTTGCTTATTATCCTGGCATTTCAACCCAGCTTTTCAGCTGCTTTGTCATTATAAATAATGTGACAATGAACGAACTGTAACTATTGGTTTGTTAAACAGGTGAAGTTGCAAGAGAAATACACCAATCCGCCGGATTTTTTAACTGAGAGTGAGTTAATCAGCAAGATGGAAAAACATGGAATCGGAACGGTATGTTGCACATCGTCACATAGCATTGACCTAATTTCAATTGCATATAGTTTCAGAATAATGTCATGATCACATCGCTATTTTGTGGCACATATAGAATGTAGCGCAAAGCTTCCTACTCTCTCTTGCAAGATGCATTGACGCAGGGTGTAGTGGTAGAAAGCATGATGTTGATATTGACATGATATAATGTTGCTTTCTTTGCAAGGATGCGAGCATACCAGTTCACATAAACAACATATGCCAACGGAATTATGTTCAAGTCACGAATGGACGCCGATTAGTGCCCACTGCTCTTGGTATTGTACTTGTGCATGGATATCAAAAAGTGAGCTTTATCATGTTTATATTTGTGCCAGTTTTCCGTAGTTTAAGTTTCTAATACAGCTACTAGCATTGCTAATTGCTATTTTCATCACTCGGTAGCGCTTGGGTGATAATTGATCAGCAGATAGTTGCCATTCTATTGACTATTTTCAAATCATGTTCTCTATTTTACAAGAATATTCTCTTCATTTAAGATTGATCCTGAACTGGTACTTCCAACAATGCGTGCTTCTGTAGAAAAGCAGTTAAACTTGATAGCTCACGGAAAGGTAAACTCACTGTTACACACTTAACGCGCTCTGAATAATTTTTACAGCAACCAATACGTGATTTTGCTCTTTTCAATTTAACTTGTACCAACTGTTTTGAATTCAGTGTATTTGCTATTGATAATTTAGTCGTTTTGACATCCAAATTTTGTCCTAAGTACTACTGGCTGTAAGCAACATGCCTGACGAAAGGGGGGAGCACTATGGAAAGTTGCTTTGGTAATTGAACTGAGATGGACCTCCACGTCTAATGGCGATATTATAGAGTCTCTGTTTGAGTAATGCAGCCATCAGAGGGCTCATCTACATTAAATCAGTTTTCCCGGGCTCCGAAAGAGCTTGATAGGTTGACTTGATTGCAGTTTTCCATCGAGCTGTGTTAATTAGCAGAAAACATCGTTTTGATGTTGCATCTTGTTGTTAAGTACCGTGTGTGACGTCATTGTGAAAGGGTTCTATTTTAATCATGTTGCTAATCTGCTTTTTACACTTGCCATTCCTCAATAGGCTGATTTTCAAGCAGTTTTGCAACACAACAACAACTGTTTCAACAGCAAGTTCGAGTATTTCCAAAAGAATATTTCAAACATGGATGAACTGTTCGAAGTCTCATTCACCAAGCTCTCAGAATCTGGTAAACCATTGTCAAGGTTTGTAATTTTACCATTTACCATGTTACCATTTCACCTCATTTTGTCATCTTCCCATGCTCTGACTATATCTGATTATATGCATGCACATAAATAAGGCGAATATCTTTTCAATTAGATGCGGTAAATGTCAACGCTTCATGAAGCATGTTGTTGCAAAACCCAGTCGCCTTCACTGTGCACATTGTGATGAAACCTATAGTCTCCCACAAGGCGGTACAATCAAGCTATACAAGGTATGCCAATCATATTATTATATCAATATCTATGTATACCGTTAAAGTAATCAGAGATTTCATCAACCTAGCCGTACTCCTATTGACTGGCCAACCAAATATTTTTTGGAGGTCTTATGCATCTACACTCCACTGTGATCTCTTGATTCGCTATGCCCATGCAGAGATGTGCTACACTGCTAATTTGATCAACAAAAAATTTATAGATTTGTAATGTTATAAATGCTTATGGTGCAGCTTTTTTGGTACATATTTAGGAACTACGCTGCCCTTTAGATGAATTTGAACTCTTGCTTTGGGCTGCAAAAGGTGGCAAGGTAAGTCTTCTTCTCTAGAATGGAGTGGATTGTTGCAATGATCGCTCATTTTTATTTTTTGATTGGAAAGTCCAAAATCATTTTGAGTTAAATACTCTTACATTAAACAATCAACTGTAGCCATGATGTTTAAATTTATTGCAAATTCATTCTGCACTAGAACTCACCAATGTGTCCTTACTGCTATAATCATCCACCATTTGAAGATATGAAGAAAGGGATGTGTTGTAACCAATGCAGCCATCCAACTTGCAAACATTCTATGACTGTTTTGTCAGTAGCAAATTGCATCGAATGTGACAACGGTGTATTAATCTTTGATCCTTCATCTGGACCCAAATGGAAAATGACATGCAACAAGTATGTATATATGTCCCTTGTTAAATGTAACACATATGTCTGTCCCTTGTTACATGCTTTCCTGCTGCCTCTGGTTTGTATGCGTGATTATTTTTTGATTTTTCAAACTTGAAATAGTAATTTGCTTGTTTTTTTGGTCGCTTAATTGTCAATTTCTTGCTTTGTTGATCGCTTACTTATCTTAATCAAACCGAATGCTAATTGTATTCAAACATTCATTCAAATGTTACACAACTCCACCCCATTTGTTTGATAATAGTTGCAGTGAGTTTATAAATCTTCTTTATTCAGGTGCAAAGTGTTTGTGTCTTGTTTCAAGGGTGCTCATCGTGTTTTGGTAACTGATGAAGTATGCGAATGTGGCTCTGCTCTTTTGGATGTAGAATTTAGCAAGGTTAGCATTTGATTATAGTGACTCTCTCTTTAAATGCGCATATTAAGTAAGTCTGCATACACGTATTGCACAACAAGAAGGCAAACCGTTTTTCCTTTTCAACTTATTGTCAAGTAGCTAACACAAGAAAATATATATCTTCTCAAGAATGCTTTCCAGCAGCAAAAGTCCGTTATGAAATTGTGGCAAGATTTCTGTGTGAAAAATTATCCTGTAAGCAGTGGAACAACATGATTCAACTGTATACAATGTGTATACAAAGCCAGAGGAGTTTGTAATTTCTTTGAGTTAACTTAACGAACCGAGATGAGACAGAAAAAGGCTCTGTTGACCAGAGCATTCTCGGCTGTTGAAGTATAATTATATAGAGATGGAAATATTTAATAAGCCATTATCCCGTTTCTTTTTTAGAATCAAACGCAGATAGCTGTGACGCAACACAAAGGCTGTCCATTTTGTGACGCACTGTTCGTAGAGCACGTGCATGCGCACGGACTAGCAACAACAACCGCTGCAACAACTCGCGACAATTCGAGCCGGCGCGGTGGCAGTAGCGGTACAAGAGGCTCTGGACGGGGTCGAGGCCGTGGTGGATCAAGAGGCCGCGGGGGAGGCCGAGGAAGGCGTGGACGCGGAGGAGCAAGGGGTAAAGGAAGATCTGGCGATTGGGATGATGATGATTATGATGAAGATACTATTTCTTATTCTTCAAAGTCCAAAGGGAAAATGTCATTAGCTGATTTCTTATAATAACAATAATAATAATAATAGAAATAGCTGTCGTAAATCGACTTCCTCGCAAACATTTCAAGCTTGATAGGCCAACAACAATTATCAATCAAATCCCTTGGCGTTGCGCGAATACTTTTGTTCCCACATTGGCTTTTACTTGCTTTGCGCATGTTTCAGGTCTAATCCTCGAGAACTGAAAGGAGGCGTTCTTTTGGAAAATTTGTCTCTTCCGAATCCGAATTCGCAAAAAAGTAGACTTCGCAGACTTCCGATCCATGACTCCAAAAAACGTAATAGAAGAGTTTCGAGAAATTCAATTTGATTCATTTTGAAAACGTTGCTGGTTGCCGTGGAAATTATAACCTAGGTTGCTTTGATTTGAACGCCGTGTCACGTGAAAACGAGAATCTCTGCGAAGTCTCCAAAATTTTCTTGCTCTGGAGACAGAAGAGTTTGGAGACTGCGAATTCTGCGATTTTCCGGAGAATTGACCAAAAGAACGCACTTTCCATCTCTCCAAAGTCTCCAGAAAAAGGAAGAGGCAAAAAATGTTCCCAAAAGAACGCACCCAAACCTTGTAAAATGAAAGAAATTTCCGTTTCTCCATTCCCCATGGGTCGTCGACTGCCCTTGTCGATTCGAGCTTTGACTATTGTCGGTTTCAACTAGAATGTTAGATTTAAAAACTGGACATTATATATTTTTACATTGTTTGTTGTTATTTTTCTTTGAAATTTCAGTTATAGTTTTTGTGTTAACTATATGAAACTGATTTGCTTTCATGGCTTATCCCGACACAATATTTTACATGCATGCAAGATTTATTTTCCTCTTGGAATTTAAACCATCACACGAAAATCTACCTTCTCTCTCTCGTTAGATTATCTATTTTGAAGCAAATGTATCTTGTTTTCATTACGATAGCTATATCATTCGTAGGCGTTGTTTAATCTTTCGAAATACAGCTAGGGTTTGGTTCAATGGTTTGGTTGTATTGATTAGCAAACGATGAAATTTATGCAAGGAGTGTTGTGTTTGCACCAGGTCAGACATTTTGACTTTTGAAATTCACATTTTGTTTTGAAATATGTTCTTTGGTTCGTTTAGTGGCAAATTTTTCATGGCAAATAACAACACCACTGAAATGCATAGCTTCATAAACGTAGAGCAAGAGTTTCTAAAAACATGAAATTTCGGCTAAGACACAAGACTAAAGATAACAAGAAGAAAAATATATTACAAGTTGAACTTACCAGTGTTCCTATCGACTCTTCGTCGCTCATGCCTTTACCAAAACATTTGAGAATCCCCTTTATTCAATGTAAATAATGTTCTTACATTTTAAATCAATTTATACAAGAAGCAAGAATCTAGAGACGGTGGATTCAAACGAAGAAGAATCAAAGAACATCGAGACCGCGTGGTCTTTTGCTGACGTGTTTGTATCCCAAACGCAATGAGAATTTAGCGCTGAAAATTTGCGACCTAGAACCCAGTCCCTTCGCTCCTTGCCTTGCCAGAAAGCCCACATGAACAACAGGGGGGGGGGGAGAAAAGTCTTGGGTAACAAGGGTCTACTTGAGAGAACAACAACATTGAGGAGTGGGGTGTCGAATAAAGCCCACCACAAGAAAAACATTTGTGGGTTGATAGTGTCCCAATAACTTTTGTTCCCTGGACGTTTTTTATAAGAAAGCTGTTTTATAAGAAAGTGGGGCTCATCTCGTCAAAAAGTTAGGAAAGTTCAGTACTGGGTTTGTAAAACATAAGAAAGTTGAACAATTTAAACCCTCGTGTTTTCAAACGGAAATTACCCCACCAGGCAAATGTGAGTTTGGGTGCGAAAGGAAACTCTAGTGAATAAAAACCGAAGCCTTCTCTTCTCGCGCATGCACACAAAACTGGTCAAATTATTCTAAGAAAGTTGCAGTACTGAAATTCGGAAATAACCAAGAAAGTTTGAGAGCTGGGCTGAAAAACTATTTTCTTAGAAAAAAAGGTGTATTGTAGTTATTAGACGTAGAAACCTTAGCATACGACCATGCATTCACGACGAAAGCAGCTGTAATGAGGATGTTATTAGACACTCTACCACATAAAGCAGAGGTATAAGTCACTGAAAACGGCCCTTTGCCTTAAATTCTTTATGAAATTTCAAGGTAGCATTTGAAAAAACTCGCAGTCTCGTTTTGACAAAACCTGAGCCACAAAGCAAAAGTAAAGCCACACGTACAACACAGCGCCAAGATTAAATATACAGTGCTTAATCATGGACTTAATCCAAACTACCCTATGTTTAAATCAAATGAAAAGAAAATGTTTCTCTCAAATATAAATATCAAATTGATATAATTTAATGCACAGATATAAGTATCATCACGACACAATACACGGAAGTAAAAAATAGGAAAAGGCTGATTCTGTATAACTCCAAGCTTCGTGCAACAGCACTGGTCAGCCTCTATCATGAACGTGATGTAGTTATAAATCGAGCACTGCATTCCGGTAATAACAGCACTACGTGGTCAGTAATAAATATAAATATTTTAACAAAAAATAGCGTACTATCTCGAACACCAAATTCGTTCTGAGCTTCTAGATCAAAATATCGATACAGCTACAAGTTTCTGTCTCACAGCTGTATAAACAAACTGACAGTTTGTGCACCACTATTGCTTATATACATGCAAATACTACACCAAAACAAACAGGTTTAACAAAACGACAAAGTAGCCACTATGGAGAAAACTAAGTCAGCTGCATTGCCAGAAAGTAGTAAAAATAGCAACAATACTAATATATACAAAACTAATTATTTAAATATATAGGTATACAAGAAATATCAAATACTGATTATTAAATATTGTGTGGTAGTGAGGAAGTAACGAAAAGTTGAATTTCTTCTTTGCTTGGAGGTTCAGGCATTTCCCAGAATTCATCATCTGGACCAAAAGCCTCACGACATACGGGACAACTCCTATGATTGTCACCATCACCATGTATCCTGCAACAGTCAACCAAGTCATAAGAAAAAGCATTCATTAGTAGTAACAAATAACAAATTTGCCAGACAGGAATACCATGCATGAAAATCATAGAGGCAATTTGTTTGAATCAACCAAACAAAAGCAGATTATCAAGCCAGTAATGAAAACTGATTCCATGTCAGTCATAGAAAAGACTTATGCATATAATTAATGTTAAATCATTATATAAGAAGAAAATGGTGATATTATAACAGAAAATACGCGCATGTAGATTTATAAACTAAAATGAATGATAAACATCTCACCATGTAACTGTACACTGTTTGCAAAAGCAATGAGCACAGGGCAAGGATACATCAGAGTTTCTTTCCATGCAAATGCAGCATTCCAGCTCTTCAGTACTTACTTCCTCAACCCTATTGAAAGAGTATAACAGAAAAGATCAACCAATTTGCAGAAAAAATGGCAAAAAAATACAATGTCGAAAATTCAAATTAAATTATGTTAAGTATCATTGAAACAATGCAAACCTTGCAAACACTGCAGAAGTTGATAAATGCAATACAGGAGAGGCCTATTAAACAAAATATTCAGTATTATCAAACATGAAAGGTTATTCCATTAAACAGTTTATTTGTGGATTAGTGTTGCTCTGTGAAAAACATATAAAAAACAATTTTTCAACCGTAGAACAAACTTGTATGATTGAAAGCAAACAAGAACAAAACCAAAAACCATATCTTAATGAATACAGTAAATTTAAGAAAGCTTCAAGCTCACCTGAGTTTGCTCATTAGTACTGCAGGCTTTAACATCTGGAACCTCTTCAGTGGCATTCTCAACAGTGGCATTCTCAACATTGACAAGTTGAAATTCACCAAATTTCTCTTTTACTGAACTACCATTCAATTGCTGAAGCATGGCATTTCTTAATTTCCAAAACTGGATCACACTGAGCACTCGTTTCACATAAACTGATCCATCAGTACGATCGACCTGAGAAATTTAACACATTTGGCTTAAAAATAAATGAAGATGAATAAATACATTAGATGGCAACTTTAACGATGATATCTGCTATTAAAGTGTCATCAATGTTTTTTTAACAAAGTTAGCATCATTTTGATTTAAAAGTTAGATAAATATGTGGATGTGGCACATATTTTGACACTTAATTTCAATGCTATGTCTGATTGTGTTAATAGTGTGCTAACTTTAATTTTTAAAGGTATGGGATTATTTCAATTGAAAAAGTCTGAACAAGCATGATTACCTCAAAACAGCCAATTTTTGTGCATGCTTTCCAATTTTGTATCACCCCTGGATAACTTGGCAGAAAGCACACTTGCGACTTTGAATTCTGGCAAGCTGATGCCAACCTGTAGTTGTAAGACACATGCTTTAGCAGGTAAAAACAACGATTATGTTAAACAAACACTTCGTAATAACAAAATCAGCTGGTATAATCTGGAATCACTATGTATATATTGAACTTTGAAAGTATAACTCGTAAATTGTATGAAAAACTTACTGGACATTCAAGTCTTGAATACATTCTGAAAAAAGAAATATTGTTATTACAAAGCAATAATTGGAGTTTTCTATTTGAGGTTTCTATGATAAATCTTGATCAAAATTGTAAATCCATTGAAAAAGATGAATGATCTTGATGGGTTTATAATCTGTTCCGTGTCGTCAACTTCATCAAACATTAACTCTAATTGTAACGATTTCTTACCATTAAAATCTTCTCGATTGATCAAAGCAATTTTCTTGTATAAAGAAACTCTGTCACAACACAATGAAAACTCTCTTTTGAAAACAGCTTTACTTTCATTTAGTCCGTTGACGATTGGTTGAACATGTCTTGTAATCTTCTGTCCCATCACATTATACAATCCAAAGTTTAATCTTTTCTCGATGACTCGTGTTTCCCGGTAGAATGAAATAAACAAGTTTAAGGCCTAATTAATAATAAATTGAATAACGTTCGACATGTAATCAGCTGAAAGTAGTGTTAAAAAGCAACGTCAATCCGAGCCAAATATCTTGTAAAGTTGAAATCTTTCTGCTGCTTCTTTGTGGTTGATTTTCTTCAAAAATACACATGTAAGATATAAAGGAGGAAGGAAATTGCAAAACTAAAATAAATACGGTTCATTATGTCATATGTCATGTGAGCAACTCTTGCATGTCCTCTTGTGAATGGTGGAATACTTAATGAACTACTTTTTAGCCCGGGATTCGGCCGTGGATTCGGCCTCCAGAAACTACTTTTTGGCCGTAGATTCGAATTGGTGTTATAAGTAATTGTCATTGTGAGCTGTAACTGATACCAGGGAGCATAAAGCACCCTTCGGGCTCCCTGACTGAAACCAATCTCAAAATTTAACTTTGATTTGCTCTTTTATTGGTCATACTTTACTTTTAGGCAACCAAATATTTTATAACTCTTTCAGTTTTCCAAGAAAAGCGTTGTTTGCAGGGCCGGTTCCATGGGGTGTGTGTGTGTGTGGGGGGGGGGGGGGTGTGACACCCCCCAAGAATTGAGTTTTAGCGATTTACTCTGTAAGTTTCGATTTTTGGTCGGTAAAATTATGTTACGAAAGTTTATATGGTTTTGTGGTAAGGTTTTTTTTTAAATTGCTCGGTACATAAGAGCTTACACCCCCCGAAGAAAATTTTCTGGAACCGGCCCTGGTGGTTTGTATGAAAGTTGTGACTCTGCTGAAGTACAACAAAAGTACTACTACTACATGCTCAAAACGACCCCAGGAAATCGAAATGCCTTGGAATTTGACGATAAAAATTTATTCGCATCTTCGACACAAAGAGCATGCCTTTTCTAAATATTTCAGTTCTTTACCAACCACCAAAATCTAACCCGGGTGGTTAAATGGCTAACTCGATTTCGTTCGCCCTCGCCCCGGGTTAGTTTTTAGGGCTATAGGAAACACCTTGCAAAGATTAAATGCATATGTGGCATGAACCTACGGTGGCCCACAAGTGCAAACGAAAACTTTCTTTTTGAAACCAAATCTTTCTTTTCGAAACGAAATCTTTCTTTTTGAAACCAAAAAAAAAAAAGATTTCGTTTCAAAAAGAAAGATTTGGTTTCAAAAAGAAAGATTTGGTTTCGAAAAGAAAGATTCCGTTTCAAAAAGAAAGTTTTGGTTTGCACTTGTGGGCCACCGTATGAACCACAAGCTTAATAAGATGATTATAATTTTCAAGTAATGCAAACTTTGTACAATTTCAAAACAATTAAAACATTTCATTTCGGATGAAGCACTCATAATTGTTGCCCTCTTCCATCTCCTCTTACAACATTTCGCAATTCAACTCAACTGCCAATTCAATTTATTTTATTCACGTGATCCAATTCCAGAGTTTTTTTTTAGTTCTGGTTGGTTTCATTCACCACCTGGCTTGATATGGTAATAAGCTAATGGATTGTTCAAAGGTAGCTGTTTTCACTTCTCATTAGTAACATTTATTTTGTTTTGTTGCAACGTGTTCGTGATGTGTTGTTGCTTTGATGTAGGGGCCTTTGCTTTAGTCACAATCACACGACTCTCTGTTTCTTCTCTGTTGTGTTGGCTTTCTTTTTTGCACAACATTATTTATGTCCAAAAAAGTTTTTTATTTCTTCTTTGTGTTCCAGCCAAGCCATCCAGTTTATACACTCTAATAAGGTTTATAAGAATATCAAAATTGTTAAAAGTTAAAATTTATTAAGAGCGATGATGGCCCAGACTCAAATTTTATTGACAATTTAATTTGATTTGAACTACATTCTATCAAGCTTTTTTCCTATTTTTTCATACCAATTCATCTGGAAAATATTTGTTGAATAATAAAAGCATGTGTTTTCTTTTTATAAAATTTTATTCAAAGTGAGACTGAGCAAAAAATTATGTATTGTTATGAAATAGCTTGACAGGTAAAGGTATGGTATTGGACTGGACATATAAGTGCCAACTAATATCGAAAATCCTGTTCATGTACATGGACAAGACAAGTAGGAAAATAGAAGTCACTGATACAAGTCTCAAATCAGAGACCCAATGTATATCTATGAATTTTCTTTCTGTTTCAGCAATTGTGTTTTGGAGTAGCTATAGGGTGTGCAGTAGTTGGCCTTACTGCATTGGCAATTTACTACAGTAAAAGAAAACGCCATCCAACTGCTCTTGACCCAAATAAAAAGACACCTTTCAAATTGATTGACAAAAAGGTAAGTGAACCACATAAAATGCTTTGTGATTAGACTTTGGTGCACTTATTGCATGTTTGTTCATAATCATTTTTATTACACTATTCATTATATTTTAGGTAATTTCTCATGATACGAGAAGGTTCCGTTTTGCACTGCAATCTGCTGAGCATATATTGGGCCTTCCTGTCGGTATGAAACATCTTTAAAAACCATAAAATAGTATGATGCCATCTTTTTCATTTTTTACCTAAATGGACAGAAGTTAATAATCACGCTGGATCTTTGATCTTGATTTCATAGTAGATATAATAACGCTATACTTTCTCAGTAGAATATTTGAATTTCTTTTGATTTCTCACATTCAGGAAAGCACATCTATTTGTCTGCTCATGTTGATGGAAATTTGGTAGTTCGACCTTACACACCTGTTTCTTCTGACGACGACATTGGCTACTTTGACTTGGTTATCAAGGTTTGGCTGCAAACCCCCTCTTCTACTGCTCCCAATTTGCCTTTTCTTATAACATATTCTGTAAAAGCTCCAAATTTCTCTCTCTAATTGTAACCCCGTTTCTAATAAGCCACTTTTTCATTACGGGATTTTGAACTAAGCTTTGATCTCTATTAAGCCCCCTTCCTTGTTTCTGAAATTGCAATTGATGGTAAAATTGTGATTGATTTAGCCATAACGGCTCCAAGAGTTTATAATGCTGGTGTTTTGCACAAATATTTTTCTGACGTTTTTTTGAGAATTTTATCAGGACTCCCCTCTGCAACTTAACAAATTTAAGGAGTCCCCAGGGCTTAATAGAGCTTTTACACTATTTGATTTCCTATTGACCTGACTTGCAATGTCATCACTATATGTTTCAAAGTAGGGTATTGACTAACTGCTTTTTAGATATCAATTTAGCTTGCCAGGCATGTTTTTCAATCCCCATGCCCATTGTAGCATCAAAACATGTGTGAGGTTTCACAAGGGTTGTTGTATATACTTAGTTTAGATCAAAAATATTTGCTTTATGACATTTCATGTCATTTTTACCAAATGGTGCAATTTTATTTCCAAGGTATATTTCAAAAACGTGCACCCAAGATATCCTGATGGCGGAAAAATGTCCCAACACCTGGACAATCTGAAGATAGGCGATTCCATTGATGTCCGTGGCCCATCAGGAAAGCTTCATTATTCCAAGCCAGGTTGGTGATTCAATAGTCTTCCATCATTGTAAGCCTTAATTAATGGCTGTAAATTGCTTATGCTAATCTGGCAGAGCAACCTTTGGATGAATAAGTTAACAGCTTACTGATATTTGAATTCAATAGCTGAAGTGAATGTCATTTTTCCTTTATATCAAGGTTTGCTGGAGATGAAAGATGGTAAAAAACCTACTGTTTTTAGACCCTGCAAGAATGTTGGGATGATTGCTGGTGGAACAGGTAATATGAATTTATGGTTTCTTGTGTCTTCAATCGTTTATGGATTTATGTAAACAACTATATACTAGTTCTTTACATGAATCCATATTTGTGTTTACGTCCATGTTTACTTAGAGTTTAATATTGTTTAAATGTCAGTCATTTATTGTACCTCATTGGAGGATACATTATAGAGTTACGTGAACTTCAGTCAAGCCCCATTCAAGTCGAACTTTCATTGTTTGAAACAAGAATTTTGTTTGTTTCCATCTCATGTCTTGCTCAAACTGAGCGTTGTTTAGGATTGCTCTAATGATAAAGTTAACGTAGTGCTTTGAATAAGTGCTCCCCTTGATTTGATGCCTATTTGGATTGACACCTTCGTCAGAGGGGGGTTTATTCAAAGCAAAAGCGTTTATTCCAGATATTGGAAGAAGATATCTTTGACGCTGTGCATGCTATTGATATCGTCAATTTATTATCATCAATGTAACGTTGACTATTTTGGTGATAATGAAAATATTCTGTCAGTCAAGAGAGCATAGTTTTTTTGACGATGTTATGCCACAAATTTTGTGAAAATATTACAAATTTTGTCAAATTCCCCATTATTTAGGTGCTCCTTGTAATATAGATGTCCCCTCAAATATTAAAATACATTTCGCTGATGTTGACCTTCTCGCATCTACTGTCTCAGGTTTAACCCTTGGTAACTCAATCCTTTACCATCTTCAAAACCCTTTCTATCCCAATGCATCTTCCATTGATTGAGTTTGACTATATGAGCAGTGAAAACATGCATGAAAGAACCAGTGGATTAAACTGGTATTTTGCTCACAAAAACACCCTAGTGTGCTTGAACAATGGGCTAGACGCAAAGTTCGCAGATTATTGTAGAGTTTCACTGAACATAGTTTATTGATCACATTTTCAAGTTGTTCACCATGCATCTTGTCTTACAGGAATAACTCCAATGCTTCAAGTTATCAGAGCCATTTTGAAGAACAAAAGTGACCAGACGAAAATGTGGCTCCTTTTTGCCAACCAGGTATGTGGAATAAAAACTTGTGACACAAGAACCTGTGCCTTGCATCTGGCCTATTGTTAATATACAATAGGCTATTGTTTTCTCTATTGTTTTCAGAATTAGTATCAGCCTGTGATGTTCTTAACTTGCTGCTTCTTACATTCTCTAGATATATATTTTTACTATGGATATATATACGTATATTGCCTATTTATCTGCAAATTTTCTCTTTATGACACTTGAAATTTTTCAGGGTTTATTTTCGCTCAAAGTATTTCCTTTAATTAGCACCCACCTTCTTTCAACCGCTCCCCTCCAATAAGCGCCCACCCTAAAATCAAAAAGTGTGAACTAATTTTGCATTTTCACTGTTTGCTGCAAATAATTTTGCAAAATATTTTTCTAATTTTGCAAAATATTTAATAAGCGTGTTAGAGGAAATACTTAATTAGCTTATTAGAGGAAATACGGTATATATAAACGTTTAAAATGTCCTTTTTAGTTTGAGAGCCTACCTGGTAATTTCTGGTTGTGCTTGAATGTCTGATAAATGGAGTATATCGCGTTTCTGTTTGTAGACGGCCAATGATATATTGCTACGTGAAGATCTGGAAAGCATTGTGCAAGAGAATCCTGATCGTTTTCATCTTTGGTATACACTAGATCGTCCAGAGGAAGGTATGCTTGTGCCTTTAATATACCCGTATATGCATACACTGGAATGCTTGTATGAATGGACATTTGCCATACTTATAGGTCAATTATTTCGCAGTGAACATATATAGAAACTGTTCGCATGAAATTGAAGGAAGCATTTTTCCCCGGGCATTTGTTTCCAAGGAATATTGCAGCTACTCTTGGAAAATGAATTCGACCTGATAATATACAGCTCTGTGCAATTGAAGAATTTCTGTGCAATTGACAATTTTTTTCGCTCGACGCGTAGCCATCAGTTGTTCCTTTTCTGTATAGATGAGTATCGTCATATGACGTAATTGTAAATGTGTCCATCATTAACAATATGGTTATTAACAAGTACTCCTTTAATCTTAATACTTCGAACGTCAGTTATCCATGACCAAATTCAGAGACGCATGTACCAGGGGGATATACAGCAGCCCGGAGTTCAATGTCCTCTTACATAAAGCTCTATACATAAAGTTCATCTCTAATGTTCTCTTTACATAAAGTTCTGATCCAGCAATCTTCGTCTCCCTAGTTGAGACGATAGAAAGAAGGCGCGATTAGGCTATGACTTGCTGATTGTTATTGCTCCCAAAAATCTTTCTCACGGTTGATTCTTGTGAAGTCGCAAGGAGCAAGCAAAATTCATTTGCGCAGACAGGGGACTATGACAGATTACGATTGATGTGGGACCATGGTTTCTGACCAGGCCCACATCAGCTGTATACTTCTGCCCAGGCCCACATGCTTGTTCTAGAATGCTGTTCTATAACGAGTATAGAATATTTTATGGTAACTCATAATATTTTATGAGTTATCAGTGATATTTTCATGGTAACTCACACTGTTTTATGAGTTCTCAGTGGTATTTTTACTCGTACTATTTTATTCGAAGTTGAAATGCAAGATATTTTCGTTTTGCTTCAGATTGGAGTTACAGTTCGGGATTTGTCAACGACGACATGTTGAAGGAGCACATGCCAAAAGCAGGACCGGACACACAGATCCTGATGTGCGGTCCTCCTCCGATGATCCAGTTTGCTTGCATCCCGAGTCTGGAGAAACTCGGATTCACATCCGACATGTACGTTTCATTTTAATTCAGCTGCAACTCCTCGAAGCTCAAACTGGCTGTACTTGAATCTTTGGATACTTGAACTATATACTAAAAATAAGCCTTTGCAGGTTTTAATTTCTATGTTACTTGTAATTGTCAAGCAATTGTTTACATTGCAATTGTTTACTTCTAATCAATTTTTCGTCCGTAGCTAGAGAAATCGAAATATCTGGACATTAGAAATTGTTGTGCAAGTGTGGCAACATGTGACCCTTTCCATTGACAAAGTTTTCCGTCTCTGCATGCCCGTCCTGCAACTGTGTGTCTGACTTGCTGGGAAAATAATTTGAGACTTGTCTCGAATTTCTCCCGTGAAAGAGTTAATATCCCATCCAGTTAAAATTCTTTTCGTGACTGTATTACAGTTTATATCATGTCAATATAGCAATGTGACGTGCAAAAGTGGAGAAATCCACTTACGCCAGCTTATTTACCCGCTCTAGAACAGGGCTGATTATACGAGAGTTCTCACACCGTTTGTAACCTCAGCCCGCCTGAAATTTTTGTCCACTACATGGTGTGTAACTTTAATCGGGCTGAAATTCTAAACGTGGTTGATCAAGCTGAAATTTCGAGTCCGTTTGTTAAAATTAGGCCGGAATTTCAGCCCGGTTTCAGCCGAGATGAAACTTTCTTCATATAATTGCATCTCTTTGTTCTTAAAACTTTGACTGGAACACCAGGATGACTTTCAGCCCGACTTTTGAGTTATAAGCGAAAACCAACACTCGTGTGATCATCGCCTTCCTGCATTGATAATTTTTGACTCGCGGTGCGCATGCGCAAGCGAAGTCTATGCTGGTGGATGGAGAAAAATGCGTAGTAGTAATAGTAACAGTTGTAGTTGTAGTTGTACTATTTCGAAATTATCGAAAAGAGGCTGGTGTGCTGGTGCCTCCCAGGGCCTCCACTTCCGCTTCCACTATCCGTTCGTTTGACGATATCTGAATGTGAACAGGACACAGAACACCAAGGATTAATTTAAGGTGCAGTAATGACCAATTTGTGCAGTGATGAATCCAAAATGTGCAGTGATGAAACAAGTTTTGTGCAGTGATGAAATAACACAGAAGTAAATAACACTTTTTGATTTTTGGAGCCATAAAATACTTAGATTACTGTGTCAATTCCATCTAGGCCTTCGTATTTAAAATAACAATCACTGCCGTTTTCAAAATACAATTGAAACTGCCCCATTTGCCTGTTGTACCAGGTTACACGGTTTCTTAAATTTGACGGAAATTACTACTATAGTTTCCAGGGCCTAATTTAATGTGGTTTTTCCCACATTTTGTGGTCTTGGATTCCAAAATGTCGTCTTGGAAATTAAAAAGTGTGGATGGGGTTTTGGGGGATCGCCAGGATCGTGGCAGCAATGCCAGATTCCGCAGACGTTAAACGCTTGATCAGCACTTGCAACAAATTTTTATCTGATACCATTCCCATTTCTACTCTACTGTGCAGATAGAGAATTTCACTTATGAATACTTTTCCCCAAAGTTCCCACAGATTACAATGTTCACGAAAGCTATGAAAAATTCATTTCAGTTCAATGCAGGTTTCTGTAAAATCCCGCGAGTCACCTGAAGGGTTCTTTCATCATATTTCAGTTCAATTCATCCAGGGCCTTTTTTAACATACAGACTGCTTCAACATCAGCCCTCATGGTGGCCCACCCAGTCAACAAAAGTGGCCCCCCCAGTTAAATATTTTCAACTTAATTTCAATTTGCAATCATGATGATTCAAATGACTCGTTGTGTGTGAAAGCTAACTCCGCTGTGTTTTCAATGGTATCTTCCGCAAAGTATCTAACTTGCTTCCAGTCCTATTGATATCATTTACAAGTGTAGTTTGACTTGTTGATTATATCAATAATACACAAACGAGTTTTTTGCTGTTCTTTCTTCAATTTTGAAAAACTGTGATCCGTTCTGTCCGTTATAACCGAATGTAGAAATACTAGGGGCGCACATTAGGGAGTGTGGGGGGAGACACTCCGAATGATTTCCGAGTCGGTCCACAAAGTTGGTCCCAAATTAATATTAAAATCAAACCTGCCCTAAAAATTGTTTTAAACGAGTCTAGCTTTACGAATTTCAAACAATAACATTCAAGTTCAACTGGCTGCCTAATTTAACGTGGTATCAGCCACTAATAGTAGATTTGTGTTGTAGCTCTTGGAAAAAATGTGGACCGACTGGAAAAATAATCTTTGGAGAAAAGTTGATTATAAAAAAAATACATTTTTCAGCGATATCTGAGGCACTAAATTTGTAAAATTTCCCCCTTCGGCGGCAACCATGGTGCCGCCTCAGGTAGCAAAAATTATTTGAATGTATGCAAAGAAATGTTCATGCAAAAGTCGGTCCCAAGTATGTCAACACCCCCAAACCTTTTTTAATGTGCTCCCCATGACCCGGCCGTTTCTCTGAAAATATAGGTCCCTTTCAAATTTTGGCCCCCCCACTTGAAAATCCTTAAAAAAGGCCCTGAATTCATCACTCAGATTGCATTATACTCTGGCAATCAGTTAATTGTGACATGTTTTTTACGTATAATTTAGTGCAATCCTTCAAATATCTTTCTGTGTTGATTCTTTTACGCATTATCCCAAATTAATTCTAGAATTACTTTCTGATCCTAAGCTCAATTTGTGATCCTAAGTTTTTTCAATAAATCCCAAACCTGACAACCCTGAGTGATACAGCTTGGCTTGCCCGACCACATTTGCACCAATAAGAGGAAATCCTTTCTGATTGGCCCATGTCGCTTTCTTCATAACCCTACTTAGTTATTATTGGCTGAATTTATACTTCATACAAACCAGAAATGTGCTCACTGATAGCATTCAAATTTTATCAATTCTCGACAAATGTTAAGCATGTATCGCTGCAATATTTTCCTCACACAAAGACGCATTTTGCTGAGTTGGATGTGAAATCTCGGTAAGTGGTTTTATTTATTATTCTTTTTATTATTATTATTTGTCTCATATTTTGCAAAATAATTTGTGAAACTATGCTTTTGCAATTGATTTCCGCTTTTATCGTCAGGCCATGTTGCCTATTTTAATGGCCTTCGATACATTAAGCCATTTCAAGTTACATCTTATTTTTTTTATGAGAAGATTTTTTTAGACTCGATTTGTGAAACTATTAAGAACAAGGTTGTAGATAGAGAGTTTTGCCCGACAAATTGTGGAAAGGCTTACCTAAAACGTTTCGGCTACACAATTTGACTTCCTTGTGGCAGTACGATGAGACTTTCAAACTGGGTGCCCCAAAAATTCACATGAGAGAGAGACCAATTTGCGGTGACATCAATTAGTGGGCTTTTGCAGAAGGTTTGCCCATACGTTACGAGATGCAAATGCAAATTTGTTGCAAATGACAGCAATTGATCGTGAAAAGAGCTTCCAAATGATATGACAGTTTTTGGATACCGTAAGTTCTCGACTAATCCCCACCCTCGAATAAGCCCCCCCCCTCGGTTAAGCCGCTAGCCTAAATATTTCTTGCGAAATAAGCCCCCGCGGGCTAATCGTAGATGAAGTGTTCGAAAATGTAGCTATAATGACAACATCAAGTTCATGACGTCATAATTGTACTTTCTTGTAAACCCGAAAGAGTAAAGTCTTGTATGGATTCCAATGTGAGTTCAGGTTGTTGTTGTGAATAGTTGGATAATCGTAACAATTTGCTTAATATTTCGATTATTAGTTCATTGCTGGTTGCCTTATTTTTATATTTATTTCTTGTTCCTCACACTACATGCCACTTCCAAGGTTCCACAAGTTGATCAGCAGTTTGTTTATTTTAGGAGCAACAGAATGGGAGGGAAGCATGGAAAACATTCACTGCCAATACTTGAAAAGCCAACCGGGTTACGCGACATGGCAATCACCTTTAGAAACGGCACACATTTTGATGAGATACAAATGGTTTATGCTGACCAAAATGAGATAGAGGCAGTGAGAGAGATGGTAAAGGTGCACTGGCAAGCAGGTATTAAAAGTGAATCTACAATTTTCGGCTCGGTGTATCGGCTTAAATTAGAAGGTAGGCCATTTCAAAGACACAGAATTGGACATGACAAATCCTTAGGACTCAGAGCTGGACGACTCGTGTGCTGCATACTGTCCTCTTTGCACCAGGTTGGCTGTAGACTTTTGGTTTCGAGCAATCTATCACGGTGCTCGTATCTGACAACATGGTTCTTTGGAAGAGAAAAGATGCGGTTTCATTACCAATCACCGGATGACAACATTGCTGCGATTTGGGTTTGTGATTTTAAGTATGGTGGTGGAAAGTTGGAATTCGTCAATTTTCCGTCAGTGATTGTGGATTCATTTGAGGGCATCGTGCAAAAAGCATGGCCTGAAGCATTCGTCAAATCTGAACGTATTGCCGACTGTTTGATTCTGGATTTGGACGACGATAGCTTCGAGGCAAAGCAATTTGCAATGGAACCGGATGGTCCTGTCCCGAGAAAATTCAAACTGCAAGTTAACAGATTGCTGAAAACTCTTATCAACTACCTCCATTCTATGCAGTGGGAAGTTTATGGCAACGGCATATTGAAAGGGGCAGAGGACAGTCTATTTTTTAAATATAATCCAACTTTGGCGGCAGACAGATCTCTAGCCGCTGAATTTATTATCAGATTGCATGGTAAGGACACAGTGACATTTGTTGATCCTACATTTGGTGTGGCAGAATGTGTGAAGCAATTAATTTGCATTGGACATCGCTGTTGTAGCATTTTAGGCGAAACTGCGATGCCGCATGCACTGCAATTGACGCTCTCCACATCACTGTGGTATGATGATAGTATGACGCTGTGGTACGATGATGTTTCTAACTACAGTACTTTTGTATACAGTCGAGTTCTCATCTGTAAAATGTTGGAGACGTTGCTGCGCATCGGCTGGAAAGTGCAGCTTGATGTAAACGGAACACGTCAGCATCAATTCGCTTTCGACAAAGCAGCACTACTGTTCCGTAGGTGCAGCCCTGTGGTCGCATCGGTGTTCTCCATCAGTCTACAAGGGAAGGATACCCTTTGGTTGATGAATGCCTCGCAAGAAGTCGTCGACATGCTGCGCTCGAAGATTGAGACGTGCTGGCTGCCAGGTATTGCAAATGAACAGTTAGGAAAGGGTTGCACACGGTTCAAGCTAAACGGTAGACCATGGACACACAAGAGAAAAGGCTGCGACAGTGCGCATGCGCGAGCAATGTTTTGCTACATCTTTGAAACCTGTGCGTGCATGGGTTGGCACGTGATGTTGTCAACTGATGTTCACTCTGCTTATGCTTGTGTTTCGAGCGGCGGTGGTTCTAAGCAAGTTTATCACCCTAAGGATGGTCACAGCCTTTGGTTTGTGAAGTATTGCACAGAACTTGCCGGTAAAACCGATGAGATACAGGCAAGATAATGACATACTGTGATGTTGCTTCAAATTTTGTCTACAACATAAAGCATCTATCAGACTCATTGCACAAACAATGTTGCCTTTATAAAATTTGGTCCAGCAATAAATAGTTTGCTTGTTTGGTTATGATTCGGTTGTAATTGAGGATTTGTTGCCTTGCATGGTAGAACCACTATAACCCGCTGTAGGGTGCTAATAAGCAAGAATTAGCTTGCTATTCTTAATTTTATACTGGTGAATACGAGATCGGTTTGTTGTAGAAAGTTCAGACGGAAATTCGTTATGACCAGATATGCACAGAGAAGAAATATACCTGTCTCAGCTCATCACTGGCGGTTGATCACAATCAGATCGATTAGCGTATGGGACTCCACTCCCTGGGAGATGCTTGTTATTTAAGTAATAAATACACACAGTTAAGTTAAATTATTTTATGCTGTCTTTTTGTAATACGGCTACATTTCATTCGCACGGTTTAGCTTCGCTCTAGCTAGAAGCGAGGCTAAACCGAAGCGAGCCTCGTTTCTATGTTATACTGTTTTACTCAGTTCCAGTCTCTTTTAGCCTGGTTTAGCCAACTTGTACTTGCTTCTATCTATTCATTTCATTTGTTTATTGTCATACTTAATTCGCTTGCCTTAAGATTATTTTGTTCGTTAGACTTATTCGATTCAATACTTTATTGTTCAAGTCGTTACTTATTAACATCCTGTAGCGTAAACTCTTGCCTCGTTCGGCATGCCTTATTTACTCAACACGTCTACTAATGATAATGTAACAGATTTACCGTAGAATATACGTCAGGGTATATTTAGAGCCTTAGCCCTTTGTGTAATTAGTCTTGTCTTTGGTTGTACAGTTGTTACGTGTATATCTGAGTGCGCGTGGTTCTTGTGAAAGGCATCGCGTACGTCGTATAGTGTTTATCGGGATATAACTTTGAGTTTGAGAAAGGTCATTATATTTCTGTTCTTGGTCATCCTGAAAGTTAACTTATAAAAGACCGTTTACATTTCGAATGATGTATTTCGTTTCCAGCCTCTTTTTGATTATCGATATATCGGTGAATCAGCTAGAAGTTTAAAAGAAAGAGTAAGTGAACACCTTGACAAATATGAAAAGAAAGATAAGAACTCCATGCTCTACAAACATATGCAAGAAAAACACAGCGGTCACCAGCGAAGTATATCTATTAAAACTTTAGCCACTTATCCAGGAGACCCTTTGCTTAGACAAGTTTCAGAAGCCGTTTACATCCAAGAACTTACACCAGAATTCAATTCAAAAGAAGAATTGGGGAACATGAATATCCCGAGAAAAAGACGATTGAACAATGAATAATGCATTAACCTTCTATTCAAGCATGTTGTAGTAGTTTCAAAAAAGAACGTTTAATTCGAACAAATTATGTTAACATATCGAACGTTACGGGAAAATCAATTGGCTGAGGACACCTCAGATGTGAGGTGAAAGCTCCCAAAATTATTTTTAATATATATTAATTTAGTTAGCGTGTGAGTGTTAAGAATGAATGGCAATCGAGCAAAATGAAATGTAGATAATTTTACGACTTCATCGTTTTGATGACATCGTAATTTAGCACTTTTAGGCAAAATATGTTTAGTATAAATACTAAGAAATCTGATTTCTTGATTGATGGTAACAAAGATATATTAATGGTACCCATGACCGAATGCAGCGACAGGTCGATTGAGAGAACATATATTATGCAAGACTTTAAGTTTTGCATAAAGTAGGTGGTCAAACATCTTCTCTTATTTCTAAGCCTACAGGTTTTGAATACATGTGCGTACCCTTCCGCCGTATTCCTGATAGAATAATGCTAATGCAGTGCAGGGTAATGGAATTATAAGTTGACCACGCCACCCAGAAACGCTACATAAAAAAACAAAAAGGGGGGTGCTCCAAAATGAGGCCTACGTGTGTTTTCTTCATATCCAGTGGTGCAACAAACGCAAGAGGAACGACTGACCAACCATAAGAATATACAAAACAAGCATGATCAAAATTTTGAAATGAAACTAACATTGCGATGATCACATATAATGCAAACAGATCGAAAAGCAAGTTCGGTGAAAAGAGCTCTGCGGAATGATCAGAAGGCCACAAGAAGATGAAACAATGAATGACGTAACTGGTCTCACGCAAAGGTAAACGTTTGCGTGGGCGGTGGCTGAATTGTCCTTGTGGTGCAATGCAATGGAAGCACTGGGTGCAAAGCAAATCGGTTGAATAAAAAATTTTCGGAATTTCGACTTGAGCATTATTTACACAAGGCTATCACATAACACCCAGTTGATTCTTTTTGGGGTTAAAGGTGAAACTTCGGTAAGTAGTGCTAATTTTTGCTACCCTCCATGGCAATTGCGAAGACATGCACTTTTATGTATAGAATTTCATTCAGTCAATTATGTGGCTTCACAGCCTCACACATTTACTGGCCTACGCGCGTCGTCAGTTCGTATTTCTACATATGCACGATATTTTCCAAGTTTTTATGTTTTGGACCTCATCATCAAATGGTAGTAGTAAAATCACGATGAGTCCAAAGCAAATTATTTTTACGATATTCCCCCTAAACTTATACAGTTGATCTGTATGGTATGATTATTTCCACACAATTTCCATTCATTGTTATTTGCCAACTCATCATTTTTCTTGGGTTTCTTCGCAGACAAATTAATATTTTGCTGAAGTGACGCGTAATCCACAAAGGAAATCCAAGCTAGAACTAAAAAATTATTCAAATTTCACCTATCTTACTAGATCAATTCTTAAATAAAGTGATCATGCTGGTTAGTTGCAATCTAAGCAGGGTTAATGTTGGAAAGTTATTGTTACTAAAGATGAATGTTATGTCAACGGTTCTTGCATAATGAAAATAACAACTTCAAAGAACGAAACCAGTCCCTGGCATCAGCTTTCTTGAGGGGTGAGTGGTAAGTGTGTCTACTGTGAGCTAAAATTGGACATAATATAGCGACATGCAATACATTCATAATATTTGACTGTTATGACATTAATAAAAATTAATGAATGCTCATATGGTCAAATTTAGAAGAATTTAAATTCTTTTCCAAGATCAATTTGGATTTCAAGAAAACACATCCAGTTAGCAATTCTAGATGAAAAAAATATCCATAGCAGTTCTAGACCTTCAGTTCCAAATAACATGTTATGTTTGAAATGCACTTTTTTCTTGCTGTATGTTTCTTGATTTCTCAAAAGCATTCAATACCTTTAGCCATGAAGACCTTCAATGAATTTTCACCTCACAGTTTTTTTCTTCCCATGGCTTCTACAAATTTGAAAAAAAAGCTTTTGAGCATTTGCCAGTACAGTATCAAATTCAGAAGAATTAAAAAGAAACTTTGATTCCAGGAAAAATTTTCTTGCCAATAATTAGTAAAAAATTATTTTAAAATGACTGTACAAAATTGAGTATTTTTAGCCAAGCCTTTCCCAATATTATTATAGCAGACATTCCTCAATTTATTTTAGCAATTGCTCAAGGTACGCAATGGGTGGTGAAACATCTTCTCTTGTCCCTAAGCCTCTTGGTTTTGAATACATGTGCATTACCTTTCGCACCACTGACAGAATCAGACTATTGTATGCAGAGGATAGAGTAATAAGTGCAGTAAAAGAAGCTATATTGCAACATTGGCTGAAGGGAGTCCAAGAAGAAACAACTAAGTTTGGCTCTGCGCATGAGTTTAAATTGAGAGGAAATCCATTCTACATAGCATCATCGGCAGAAAATGCTATAAAAGCACGTAAATTAGCTTGCAACATTTTACATCGATTGTACAACATTGGTTGGAAGTTGTTGATTTCCAGTGACTTGGCTCGTACCTCTGATCTCACAACATGGTTTTTTCACAAGGAGCAGTTACAGCCTTCCCAATATGACATGGGTTGCATCAGTGTTAGTAGCTCTGATAAACTTCAGTTCATAAACTTTCCACCAGCTGTCATGCAAGCATTTCAAGCTGTTGTGCAGCAAGCATGGCCTCAGGAGATCCAAAAAACCAAGTACATTGGTGATACTTTGGAAATCAAGTTGCGCGGCAACCCGTGGCGTTCTTGGGGTGGAGCAGAGAACATACAGTCGAAGACCCTAATCAGAATGTTGATCAATAACGTGAGCAGTAAACAATGGGGACTCTATGGTTCAGCCAACCTGAAAGACACAGCCGATTCTCTGTTTTTTAGATATGATTCACTTCAGCCACTTGATGGCTCATTGGCAACAGTCTTTGCCATTAGTCTAAATAAGAATGATCGTTTACGTTGCATCGATGCACCTGCTGGTGTGTCTGAATGTGTGAAAAAGGTGATTGTTGACCATTGGCACCGTGGCTTGCAAAAGGAACAGCCAAAATTCAATAGCCATGAGTTTAAGCTTGCTGGAACGCCCTGGTGGGCCTCGGGCACAGAGGCTATTGACAGTCGCATGCTTGTATGCAGAGTGCTGCAGGGATTAATGAGTATTGGTTGGAGGGTGCAGATTGGCCTAGACTTGTCCAGAAAGGAAAATGACAAGAGCATATTGATGTTTCAAAGATGTGCACCAACAGCAGCCCAGGTCTTCTGTCTCAGCCTGAATGAGACAGACAAGATCCGTCTAATAAATGCACCTGAGAATGTAGTCACTGCATTGCGTGGAGAAGTGGGGAGGACATGGCTGTTTGGGGTTTCCAGAGAGCGCAATGACCAAGCCTGCTTTGAAATGAAGTTGAACAAGAACCCATGGTCATATGGGATCAATGGCCATGATGGTTTGCATGGTCGTGTGATGCTCAGCTATTTGATTCAAACATGTGCACAGTTGGGCTGGTTTGTCATCTTGTCGGCTGACGTGTCCGCAAAGTTTGTCCATCAAGAAAATGGTCCTGATTATCCAATTGATGTGCATAGTATGTGGTTTCTTTACCTTGGTTATGGGGCAGCTCCCCCTGTCCCTCAGCCATTTGCTACTGCCCCTCCTGAACCATCATTTCCTTCTGCTTTGCCACCAGTTCAATTTGGCATGCAATCAGTTCCCCCAGCTGGCACTGCACCACCCCAAAGCAACATTAGTTTCCAAAGTGCTTTCTCTTATGGTCCATCCACCTGAGCTTGGCAATTATGTATTTCCTACCTTGATTGCTGATAGACAGGTTTTTCTCACGAACAAAGGATTTTGAACTGTTTAATTTAAGTTACTGTTTCCATTTAGCTATTATTGTTGTAATTAATTATAGATAGCAATTTTGGTTTTTTGTGATCAGGGTTGCCAACCTAAAAATTTGAAAAGGTTGGCTGTGTTGGTGCCATTGTGATGTCATGCCTCACAAGTCTTCTCCGTCTTCAAATTCCAGTGTGGCAGAACAAGTTTCCTATTGTTTCCTCTTCATATTCCCACTTTTGTTTTTACCAAATTCTGCTAAAAAATCTTGTTTTCAGCATAATATGAAAATAGAACACATACGGTGCACACCTTTCTGCAGGGGACAAAAACATTAGTCTCAATCATATCCTTTACATGCTGGCTCTACTGTACCGTAATATTCAAAATATACTGAGAGATATGAATATTTAATCTTGTATAAAATTACCACTACAGTGGTATGAAGCGGGATTTTTTATGCGAAAGTTGATATCCGAAAAAATTTTCCAGCCAATTGTTTATTTGTTGAGTGAGAAGGAGCTGAATTATTTTAAAAGGTTTTGAAGATTTGAAAAGGGGTGTCCCCCCTTGGCTCTCCTCTCTTTGGCGCCTCTAGTTATAATGTGTGGACGTAATTTGAATGATTTTACAGTGTGTCAGTTTTTTCGCATTTGTAATATTCACAGCTAACTTTTTATCAAGCTATTTTTCACTGATATATTTCTCAAATTGTGCACTCCTCATCTCGTTTTTAAATTGTACACAAATTTCTAATATTTATAGATTTTGCAATTTTGAATTTTCACGTTTTGTTGTTTTACGTAAAATTTGCATTTCTGAGCGTAACAATGCAAGATATTAGCGCAGGGACCTATTTTTAATAAGCAGTTGAAGTGTTATTTATATTTATGCAAATGTATGATTAGTCAATGGACTTTGTTCTAATTAGATATTAATCGATATAAATTGAATACGTGCAAAAATTGGTCCCTCTATTCATTTCTACCAGGACCACCATAATGGCTACTCATTGTTTACTTATTATGTGTAGCTAAATTATCATCTGAAAGATAAACACAATGAGTGGAAAAAGACCATTATTTTATTCCACAGGCATTGACATACAATGCAACCATAAAATCGTCAAATCGAATTGGAATTTAAACTGAGACATTTGATTCCAAAGCAGGTTCCAAAGACTTGCTTTGGAACCAAATTTTCATCTCAAGATTTTTTCTTCCCATTGTCTCCAGAAAGTCGAATAAGTGCTTTCTAACATTTGACTGTATTAGATTCAGAAGAAATGAAGAAGATAACAGCCAAAGATTAATTTCTAAAATACATGAACAGTTTTATTGCCAATAATTAGTAAAAAGTCATTTTTAAGCTTAATGTACTCAGCTGAGTACTTTCAGCTAAGGATATCGCAGCATTATTATACCAGGCTTTCCTCACTTTATTTTAGCAATTGTTCAAGGTACGCCATGGGTGGTGAAACATCTTCTCTTGTTCCTAAGCCTCTCGGTTTTGAATACATGTGCATTACTTTCCGCCCTGCTGACAGAATCAGACTATTGTATGCAGAGGATAAAGTAATAAGTGCAGTGAAAGAAGCTGTATTGCAACATTGGCTGAAGGGAATCCAAGAGGATACAACTACGTTTGGCTTTGCACATGAGTTCAAATTGAAAGGAAGTCCATTTTCTGTACAATCCTCAGCAGAAAATGCTATAAAGACACGTAAACTAGCTTGCAACATTTTACATAGATTGTACAACATTGGTTGGAAGTTGTTGATTTCCAGTGATTTGGCTCGTAACCTCGAGCTCACAACATGGTTTTTTCACAAGGAGCCGTTACAGCCTTCCCAATATGACATGGGCTGCATCAGTGTCAGTAGCTCTGATAAACTTCAGTTCATAAATTTCCCACCAGCTCTTATGGAAGCATTTCAAGCTGTTGTGCAGCAAGCATGGCCTCAAAAGATCCAAAAAACTACATACATTGGTGATACTTTGGAAATCAAACTGCACGGCAACCCATGGCGTTCTTTGGGTGAAGCAGAGAACATACAGTCAAAGACCCTAATCAGAATGTTGATCAATGACGTGAGCAGTAAACAATGGGGACTCTATGGTTCAGCCAACCTGAAAGACACAGCGGATTCTTTGTTTTTTAGATATGATTCACTTCAGCCACTTGATGGCTCATTGGCAACAGTCTTTGCCATTAGTCTGAATAAGAATGATCGTTTACGTTGCATTGATGCACCTGCTGGTGTGTCTGAATGTGTGAAAAAGGTGATTGTTGACCATTGGCACCGTGGCTTGCAAAAGGAACAGCCAAAATTCAATAGCCACGAGTTTAAGCTTGCTGGAACGCCCTGGTGGACCTTGGGGACGGAGGCTATTGACAGTCGCAAGCTTGTATGCAGAGTGCTGCAGGGATTAATGAGTATTGGTTGGAAGGTGCAGATGGGCCTTGACTTGTCCAGAAAGTTGAATGACAAGAGCATATTGATGTTTCAAAGATGTGCACCAACAGCAGCCCAGGTCTTCTGTCTCAGTCTGAATGAGACAAACAAGATCCGTCTAATAAATGCACCTGAGAATGTAGTCACTGCATTGCGTGGAGAAGTGGCGAGGACATGGCTCTTTGGGGTTTCCAGAGAACGCAATGACCAAGCCTGCTTTGAAATGAAATTGAACAAGAACCCATGGTCGTATGGGATCAATGGCCATGACGGTTCACATGGCCGTGTGATGCTCAGTTATTTGATTCAAACATGTGCCCGGTTGGGCTGGTTTGTCATCTTGTCGGCTGATGTGTCCGCAAAGTTAGTCCACCAAGAAAATGGCCCTGATCATCCAATTGATGTGCACAGTATGTGGTTTCTTTACCTTGGTAATGGGGCAGCTCCCCCTGTTCCTGATCCTTTTGCCACTGCCCCTCCTCAGCCACTTGCCACTGCCCCTCCTCAGCCATCATCGTCAGCTCAATTTGGCATGCAACCAGTTCCCCCAGCTGGCACTGCACCACCCCAAAGCAACATTAGTTTCCAAAGTGCTTTCTCCTATGATCCATCCACCTGAGCTTGGCAATTATGTATTTCCTACCTTGAACGCTGAAAGTTTTAATCAGAAAGAATGCATTTTGAACTGGACAATATATATTATTGTTTCCATTTAGCTATTATTGTTGTTACTAATTATAGATAGTGATATTAGTGATATTAGTGATATTTTTTGTTCTGATCAGGAGTGCCAACCTAAAAATTTAAAAAGGTTGGCTGTGTTGGTGCCATTGTGATGTCAAATCCTCAGAAGTGTTCCCCGTCTTCGAGTTCCAGTATGGCAGAATTTGTTATTGTTTCCTTTTCATTTCCAATTTTTGTTTCAACCAAATTCTGCTAAATTCTGCAGAAGTAGATGTCCGAAACATTTTTCCAAGCAATTGCTACAGGGCTGAATTATTTCAAAAGATCTTGTAGATTCGAAGAGGGGTTTCGGCCCTTTGCTCTCCCCGATGTTTAGATGTAGTTTGAATATTTTTAAGCTCTATTTACATTACAAAAGGTAACCTGGGTAGGTCCCGTGTTACGTTAACGCGGTTAACTTTCGTAGTGTAACTGCAGTTAACCCCGTTTCACCCGGGTTAAGCTGACCCACCTCTTGAAGTGGGTTAGCTTTGAGTTAACCCGGGTTATCTTTCGAAAGTGAAGTGCAAGCACGAAACTGGGACGAAGCCGGGTTAGCTTTAATTATGAGAATTGGCTGAATTGGCAACGACGAGAACGCGTGTGTGTTATTTTTAACCCAGTTTCAACCCAGAACAGCGCTCACACTACATACTACACACTACAAAAGTTAACCCGGGTTAACTGTTGTAGTGTAAATAGGGCTTTAAAGTGGGTCAGTTGTTTCGCAAGCGTAATATTCACAGCCAACCTCTTTATGAATTTATTTTTACAGATATATTTATCATATAGTGCATTTATCATATCGTACTTTAAAATGTACACAATTTATAATAGTTACCTATTAGGCGATTGTGAATTTTCACGTTTCGTTATTTTGCAGTAAAGGTTGTATTGCTGGGCGTAACGACTCAGAGTATTAGCGCAATTGTATCATTTTTATTGAAAACCCTATTTTAATCTGCAATTAAAATTTAATTTATATTTATCCAAATGTGTGATTTGTCAATGTATAATTAGATAATTAGATAGTGTATGATTAGATAATTACTTAGATAATTATATGTCATAATTATATATAAATCAATATAAATTGAAAACGTGCAAGAATTGGATCTTTTATTAATTTCTATTTGGACGATCATTTTGGCTTTTGTTATGTTTAGCTACGTTACGTTGTTGACTGTCGTCTGGAAAGTGCAGCAGGGTATTAAGATGCAACGCAACGAGTGGAACAAGACCGTTATGCTAGTCTGCCCACTCTACTGTGGGCTAATCTACCCACTCTACATAAAAGGTTTCCACATTGACCAATTCTGTCATTACCCCCATCCATATACACAGTCTGTGTTTTGGAAAAATTTGCAAATCACTTGTGCTACTGGTGTTAGCACCGCCCCTGCCCCTCTACCTCCAGCAACGTTTCCATGGCACCTGAATTTTGGCAACGTTCACTGAAGATGAAAAATTCACGCTCTTTTTCTTTTTTTCAAGTTTCGAAAAAATTTTAAGGGCAGCAGCAGTATTCGTTTTGATGCTGTGGAGGATCCGTATATCTTCCCGAAAACAAAACAACTTACATCTCCGTACAGATGCGTAGACCCCATTCCACGGTTTGCGAGACCAGTGTCTCGTACTTGTATGTTTTCAAATCCTGCCACAGACTTTATTTTTGAGAGGTAGTGTTCATCTGGTCAGAGATTTTGATAAGCCCTGGCTATCTTCCCCGAACCTCAAGGTGTTTGCAGATGCAATTACAAACCAGCTAGCCCTTGGGGTTCTAAGATATCTACCCTTGGGTTAGATATTTTGTATAGCGTTGCAGAAAGTGGTAGCAATTCTGACCGTTCTGTTTTTAGATCAGATCAACAAAATTATGCTATTTGAAATCGTTTTTTGACTTAATCCACAATGAAGCTTCTTGTCATCTCCTCTATTAAATAAATAAAGTACCACTGTTTAATTCTCCATTAATGTTTAGTTGTAATGGCAAGTCATGATCAATTCTGAATTTGGGTAACTGGGTGTGAAAACGACATCTTCTAACAGTTTTGGCAGGAATTAATAGATGATTGCACCTATACAGGTGTTCATTAGGAACCTATAAGAGCTCTTAACATAATTTTGTTCAAGTAGCTTTATTCATTTTCAGCTAAATTCAACATAAGGAGTCTAACATTGTTGACAAGTTTGCAAGGCATGGAACCTGCTCCGCTGAACAGCAATAGAAAAATAGGACAGAGCAATAAAAGTGATCCTTGCCTGCCTGAGTCATGTTAGAAACTGGCATACCTTTGGAAACGGGCTCTCGCCTAAGTGTAACAAAGAATTCATGCCAATGCATGAACTAAATTGGATTAAATTCACGTGCAACGTGCGTGGTTTCTTTACCTTGGCTACTGAGAAGCTGCACCTCCTCAAATGCCATTTGTTGCTCCTCCGCTCTGCCACCAGTCCAATTTGCAATACAACCAGCACCCGTTGTACCGTTGACTTACAATCAAAGAATTTGATTGAAGCCCCAAAAGCAAGTTATTGTTTCAGAACTTACAATTTATTTGCACCAGGTAGACGACCTTTCTGCATCCGGCGTGTCCACATGTGATTCATTGTCACTGCCATAATGCCAGACGACACCCGTTGGATTCAAGAGGGGTATCAAAGATGAGAGAGCGCCAAGGGATATTTTTACATGCAAACTAGTGGGGAACTTCCCCACCCTACCAGACCCAAAAACGTCCCCATCAGTTGGCTCTCCCCACTACCAAGTGCCTTTTTGTCGAAAATTACTTTCAAAACTAATTACACCTGTCTCCTGTTTAGTGCTCGTTTTCATTGTCGTTGTTGTCTCACCACTGCCAATCATCCATAGAAGCCTTAAAAATTGTGTTTCATGGTGCATACTTTTTCCTTCGTGATTTTGCATGCAGTTGCATCGCATTGAGAAAATGCATTTTTGCGTCAACTCCCCACGAGTGAACATTTCTTAAAAAAACCCCTGGAGAGCACTCCATTCAAGATTTTGGAAACTCACTGTTGGGCTATAGTTTTTAGGGAGTAAGCAGCTTTGGACTGGATAGCTCAGTTGAGAATTCATTTTAATCAGAAAGACAAGGACCCGAACACGTCTGTAGTGATTACGTCACTGTCATTATCAACTCCTTGATTGTTGTTGTTGCTGTGTAACGGTTTTGAGTGAGTTGTGTTTTGTTAGAGTACAAAAATGGCGTGTCTATTCTGGAGAGCATCCTTGGAACAATGTCCGTATTCCAAAGATGCTTTCCAGAATATTTAAATTGCTCAAGAAGCTTACCACCATCAGATTTGTGATATTATGTTTTTCTAATTTCCCCGGAATGTCTGAGCAATGTAATCATTATTTAATGGTATTTGTTTTTATTAAATTATGACTATCAATTATGACTCACATGAATATATTTACAAATACTATTCCATTACATGGTACTGTCACACAAATCAATATCAATTAGCCCAAAATCATGTACACGAAAATAAAGCTAAAATCTTCAAAATTAATTTTTTAAATTAATGCGCGTTTATTAAAGTTCTTGTGTTCCATATGTAGAGCATAAATGTATTTGACATGTTTTACTCAAATAAGCGGGCGTTTATTAAACGGGTGCTAAAAACGGAGGCGCTTATAAGAAATATTGCTGTATTTGGAAATGAAAGTCTTCAATTCAATTGTCCCAAAACGGACATCTGAGGGCCTCTTAACATGAGGCGGGCCAGCCCGGGTAGGCAAGCTTACCCGCCAAGGTGGGGTGACATTTTCAAGTGTGTACATGGCAAGAAAATCTTTGCCTTGGTTAACAGGGCGAGTCTTGTTAGAGGACTTACAAACGTGATTGAAGAGTTTTGGCGGCAAGCTCAATGGGCTGATTTGGATATGCCTATTTCCATTTAATAGCAAGTCATTTAAAAGTAACGCAAAACAACGTATCACCCTGTTCTCGTTTCATTGCTTTATTGGTGGACAAATTAAGGGGTTCTCTTCCTATTTACGCATGCGTTCTATATTAGTCCTCAAAATCACTTCGTCAAAGAAATTTTTTGCTCACGCAAATATCGGCCCGGAGAGATCCGTCTGCCTTTCTCACGCATCTTGCCTGATTGAGCCAGCCCGCCTTCCATGTGAACGCAACAAGACATAACAAAGAAATTCATTGTTTACTCTTAACTCGCCCATGCAAGCCAGCCCGGTTAAGCGGGCCAGCCCGCTTCCATGTAAACAGACCCTGAACAAGAATGTCAGAGACTGGATGTCTGATTCATTTTCTTGCTCTTGGGCCATCTACTACTGTCTCTTACACATACGTTCGGCGCTTAATCAACATTTCACCAGAATCGTCTATATCTTTATGGGCACGAGCATAGCAGTTTATCAGGGTTAGTGTACTCATTAATCTGGAGCAGTATAGCTACGTTGCTTTGTCGTGTCCTTCTATGAACTATAAGCGCATTGCGCGTTTAACTATACGAGGGAATGTTTTTCTAATGCATAGCATTGTCATGTATATTAGGATAATTTACGTTCTTGGCATCATGCCTCTTATCTTAAATCATCATTTTATCACTTCTTCTCTGCGATGACCAGTCCAAAGCCAAGTCGTGTGTTTAGCTTTGTCAGGTGCTACTACGCTTAACCAGAAGAGCCTTGCCATCTACTTACCTCGGATCTCTTGGGATTTCGGATTGTTTAATGTACGTTGCAGCAACCTAGGTTTAATCAATATTGAAATTAGCAATGTAAATTTGCTGTGATTTTCATAAAGCTTCAAGGGATACGTCTCCACAGCGAAAACGTCTTTGTAATAGAATATCGAATTCCTGAGAGAGTGTCTTGGCTGTTGTATTCGATCCCAATGCAGTGAAAGTTTTTTACACTGGACAGCAGTTTTCCTATCAGGGTTTCGTTGTATATTACAAGGTTTTACTTTAATGTCTGTGTATTAATTTTTTATAGAAATCCTAAAAGACATTATTGCCTGTTTAGTGCAGCCTGTGTTACGCACAAAAAAGTGCTCCACACCATTCCACTTACGTTTTATTCAATTTCTGGAAGAGCAGACATTCCAGGTAGCAACGATCTTCTCTTTTGCAGTGCGTAGCCGTGCATTTGCCCGGGATTTCCATTGCCAATCGACAATCGGACCGCTTGTTGGTCAGCGGTACTTTGCGTTGGCGTATGCGTGCCACTGAACAGTTTGCTATCACGGCGTGAGAATTTGTGCAGCCTCAGTCTACCTTGGTCCAGTTCTTCCATAGGTATGTTGTTGCCTTTGGGATCTTCGTTGATAGTCACGGTGCATTGGTTGTTACCTGTTTTTGAAGAGGCACGTTAAAGTTTTGCTTGAATTTGCTATACTGAATAAATGGAGTATCGATAGAGCGGGCCTTGGACGGACCAGGAATAGTCAACGTTATCAGAATCTGGCTAGCCCTGTCTGGATTAAAAGTAAGATTTTCTTATGGTGATAAGCAAATTAACTACAAAGTAATTATTAAATTTTATTCTGTCTTATCCCATAGGATAAGTTCACTAATACTCTCTCCTATAATATTTTACGTTTCTTCTGAACTCTTTTTCTGATGGTTTGTTAAAATTATAATTGAGGTAAAATATAGCACAAAAGTATAAAACATAAGTCCAAATTATCACTGGCTATGGTACGCACCTTTGAAGTCTTCTTCAATGCTGTTTTCCAAATCATCTGTTATTTGGGTCTGTTGTTGTTCGGGATCAATGGAGTCTTTCAGGGCGTTGGCAGCATTGGCAAGCACCTTTCTCTTCTTTTTCGGCAATTTCAGTCTTGCCTGAGCATGTGAGTAGTAGAGGTTGAAGTTGTTTACAATGACCGGAACAGGCAGAGCAATCATGAGTACGCCAGTTATCGCACAGAGTCCACCAACAACCTGCGGGAGGAAAATAGGCCTAATTGTAAGATTCAACACGCACGCCAGAAAATTGATACGTGACACAATTATTCTTCAGAATTTTGTTTCGCCGTTGGAAGTTTCGGAGCACCATCGAATTACAAACGTTTAAAAATGATTTGAAATAAGTGAAATAGATATTCATGTTTTGTCAAAACATGAAATAAAAGGTTGCAAGCTTTTACATTTCAAGTCATGATTTTTGATTCTAAAGATTTGACTATTGACTGCCGATGCCAAATTGAGGCATTTAATGAATACCTGCGTACAACGGAATCTAGGATTTTGAGACGAGTGAACGTTACTTGATTATATGTCAGGAATTTTTAAACCCGAAAGATATTTCGGAAGAGCAGCTGATTAGTTAGCTGTAGAAAGAAATTCATTGCACAAGGAAAGGGGTTCATTGCATTGCATTACGGTTTCATTGTTATGTTTTAGGATTTTATTTTTGCTTAAAAATGAGTCCAAAGCGCTAAGGGGTTTACTTTTTCCGGTATTCAAATTAAATTCTAAATGATTTGAGAGACCTGTCCTGTTTTGTACAATTCTTGCGAAATTGAGGGCACACTTGGGACTATTTGACTTGCAAAAACAATAATTGCATTTTTCTTGGATTCAAAAACCGAATAAACACAAGGAGGCATTTATTTCTTTTGTGTTTTCCAGTTTCGAATAATTGAAAAACCAAGTTTCAAATTCCGGTCAGCATCAGTAGGAAAAAATATGATTTCGAATAATTTTGAATTGTTTATTGGCTCCCCAATTGAAAGTTCGAGGGCATGATTACGCTAATTGCATGATATAAAATTAGCCGTGAAGCAAAATCTGACTGACCTTTCCGATATCGTTTGTGGGCGTCATGTCTCCGTAGCCAACTGTCGTCATGGTAATAACCGCCCACCAGAATGCCCTGGGTATGGATTTGAACTTCGTATTTGGCTCGTCCTTTTCGCAATAGTAAACCAGACTCGAGAATATAACAATTCCAATAAAAAGGAAAAATATCAGTAAGAATAGCTCCCTGAACGACGCCTTGAGAGTATGTCCCAGAATTTGCAATCCGACATTGTGCTTGGCAAGCTTGATGATCCTAAAAACTCTGATCACGCGAATTATCTGTATAAACAATAGGCCTTTATCCAGCTCGCTATGGAACGCGTATTTGCGCAGGATTTCAACGAAGAACGGTACGATCGCTAGGAAGTCTATCCAGTTCATGATGCCCTTGACAAACTGCAGGCGACTCGGGCATACTATGAAGCGAATTATCAGCTCTATAGTGAACCAGGTGACGCACACTCCTTCTAGCCACATGACAATCAGTTTCTTCGTGTTCTGTGTGCGAAATGACTCCATGGTTTCCAGACAAAAGAGCATTACAGACAATAAAATTAAGCCCATGCTCAAGTAGGCCAGAAGCTAAAACATAGAATTTTGATGTAACTATTTCAACCCATGCTCAAGTACGCAAGAAGCTAAAACGTAGAATTTTGATGTAATTATTTCAGCCATGGGGCTAAGCTACAGGTCCATCATTGAGCCCAATAATAGAAATACAACACGTATAGACAGAAAGCCAGACGCAGCTACTATATAGCCGATACAGTATTTGCACTTGTTTATTTTAATTATACTCCATCTACAGTGTTGGGGTTTACTGATATTGCTAAGAGGGAAGCAAGCGTCTTACCTTGGACATCCTAGTTGTAGGCTCTTCAAATAGACTCCATATTTTTGGTCTTAGCTGTAGCCACTTTTCGTACCTTGTTAACTGTTGCCTGTCATTTGATTCAACCTGAAAGCCGTAGCGAGCTAGGTCTGGCTCACTTTCTTCGTCTGCATCATAGTCTAGCTCGATCCCTGTTAATAACAAGCAGTTTTATTACATACAACTATGTAGAATGTGCGAAGCAGTCAATCTTTGTTAGCTTGACTCTTTCAGAGACCAATAAAAAAGCTATTGCATGTTTGGGTTATGTAAGCTCTTGGTGACTTTAGGTTTAGGACCAATTGCAATCTGCTCGATTGAATACGAGAAAGGTCCCACAAGTGAATGGAGAAATAGTTTGAGATTACGTATGTAATTATTTTATATGGAAGTTGTATTGGTGTAACTTGTAACTCTAGTGGATGAGCAGATGTATGCAAGTATCTATGTATGTATGTAGCTATGTATGTATGTATTGTATGTATGTATATATGTATGTATGCATACACGAAGAAGAAAAGATTCAAAAGACTAGACTCTTCATCTCGACAAGCCTGTTTCGTGGTTTCCCACTCATCAGGAGATGTATGTAAGTATGTATGTATGTATGTATGTGTGTATGTATGTATGTATGTATGTATGTATGTATGTATGTATGTATGTATGCTTCAATGTATGTATGTATGGATGTTTGTATGTTCGAGTTATTCGGGCTATAGCATTGCGCACAGTTGAAGGGGAATGCAATTTTAATGCGATTGAGAAGATGTTCCATTGATACTGGGGTTTAATTATTGGAGTTTCACGGCACTGCCAATGTATATTTTCAGTAGTGTGTGTAGCTACCTTCTCAGAATGTCTTGCTAATCACTATGATTTTATTATTTCAAGTTTAAAACATCATGTGAAATTAAGATGACTGGAGCTTCCGACAAATGCAATTTGGCTGCGTACCGTGGAGAAACGAATATGCGGTCAAATGTGCGCATGCTCGATATATGTAACGTATGCTGAAGAACAGCTGTGTCAAGTCATGCTATTCAAATTAATCTCCTTTATAAACATTACAAACCAACCAATTGTGTTGCCGCTTCGTATTGAGTAAATTATCACTATTTGTTTCCAACAGTTTGGCAAAACATGCGTCACCTCGCGTGTTGACGACTTATACATCAAGCAGCCTCTTGATTGTTGCTAACGAATGTTTGATAACTCTATTAAACTTTTATGGTCGACATACTTTATCACTTCTTCAAGTGTTTTGAATGCAAATCGGCCTACTCTCTGCACCTGTACCTTACAATTAATACATCAGTTTGTCGATCGTTTCTCTTTTGTGCGCAGATTATTGCTTGTTTTCAGTGATTACTTTCTACCTATGACATCAGTGCAGTACCTTCTTCTTCCACGCATATCAAAGGTGGAGCTACACGTGAACTGATAACAACTTAGCAATTAAACTATACGTGCTATTGTATTGTGAAAAATTCAATGGAAGAGACTTTTTGCAATTAAAATGACGCACAACAGAATGTTTGTCAAAACTGTGTGCATTAAATACCTATTAACTGTAAAGCACTAGATCACGGTATTATTAGACGCACGCGAACATTGCTAGATGAAATCGACTGAGCGTGCAGTTTAATCAAATATCACATCTTCTTATCACAATGCGGCGATAGGTTGAGGGAGCTAGGCAGAACCGAGATATGAGATCAGGACATTTCCACAAGAGGCAACCCCCGTGGCGTTCTTATTTTCTACTGCGAATTACACTGCAACCAGGCAACAGCGTTTGCGAATGTTTTGTGCACAATAAGGCACCTGTTATTGTGATTGCTTTTTGACTGGTGCCCATAAGTCATTGTCAATGGCTTGACACAATCAAATTGCGTATAAAGACACACAGATAATGGCGAAACTCAGCAGGCTGCTCCGTTAAAACCAACGTTTGAAACGCTAACACACAAATCGATTATAACCCAACTTTCCTTATACTATTGTTATAAGAAAATCCATCTCTCTGTCGACCCTGTTTAGGCCTAATAACAGCAGCAAGAAACCGTCAACTGGATTTGCAGCGCGCTAACGCTTGAAAGGAGAATTTGCTCTGATGCATATTCCGCGTATTGTTTGTTTTTAGAAAGCTTTACTTTTCTTTTAGCCTTTTTTGCTTTACGTTTCCCTCAAAACTTCAATATTAATATTAATATATAGTATTAATATAATATATTCATGAACGTTGGCTGGAATATGTTTTGAAATAAAGCATCGAGTCGCTTTTATTTAATTGTGTCAGAATATGCTCGAAGGATTAATTTACTGCCATAGAATCGGAACCATACCAAGGTGCGACATTTTATATGCTCTGGATGTTTTTGCTGTGAATTGAATTGACGTCACACAATTATGATGTAACCTCATTTTGATTATTGTGGTTTGCGAGTTGAAAATATGCCGCACATCCATGTATGGCCGTTTTAATTGTTTTCACTTTTTACAGTAAATTGTATTGTATCTGTGTTCTCAAAACATTTACGTTAAATTTGAAGAAGAGAAGAGATTGCTGTGAACCAGGTTGACAATAAGCTAACAATGATGTCTGTGATGATGGAAGTTGGAATGTAACCTTTGTCTTAAAGAAGCACTGGAAGATTGTGAAGTGAATGAGAATGCATGGAAGGATGTAAAAACTTTTGAAAGTGCTTCCGAATTTTTGATATACGCTCTCCTAGTCTTTTATCAGCTTCTCAATGTTCGATTTTGAAGCCCATGAATTCCTAAATCTAAATGATTAATTTTTCAGGCAGCTTTTATCTAGCTACATCCTATGAAAGTAATAAGACTTAGAATGAAGCCAAAGACAGCCTAATTATATTACCTTCAAAGTCTTTAAGCGTGTCTTGAGCATCGCGATGTTGTCTGTAGCTAATCCAACAACACGATTCGACCTGTGAGTCGTCAATACCCCAATACTGCAGCTCTTCTTCGTACAACGGCCCGCACACATCGTACGGTACGTGAAGTTTACCGGTCCGATAATAGTTGAGCACGTGCGAGAACACAACCGGATGCCTGTCGAAAAAAAACTCGCCCGTGTCCGGATCGTAGTCGGCGGATTGAATAGCTGAAGTATCCGCCAACCAGGATAGTCGCGTGTCCGGAACGTTTCTCAGTGTGGACCGGTACGTGATATGCCGCAATCCGCCGACGTTAATAATTATCTTGTCTTTCCATTTGCTCGCTTGACCGGAATTAGTCTTTGTTACTTGGTTGTCTGGCATTACGATTTCTTCACCATTGTCTGCCTCGTTATCTGATAGCAGTTGATGGGATTTCATTGAAACAGTACTCTCGGTTGATAGTCTTGCTGCCAGATCGGGACTGCCGCACAGTGGGTCTTTGTTGTAGTTATTGTTGTTAATTAATTGAGATTTTACGGCCTCGTTCTCAATACAGGCGGGTGATCTAGGCGAGTCACATCCCATGTTAATATTTGTAGATGACGTTTCAAAGCCTGGATTTTCCATTATCCTTGAAATGGAAACAAAATATAGTGTTAGTTGAGCAGGTGTTACTTCCAAATCAGGCATTTAGCCACCATGCAGCCAATCCTAGTCCACTTAGCTTACACCAAGTAACACCATAAAGTTTCCATGTAGTATGTTGATAATAATCTATTGCGTGTTTTTAGAGTCCTTGGGGGCAGTCCGAATCGAGAGGGTGGTTCGTTAGTAAGAACAAAAGCCTAGGCTACACTTACTTGAATCATTACTTGCTATCTTGAATTTCCTGAACGATGTTCTGACTGTTATCGTTCATTTTAAAAATGTGTTTCGTATATTCTAAAACCTGCAAAATACAATGCGATTGTTGCATATTTGTATTTACTACTAACTTACATGTACTACTATTCGAATTGTTTGTTCTTTTTAATGTTATTCTTTTCATTGTGGTTAAAGATTGCTGGACAGCACTTTTCTCATGTATATTTATAATGACATCCTAAACATGTTGCGGTGGCTGGCTACAACATGATTGCTAACACAAGCGTAACCTATGCGCATGAAATTATGATGTATTTATCCATATCAGTCTATTTTAAGACTATTCATAAAAGTGAGCATAAAAACTAATGCAGTGATGTTAGAAGCAATGAATTGAATAATACTCCAAAAAACCGAGCAACCTGTAACACTGTGCTATCGTATCAATGATACCTCTTATTGTAGCTACTACAAAGGTCGCACTACAATGACTGAACTATGGAAAGTTCAATGAGTCTTAGCAAAGAAAAGATCGATGCATTCGTTGTCTGATGAAACATCTAATGCTCCTTATTAGTAATTGTCTTCATTTATATATTTCTTTTTATGTTTCCCGTTGCATTCCCTTATTCCACCACCCTTTCTAATATCCGAAGATCTTGCATGGCAAGCCAATCTTTTCACAAGAAATATGTAAACAATTGCAGTTCTCACTGTTTTCGCTTGCGACATATGTAGAGAAAAATGTTTATATACAACTTTCAAGGTTTATTGCTTAATGAAAGTCGTGATCACATATGCACTAATGGAATGGACAGTTGCTCAAACATAAACATTTTCTTATTTGAGTGCACTGTTGTCATTTCTTCACACTTCGATTTTTAATTGTTTGCTTTACTTCAAAGTTAGACTTCGAAGGCCGCTATGCAGCAAAAATAAATCATTTCTTATTGAAATAAATAGATTTTGACGTGCTTATATGCGTGCCGCAAATAGAACTTGAACATTTTTTGTAGTGTTGAGCTATTCGCCCGCTATTCGTTGCCAAAGTAAGCATTTTGAACAGCGTTTTGTAGAAATATCGTCACATCACAGTGATGCATCACATTATAGGCGCCTGTAGAAACCATATCCAGCAACATCAAAGCCAGCCGACCTCTCCACCCACCACTGCAAACAGTATTGCAAGATGAAGATGAAGTCTTGTATACTAAAAAACTAAATTTCATGATCGTTCTTGTCTCGTTCTTCACAGAGACACCGAATGGAATAGGGATAGTGACAACTATTAGAGGACATCTATCTTCAAATCCTCTTTTCATAATTTAATTTTTGATGAAATGAACAATTAGTCTTTTTCCTTAAATTTCAGACTCATTCTTTGAGAGCTAATTTTATTGCTCATAACTCGTCAAGTTATCAAAGCATCTCCTCAGTCCAAAATAAAAATTACATGTACATGAAACTTTGGTATTACTTATTACTTTGCGAATTGCATTTTTGCGTTGCTCTTGCTAAAAAATCAAGATTATTGTAATAAGTACCTGGGAAACGATAGCTTGGTTCAATCTGACGTCAGGCGTCAGGATAAATGTCATGAATATTTACTTTCTTATAAATTCACTAAAAAGGCTATATTTGGTTATGAAAGTTTGTTTTTAGTGTGAGAAAAATATAGGGCATTTAGACAATGCTGGGAGAATTGAAATCTCTTTGCATTTGCTCTTACCCAAGCTCAAGCAATTAAAACAATCTTGAGGCGAGGTTGAACTTTCTCATGTAAACCCTATGGGAACGCAATCATTGTGTCATTACTATAATGTCATCAGTTTCTACAAACATGGGTTGGTTTGAGCTTCAAAAACATACTTATACTATTTATAAAATACTTTAAATGTGTTCATAATGGTTATCAGGTATTCGCCTTAACAGAAGCGCATTTTATGTATGATGGGAACAATATTTAATGTAAAAATCATATTATCTATTAAAGGTAAAGTTGAAGGTGCAACTTTATGCAGAAATACTATTTTATTTTATACTTGTTGCTTAACAAGCTATATTTAGGCCAAATTTTTATATCTGTTGTACATAAAATAGAGTTTAAAATCTATTCATATAGCTAGTAGGATTGTCTGAAAGCTGCACTTCAGTAATCAACTATATGTTGCTCATAACTTAGCAGTTTACATCAAATTATAATACTCAAACTAACGACATCGATTATATTACAATGAAATTAACCTTCCATATTTCCAACCCAAAATGAAAAGTTGCTAAGAAATAACGAAATAACTGTTCGAGATAGAAGAAAAGAAAGAGACCATTGCACAAAGCTACGTTATGATTAGCGTCTTAGCAAATGAATGTTGTGCATGACATTATGTATGTACTGTCTTAAAATTCTAACGTCTCCTCAAAAGTTACGACGTTAACAGCTTTTCAAAGTTGCAAATAAATGCGCTTGATTTTGCATATAACAAAGCCTGTCTACTTTTGATCAACGTTCTTGGACATTCCATGGATAGTCGGTGATTAATTTGATTTCTCAAGTATATTTTTTGCGACGAAGCTGTGTTTTTTGATTTCTGAAAGGCCTTTTTCCTCGGAGAAATGTTTTGAACAGTGTAAAATTTGGAATCAGTTGAAAAGCTTTTTTGAATACTCCAAAAAACTTGAAATGCCTGTTCTATATGTTTCAGTTACAAAAAATTTTAACAGCTTGTTTCTCAGATTGATTTTTTAAAAATAAATTTTCTTTTTCAAGATTAATTAGGCCGGACAATGCCATCGAGTTTTCACGATACATAAACATGGCGCGGCCATGATCTAGTCCCATTTGCGATGTGTTAAGACCCAACTGAATTAAATATTTTCATCTGTGGAGTAAAGCTTTTTAAAACGTGCCGACCATAACGGTTTTTAAACCTGTTATTTAAGTAGCCAAAAAATATTTTAGTAAAATTGTTCATCGAAGATAATTACGGCTGTCTGCTGCGCGCATCGATCTAAAAGTTTGTTAACTTAACTTGGCGAGAAAGCGCAAAATAAAACTATGTGAACATATAATTTTTCAAGCAGCGCTTGGTATTATATAATTTTGATATGCGAAATAAAGCATATTGAATATCAGATATGGTCGAATTGAGTTGCATATATTTATTGAGCTACGCGTTTCTACTAACCTGTTGATGTACAATTTCATGTAATGATGACCAGTCTGAGGTTCGAAAAGTCCAGTTTAAATGTGCAGTTTACTATCCAGCTATAGATAGTTCATTTAATTCCGTGGACGGCGTTTAGAGTTTAAATATGCCTATTTCAGCCGTACCAGTTCTGCATATCTGCAGTAATATTTCCGATTAGGCTATAAAGTTGTGTAGGAAACTTGCCAGTAACTGCCGGCATTTAAGATAACCACGGAAAGTGAAATCAAATTTCTTGATTTGCTTCCTTTGCCTGTGGCAACAAAAAACGGGGGAGTACTCAGTGAACGGATGCACGAATCGGCGATCGAGAGTACCTGCTACTTAATCTGGGCAGGTGATTCTTGCCATTATTTACTCGTCGTCTTCAACAACCTGCAGCCCAAGAGCACACTAGTGATCACTGTTTGCCTTTATACGGTTAATGCTACAGTTCTTTTTATTGCATTGAATGCGCATGCTTCAGCCAGCGACATATGATGCGAAAGCTGCGAATACAACATTTCGCTCAATAGCACGTCACGATATAGATTGTACAGTAAAACAAAGCATAGCATGCGTAGTATAGCATATCATGGCATAGTATAGTGTAGTATAGCATAGCATAGCATGGTACAGTATGTTATAGTATAGTATAGTATAGTATAGTATAGTATAGTATAGTATAGTATAGTATAGTATAGTATAGTATAGTATAGTATAGTAAATAGTATAGTATAGTATAGTATAGTATAGTATAGTATAGTATAGTATAGTATAGTATAGTATAGTATAGTATAGTATAGTATAGTATAGTATAGTATAGTATAACATAGTATAATAATTAGTATAACATAATATAATATAGTATAGTATAGAATAGTATAGTATGGTTAGTATAGTATAGTATAGCATGGTATAGTACAGTATAGCATAGTATAATGTAGTGCAATATAGTACGGTATAGCACAGAATTCACGAAAAATGAAGATTGTTATGGTATAATGCAGTATAATATAACATAGTATAATACACCCATTTTTTTATTTATAAGAAACTATGCAAAATTTCGTACCAGATTTTCTTAGTTCCTTAAGGTTTCCTACCTAGTTATGGTACGAAAAGTTTCTTAGCAAGTTTCTTAAAATTGTTGGGATTTGTTAAAAATCTGTGGGAATGAAGTGCGCAAGTTGTTATGAACATTTTTCTCGTTAAAACAGCATTGAAAGTTTCTTGATTTTTTTCAGTCACACAAAATCTCCTACCAAGGCTACTTAAGTTTTGAAAATAGGGGCCTATGGTTTCTTATAAAGAGTTTCTAAAAAAAATGGGTGTATATTACAGTACAGCATAGTATATTACAGTATAGGACAACATAGAATAGTGTGGGATAGTTTACTTTTTCAAACTATGCTGTACCATAATGTGCAAAATGTCAGAAAGTCTGTATTTTTATTCGAAATTTTCAAAATACGTAGCTACAGGGGTGTCAAGATGTGGGAGGTAGTGGGAAGCTTCTTTCTTTACAGCTGTGCAGGCAACACCAGGTGAGTTACAGAAGGCCACTAAAGACGTACAAGAAGCGCAGATCAGCAGATCAACAGAAAACATGCAACTGCTAGTACTGGCAACAGAACACATGGCCACCTAATTATTTACCAACCCAATTGTAATATCTTTGAAGTTGTAGCAAGAGGGAGTCATCACACGACTACATTATGTTCTAAACTGTATCTTGACTGATTCAATATTGTTTTACATTAACATTATAACTTATTACAGAACATAACATGCTGTGCACGCCGTGTGCACGTGTGGTATTGCATGAATACTACACCAATGTCACACACAAAAACGAAATTACTGAAGACACAAATTTTGACCATTTCATTTCCCGGCGTGTCTTCTTGTTAAAATCAATTTGCATTTGCTCAAACAAATGGTGCAATATTTGCTTGAAACAAAAAAAAAATAATTATCATCTGTCGCTCTGAGCTATCGCCTCCACACAATCGAAACGAGCTTTTATCTTCTTTCGGGCATGGAAATAAGGCATTGTTATTTAACACTCGAACCACGTTCAAAACACTTTCAACAAATTTCCCCATGTACCACCCACATGGCTTATTTTATTGTATTTATACGACGAATATATTCAGCTTGTTTCGACTTGAGCGCGAAATATGCTTTTAGATAGAAAAGGCGTAGTTTTCGATTATGTTCTTCTCTCTCAACATAAATATCACTCTTTTCTTGAACGTATGTTGAGGACTGAAGCACTGACAAGGCAAGACCCATATCTTTTACATATGATACAACATTGTAGCAAGAGGTGCTCTACATCCTGATATGAAGTGCTCAATGCACGAATGCATAGAGCATTGTGCCCTTCAGGACTTCAGTAACAGTCTATGTTCGCACGCAAGCACAAAACTCAAAGCAGGGTTATTGATCGATATCTGTCTGTTACGGCGAGACAATGATTTAAAGCGTAAAGCATACTGGATTTTTTCATTTGATTATCTGCAAATTTTAATCGACTATTCGAGTTGCAAGCACACAAATCAAAGAACCGATAAGAATCACTCTAACATCTGCATCACCATCCACACAAAGCGTACTTTTACATTTATGGAAAGAGCAACCCGTGATTTATCTTTGCAGCTGCCTTGGCAACTCTCCACTTCTTCACAAGAATTCTGTATCGATCAAGGTTGTCACTGAGGCTCCGTTCACACGATGCCGGATTCATTTCGTTTCGGATTCCATAGGCAATCCGATACGAAATTTTCTCCTGTTCACACGATGCCGGATTCACTTTCGTTTTCTGTTCACATGACTACGCTCCGCTCCGCGCCCCCCACAGGCCCACATCAATGCTTATTGTTAAAACAATTGCCACGTGACAGCCAAGCGTCACATGCTCTTGAGAGGGTCGAATAGTTGGCGCCGAAAAATTGTCAGAGTTCGGAATAACTCATCACTTTCAACTGCTTCCCCGCTTTGCAACTTTTGCCACCAAGCGTTACTCCTACCAGGCCTAATCCAGTATTTTCTGGGATTTTGTCTTCTACTTCTTCAAATTATAAGGCTTGAGTACGTCCGAGCGCTGGAAGTAATTCAAAGCTTTGGAGAGGAATAGGGCCTACCTTGCGAAGGGTTAAAGGATGTTGAAAATGCAGAAAGAAATGAGCATATTTTTGTAATGCTGCTTCCCTTCTATTTTACCATAAACGAAGTCACATCTACAATCTCTCACATAAACTATGAGACTGCCTTGCTTTTACACCCCCCCCCCTCCCCCAGACAAGCAATGTTGTTTTTGTGTTGTTCGTTAAGTTATTTGAGGAAAAGATGAGGTTTTCTTTCGGTAATTATGGCAACATTGCATTGTCAGGGAAAGGGAGAGCTGGCCAAAGTATTTTCTTAAAACTTGTGCCTAAAAACGTACTGGTATCTTCTACTTCTGCGAGTCTCAATATATTTTGTGAAGGAATGTAAATGTTTTGTGAACTGCTGGATAGTTGAATTTTAGAATAGACCCCACACTAGGAATAAAAATCCCATTCCACTCTGTATGTCATAAAACCAATTCACCAGCGAATCCTCTGAGCTATTAGTTAATATCAAATATTTATGAGATGACGAACTCAGAAGTTATGCTTCAGAAGATAATAGTGTTTTTAATGTGAACATAACATGAACTATAAATCTCCATCTGTTTAGCATGATGTATTTCCCAGTGATGGTGGCTTTTTGCAAAATGAAGACATTGCAACAGAGATAGTACACGAATGCAATCCATTCTACTTCACATTTGGTGTTTTATTAATTCGTGAAGTTGGGTGCATTTGTAGGCAAATAATGAACAGAAAGAACATCAGTCATTTGCTTTGGAAGCAAATCCTCGTTTCAAGTAACGCGAAATCGAGGCTTCGCGGGAAATCTAACTCGCACGTGAAAATTACACTGACACCATCACAAATTAAATGTTTTTCATTTTCTGGATTTGTACTTCACAACTAAACGAACCTGTATTGTAAAATTATCAACATAAATGCAGTAGAAACAATTAGCGTTGTGCTTGATACACAAAAATGAAAAATTGGATATAACTAAGCAGTATTTTTGAAAGTTTATTGGAACTTTAGCCAGGTAGGCATTTAAAAAGGCCAAGAAGCATTTTACCTATCTGCGATTGTAGCAACTCAAAAATTGCTCTCAAAATTGGCCTAACCTTCACAACGTACCTATATAAATTGAGACTTTATCAGCATTATATTTATCAATTCTGAGTTTGCAATTGCCACACTATGCCTATAGCAGCTCAAAACATTTAATATCACTATTTTAGGACTTGACTACAACGTTATAAGCATGCAGTCATTGGAAAGCGACATGAAATTGCTTTTGGACGCCGTCCAGCTTCTGAACAACGACAAGGAACAGCAAATTCAAGCCCTTAAAACTTTGGCTAACATGTGCGAAATAAGTATGCAAGCTATTAATATTATCAAACATTAACTTAACTTTATTTTAACAGATTAAGGTCCGATAAATAAAGTTTAGAGTGGAGCTCATTTGATAATTAAAATGATGTTCGATGATGCAGTAGCATTTCATAATAATACATAAAATATATTGATAAATGTAGGTCTATGCTTGTCAAACAGTGAATATATCAATGTCAATATATCTGATATAATATATATACTTTAACTATTAGTCTATGGCATATATTTATGTGCTTTTTCTTTTAGAGGAAGGAGCAGTAGTGATGTATAAAAATGGAGGCATTAAGTCAATTACAACAGTGTTTAGTGGCACACGATCATGCGATGTTAAGCAGTGGGCTTTATATGCACTTTCCAATGCTGTACAATGCTACAGTGAGTATTGTGTCATATTTGAGGCAAATTCTTGATGGTGTTAACTGTTGAGCCAAAGTTGTGTTTGAATTTTCATCGTCTGCATTGGTTTTGATACTGTTAAAATGTGGAATAATGGAATGATAGGCAGTAAATTACGATTATTTGCTATGATAAGAAGGTAATCTGAATTGGCATTAGACCAACTTGGTTGCAACAACAGCAAGCCTATGCTCCCAGTTGGTGTAAATGATAATGATATTGATAATGATGATGATGATGATGATGATGATGATGATGATGATGATGATGATTCTATGCATGTGGTGTTCATGATGATATTGGATGATTGAGACTGGTTCCGTAATAAAATCTAATGAAAACGCACATTCGTAACTAGGCTTCCTCGAACATATGCAATGCAAGACGTAAATTGTCCTTTTTTCCCCATTGATACTGCTAGCTTTGGACTGCATCAGTTTTAATCTACGCTATTCAAAGCTACAGTCAAATCTGCATAGTTCGAGCTCGTGTAACTCGAACTCTATCTAATTCGAACGAACTTCTCCGTCCCTTCAAGGATCATCAATGAACCAATTCTTATAAAGCAAGCCTCTATAATGCGAACTTTTTGTAATTCGAACATTTTCACGCTTCCCCAGGGTGTTCGAATTAGACAGAGTTGACTGTATTCAGAGACAATGTGAATTGATGAAAGTCTCATATATTTCATTGTATTCAGAACCAAACAAGAAATTGCTGTGCATACCTGAGATGATGAAGAGAATTCGCGAAATTCTTGGCATGAAAAAGTCGACTTACCTTGTTCATGTTGCTGCAAATTTCATCCTTTCCCTTGCCTCGAACTACCGTAAGTACAAGTGTATTAGAAGCGCAACGCTCCTACAATATCAAAAAAATTCAAACAAGCAATCACTAGGAATTGCAAGCTGCACTTAAATTGTAATTCATTTACCTTCTAAAAAGAGTTGGTCACAAAATGTTTTGTCAATTTTTGCTGGATATATTTTTACGCTGCCAGGGTATGTTGACAATGTCTAGTGACAACTAATTTATACAGTCATGAAGTTAGGTCTAGGTTAAACGTCGCTCGTTTCATGCCCTCTAACCTAATTGCTGAATCATGTACATGGCAACTGCAACGTTTAACTTGATTAAGTACGATAGACTTTATTTATAGCCACAAACTATATTTGGAACGACAGATCGAGTGGCTTTTTCGTCGAACTTAATTTCTATTTGATTTGGCACATGAAGAGATCGACGTTTAACCTAGGCTCAACTTACGCAATACCAATCCAGATTTTGCAATGCTAAACTAGATTTGTACAGTTATAGACCTTCACCTTAAAAAGTCTTTAATATCAAGATTGTATTAAAATACACACAAGCATCAAATGTTTTTAAGCCACTATGCTCAACCAAATATTGCTTTATCAAAAGGCAAAAGGTTTTTCGATGTATAGATGTAGCGTCATAATGATGCCTTCACTAAATGATTAAAGAAGAGCACACTTGTTCAATGCTTCAATCTGTTTTAGAGCCTGCACAAGACATGGCGAGAAACGAAAGCTGCCTTCAAAAGCTTCTCGAAATTTACAGGTAACGACATTCCATACCTTGGTTATAATTGCTAAGTAGCTAAAATCTACCACTATTTGGGTGTATGACACTTTTGCTATAACATGATTGGCCAGTATCCCCAACATCTTTAGTAATTCCAAAATATTCCAAATTTTCCCAGTAGGCTTAGTGAAAGTAAAGCATTCGCTATCTCGATCACTTTGTTATTTCTCTCCAGTGTTCGAGATAGCAAATGTCATTCGTTCTTCGTAGCATAGTAAAATCATATGTCTGTTGGGTCTGTTTACGAGTCATTGGTAAATCAAGGCTTTTTAGAAACTGTTTTCAGTTGACCATAAACTTTTCTCGGAAAAAAATCAATGTCCGCTTGGTAAAATTTCCTTGCGTCGTAAAGAGATAAGGGTCACCATCAATTTACTGCCGACAGAAGTCTTCCTTTATATTGTTTACGGGAGCTAAAATTGTGGAAGTTAATTTTAGTCACGCGAAGAAAGCAGTGCCAACAACGGAAAGTGAGTTCAGAGAGACATAGAAATCTCCAACAATTGCACCATATTTTATGAAATACATTTTGCTGTTATATTTTTAGCAAGATACGTGGTTGAGGAAGCTTTTATATCCGCACGGGCGTGTTATTCTTATTAAATTTATTGCCTCTCGAAGTGTATACCCCAGCACACATTCAATCAAAAAGTAGTTTGCTTGTATTGGCACTATGCAATCCTGAATTTATTATTTATTTATTTTCGGGAATTTATAATTACTCATTTTTCATCCTATATATCATATGTATTTTTTAATGTTCAAAGACGTCAAAATTATTCCAAGTTCAAGATTTAAATCTGCCGATTTTACAATAAATGCAACAATTTCAGCACTTGAAAAGTTGACCTTTAATTTTGCAATTAATTTTCCAATTGTGAATTTTTCCGTATGAAACTCTGGTATAACAAATTTTTGAACACCCCCAGCAGCAATTTATTGCAGTTTGCAAGCTTCTTAAAAAGTTCTAACAGTTTGCCTTACTCGGATATATGAATATTTAATACGAATCACGTGTAACCATGTATATACGGATATATCATTGCTTGATCATAACAGAATCAAGGACTTTAAGGCAATTTTGCGCTGCAATTATTTCCTTCCAGCCCATCCATTCGCTCTTCCGATATTTCCTTGAGGAAATGTCGGAACATTGAATTTCAAGGGAAGTTTTCTCCACAATCTAAACTTAAACATAACATTAAATTTTAATTCATTTTAATACCAATTCGGCCATACAGATAACAAATCCGGAAAAGGTATTTCGAAATACTGAAGTGCGACTTTTAATGCTTCTCTTTGAATGCTCGCTTCTGATTGGTGCCACACGTTTCTGCCAGTCCCATTCCACTCACGGCGAGTCTAAGCCTTTTGCTTGGGGAGTGGAGCAATGGCCTTATTTATGCTTGCATGCTTTGCCATTGACTTGTTAAAAGGTTTGTCATTAACAACAGTGTGTACTGTTTGTCAGAGGCTAACTTTTAGTTTCTTTGCCATTTGCATGTGTGAGAGTGGGCAATCTTATGATTATCAAATCACAAAGTGTCGTATTTATGATTCAAAGTCAGAATAATACATATAATTATAATACATTCTATTTATTTAAACTTTAAAGTGTAGGAGTCAGTTTAAACTCGGTGTTTTGAATACCGAAAGTAAAATAAACGTCAGATAGAGTTAGAGTTCCCCAAAGTTTGTGCTCGAGGCTCAAATCTGAATTATTCCGTAGGATTTCAGCATGAGAATAGACAGAAAACTCCTTGCCACATCGTAGAGGCAGATTAGAGTCAACTGAATGAAATTCAGTTTATTCTAGCCCCATTTATTCCTTTTTTGTTTATTTCAATAGAGATTGGCAGCCAAGGTCAGATGTCTGGTTTGATGGGGTGGGCACATCGGCTGATGAATTGTGGATGATTGTATCCAGTACGCTTTGCGTTCTCATGTCAGATCCGCAGAATGGTAAGTTTTTCAAATATGTTCCATACATTACTTGCTACGTTCACGCATCTTCATCTCCATGCTGTGTGATGCAATTCGATTATTATTTGTCCAGTGGTACTTGGAGATGATTTAATGGGCCACCGCTTTGTAAACACCTTTGTTTTATGTTATGCACACGGTAAGCTCGATCTTACCCAGTTTGGTTGCAGTACATTTTTATTTTTTGATTTATGCAGAAGAGAATCAAGTTGCATGTGCAAAAGTCATACCTCAAGCCATCTGTTCATTAAAGAATTCACGAACCAACGTAGTATTCACGTCGCTTAATTTCATTGGTCACTGCATTAGCAACAACAGTAAGTGTATTATTTTGATAGCTTAATTGCCATTCGCCTTCTCAACTGCCTGCCTATCTCAAATCATAGCTCAGAATTGTAATTCCTTCTTGTACTTTTTGTATGTTTTTGCCATCCATTATCTCAACATTTGCTATTTCGATAATTTTGTGGTTTTCATTGCGGATTTAATGTGATAACAAAATGACAGCAAAGAAACTCTTTATCAAAGCTCAACCCCTCTCAAAGACAGTCTCGTAAGCATGGAGGTTAAAAGCGCTTTAAGGTTTCCAAGCAATCAGTAATAATTTTATTTTTCATGGAAACGTATTTAGTAAAATTGAATCGACAAGCAACTTGATTAAGAAATTTTATTTAATTGTGTCTGAACTACGAAGTTTAATAGTGCCGTAGCAGATGTGGCCTTGGAATTATGCTGCTAAGAGTGAAGTTAGCTACATTACTTACATGAAATTTAGCGAAGCTGATTGGCAAGTAATTGAAAGGCCACTAAATTCATCTAAATTCACCTGCTTTCCTCACCTGAGAACTTATCTTAGAAGAAAATTGGGTTGAATTGAAAACCATTCAGAAAACGCTACCATCAATTGACCATGGCTTCAAGGAGAATAGTTTGCACGCTGTTTGCATTATACTGGGCTAAATTCCAGGCTCCTTAAGAGTCGCTTTTAACGAAATATAGCACCTTTTATCTAAGTCATTTTCTAAAGTACTTTCTTAGCCTAAATTAATTAAATATTACAATGCTCTAAATAGCAATCAAGATGTCTAGTCCTTATTATCAATCATTTATGGCAATGAAACATGTAAGTTCTTCCTTTGAATTGTCAGCACACAATCTGGCTTGCACAGCCACAACACTTGAAACGACAAACCATCTGCTAAACACTAGACAATCATATTTGTTGCTCACTTAAAAGTTAATTTCCCGTTGATGACACGAATGGTCGAGTGGTAATATATTTGATTTAGTTATTAATCGATCTTGAGAGTATGGAATTGAACACGGAGTTTTCGCTTGCCACCATCTGGTGCTCATCTTGTTTTATACCAATTCACCACCAAGCGATAAATGATCTTCATTTGTTTATGTATAACTGAAATCGCTTATAATGTATTATATCGTATTCATAGAGCATGACAATACAGTGTCCTGGCGTTAGCTTTGTATATATAACGCATCATTGCTTATTCATATTATCTAGAGGAAACTCAACGTAGGCTGCGGTTGGTAGGTGGCATGCATGCTCTGGTGACCACATTGAAAGCCTTCTCAAATTCAGATAATGCTGAAAACGAGATCAAGGTGCTTGCACTCGCATTGAGAACAATCAGCTATGCTGTTACAGACTTTCGTAAGCATTTACTCTGTTATTATTCTGTTTTGATTTGATTCATACGCACTGTGTGCTTAGTTTTTGCCTACACATGCACCAAAGTGCGCGCATGTTCAAAAGTGTGACGTTAGGTAGGGAGATTCTACGCCTGGTTGAAAATGATAATGATTGTTTATTCGTTATGCTGAACAATGGAAATAAGTGCTTGTCCTTCAGGCTGAAAGGTTGTGTGTATAGCTGAGAATGCAATCTTTTGTCTAAGGCAAGAAAACTGCGTGCTTTTAGGTAAAAGTGGAAGAAGAAGACATACTGTCATGACTTTCCAGTTAAATGCAAACATATCCATTTTTGAAGTAGTAACGTGTCAGAGGACCCATAGCTTTGATTATAGCTCCGGGACCTTCTGACATTTAAGGCTAACTTAAAGTTAAGTATTGCTAGGCATTTTAATCCTTACTGCTTTTGTTTGGAAATAGAAGAGAGAAAGGGTGAAATTATTAATCCAGGGAATTACCATAGCTGGAAATACCCTATGCAAGCTACACCCTTCTGTGGAGACCCACCTGTTGCGTGTGTTTAGCTGAACTCCTATTAAACAAGTCCACACTATGCTTCAAATCATTTGCTGTATAATTTCAAGCCTGCTTCCACTACGCTGATGATTCCCTGAACATAAAGCTATGCACCAACATTTTACGTCAGTCTATTCCCATGCACTGCTGCTTTATGGCTCTATAACTCTGCACGCTCATATGTGTAACAGCGATTTTTATACATTGTATTTGCAGCTATGAACAAGGAGACAGCTGGCTCACTCTCCGTTATCTCAATTCTGCTCAATTTACTACAGCAGTACAGTACAGCAAGTACAGCACCGTGTGTCTTGTCCAGCTGCCTCGTTTGCTTGTCGCGATGCATAGATGGATGTGGTGAGTTTCAGTAAAGCCCTGGTGCTTTGGTTTTTTCTATTTTCACTTGATTTCATATACAACAATAAGGAAAATGGTGATAAAATAAACCTTCAGACTTGATGAGCCATTGTTCGTTATTTCTTGAGGGTTATTTTGTTTATATTGTCAGAAGGCTTATATTGTTTATTTCCTCCTACCAAATGTATCTCAGGGAAAAGGAAATAGACATCTGGCAGCTGGCAAATGCAGCTTTAAAATTGTTGAGATTTAACACTGGATCACCAACCTCTATACACTCTGACACCTGTTTAGAGCAAGTTCATGTTGATAAACCTCTAGTTAAAGGAACCCCCTGTTTAAGAAACGATTTAGTGTAAGAAACGTAACATCTGTCGTGACTAAGAGCAAGACTTCTGGTGTACCCTTGTTCTTGTCTTGTGGTTAGGACCGTCGATGAACTTTTGTTTACTAATAAAATATTTTGAAATGCCATGGTTGTATTTGTTATTAATACATATCTTAATGTACATATCCCCCCAGTCTTAATGTTAAAAAGGCCCTGGCTGGAAGAGGCTTATGCGTCAAATTATACATTTTAAATTCGTTATTTCACACTTTGAAGGGAAATTGACATTTGTGGGAGATTTTCAATGTTGGAAATAACGCGTATCCCAACTATACTATACCAAAACGAGGGGAAATGGTAAATCCTTTAAAAAAGCAAATGCTCTAGGCAGCAGGCAGTATAGCGGATGTCAACTGTATATGGTTACTGGTATACATGATTGATTATATAGCTAGGTAAACTTCCAAAGTATTGAACACATTGCTTCATAACTACAAAGCTGCATGCATGCATTCACATGCACAAATATGGATGATATGTGTACAGTAGAAGCTCACAGATAAAAACCTGCGCATTTTGCATTCAGCTTATTGTTCATAGACAACAGGCTATTGCTTATTCTATTGTTTTGAGCACTAATATCATTCTGAAGTTTTGATTTCATCGGTTCCTTATATTGTAGCGTTGAGCTCCCCATTTATTATGCCCACTTCACTAACAAAGCCTCCCTTTCGAAACCAAGCTTTGAATTAAGCCCATTCTGTTTTTGAAGTTGCGAGCAATGATAAAATTGTGATTGATTAAACCATAAAACCTCTTGGAATTTATTTTGCTGTTTTTTTGCACAAGCATTCATTTGAAGTTTTTGAGAATTTATTAAGCCCTCCTCTCTAATATACCAATTTTATTAAGCCCTCCTCTCAAAAAAACCCACTCCTGCAATTTTGCAAATTAGATGAACCTTTTTACAAGCTTACGGAATGTGTGTTTTTACTGTATTTGACTCTAATGAATTATGAATTGAATAATTATATCTAATAAATAATGCATTTGTTTATCAATTGTGTTTTGTAGTTACAAATCGAAATGCACTTTTGAAGAATAATGGAGTTCAGAGATTGATTAGCATACTCATAGCAACAGATGTGAGTCTACTCAAATCTGTCCATGTCTCAATTATTATTTACGCTACACTATCAATTTGTTATGCTAAATTTCGTGATCGTGGGAAGAAACAAAAGCCTCACAAGAAATAATCAGCTATACATCGGCTTACAATTGTTTGCGATAATTATAAAGTCTATCAACCATGTGCCCTTTTTATCTCTTCTTATTCTATTCAAGGATGAGGAAACAAGAAAAATTGTGCTATTTTTGTTACGAACCTGTTTGTCAACTACCCAAGGTGAGTGAATGATGCTATTAACCTTCTGTCCATTCTCAATCTTTTCCCATATTTTCTCAATAAGTCTTCGTTTCTTTGCTTCACTATACCACAAAGCTTTCATACGTTTTTACAAAATGCTGGAAGAATTAATGGTTGATGTAATTTTATGCTGCCGCATATTCTCTTTTTCGACAGGCGAAATAGAGCTTTCTGACAAGGATTTATTGTCTAACATAGTGCAGAGCTACAAGGTCAGTCTTCAGTCAGATCTTCCACAAATGTTTGATGGTCGTACAGATTGCAATGAGAACAGCCACCGTGGCAACACTTCAGTACATACCGGCGTAGCCAGTACACCATACATACCAGGAGATTCCACTTACGTTAGACAGCATGGTATAGAAAAGAGACAATTGTTCAAGCTAATGACAAACACTGATAACCAGAATGATCACCGAGCTGATTCTGAGCGGCAGTTTCCATTGCCGGTTAAAGGCTCTGGGCCATTAGATCCGAATTTAAATCTCGACAATGTCGATCAGAAAGAGATTCACAGTACGCCAAGGGGATCTGCTTGGACCGTTGAAAGGGGAAACGCTAGAACGAATGATGAAATCATGAATATCCTTGATGAACACAGAAAGTTATTGCAAAGCGTTAGCAAAAGCATTGACAGTCTAAAACATGATACGATGTCAGTGTTGTCCCACCAAGAAACGCCAATTGGCAGTCCAATGCAGTCATTGATTAATGGAAGTCAGAGACTTACAGTGAATGTCGATGCTATGTCAGAGCGTAACCAAATTCAGTCTGCGATCAGAGATTTCCATCCAAATAAGATGGGCTATTCATATGTCTGCGCAAAAGACAAGGAAAATGCATTGCTTAATGTATTGAATTCTCGTGGAAATTGCACACCAGTAAATGGCAATGGACTTCCTGCACTGACGCAGTCAGTGGAAAGAACACCATCGAATACCAAATTTGGAGTTGGAACTGATTTCCAGTTTAAAGTTCCTTCGCAAAGCGGTATAGTTTTGGCGAGTGATAGAAGGGTTTCCAAGAAGCTTTTTTCGAGAGATGAGAATCCAAGAGTGCTGCGCAGAAATGGTTTACTCTGTGACATAAGTAACACCGTCCAAAACCATGGAGTGTCGGTTCGCAAAGTAGCTAGCAGTACGTATTCAGAAATGAACAAAGCTTTGTCTGTCAGTGTTCACAAACCAGTGGGAGAGAGTAATGTAAAGCTACCTGATGAATCTTGGTGCCGTGGGTTAGAAAGCACACCAAAGAGCAATATCAGATCTCAATCTCCTCAGCGTTGTGTGAAGAGAGGCAACACTCAGAGGTATGCAAGTATGCACGGAGGCGGCGCAGCAAATTGCTTAGGAATGAATGAAAATCATAATGAGATACCTGGAAGGCAAGATTCTGGAATTGGTTTACCTTCAGAAATGCTGAAAGTGATTATTACACCGGGAGAAAGAAGAACAGTGCAGCATTTTGATACGGTTAGCTTACAATCGCTGTCAACGGAGTCACATAATGTAAAAACCAGCCGTCAAACTGCTGCATTGATGTCTGGCAATGTGAAGTCACAGAATCTAAAGTCAAAGGGAAGAGTCGGCAATGCAAGCAACACACCGCAACGGTCCCCGTTGCGAAAGAAAGAAAGCAAGTGTAGAGAAATGGAAAGTAAAGACTACGAGATTGACAGCACGGCTGCATGGGTCAGCAAAAGTAATCAACATTATGGATTAGAAGATGATAGCAAAAATGATGATACTTCACAGTGTAGCAGCATTGATGATACTGCAATATGTGTGCCAAATGTATACAAAACACCAATGCCATTGATTCCAGTTGAAGATGATGTCATGCTGGGATCTAGTAACCAACACAACCAGAATGCAAAGACACCAGCTGATTATCTACCAACAAGACTTGCTAACGTCGGCAAGAAAGTCAGAAGGTTATTGCCGTTTGATTGTGGCACATCTAGCAAAGAGTATCATGATAATAAAGGCAAGTTGTTCCTATGTTTTCTTTTTAAGATGCTGCAGTGTGTATTATTTTACAATGCGGCTAAATAAATTAAGCAGTATAGCACGAGGTATTCTATGCAAATACAGTAGAATCCTGATAACTCGAACCCCCGGTAACTCGAACCTTGGACATCTCGAACCATTTTGCATTCCCCTTGCTGGTACTTTGTAACCCTCGATAACTTGAACAAGTGTTAACTCGAACCATTGTCATCGGTCAAATAAAGGTTCGAGTCATCGGGATTTTACTGTAATAGCATGTTGCACATAAATACCAGATGGAATGTAGACTGATGGGCAAGACAAGGGGACACAATGTGAACCTAGTACCTTTGGGCTCCAGCATGACAGATGCCTTTCTTATTATATGTTACCAAATCATGCTATTATATCAAAATGCGGTATAGACAATTGTCAAAGGCAATTTTAACGAAATCGACGTGTTTATAATAATAATTAATAAGATGCAGACCTGTCTTTAATGTCCTCTTGTGCATTCGTTCTAATTATGCAGTTCATTATAGCTGGTAACATGCATTGGAATTTATTTTGCAGATAAGGATGATACAGAAGCAAGTAGCAAGAGCTTTGAACATGCAGCGTCACCCTCAATATTGCCACCTGAAGACACAAAAGATAAGCAAGAAAACCCTCTCCGTGGTGGAAAAGGGCAAGTGGCAGAGAAGAGAGAGAATTGTCTGGCATGCTACCCGTTTGCTCGATTTCCAAACTTCGTAGTCAACAGTCGCAACTTTGAATCATCATTGCATAAGGATAAGAACACGTGTGAATTTCATAGAAATTTGATTAAGAAGAGTGCCACTGCTATGCCGGTAAAAAATAAGATACAACCAAAGCTATCAGATAGCGCCATAGGTTCTGGAAGGTGTACTGCTAAGGACACTATCACTGCAGGCAATGTGATTGAAAGGAAGAATCGTATGGAAAAGACATCTGTTTTTGACTACATGTCGAATTCTGAAGAGGAGAACATGATTTCTGACGTGTCATCTTTGGTAAGAGACTTCTACACTATTTAGGTTACTTGAAATGATTATTTCTTAGTTTTATAATAATCTAGGTATTACTAATTCTATTTGAAGGTCTGCTTTAAATAACTGATAAAGGCTTATTGTTTCCATGACCCAGTATCTACGTCTTTTTCCAGACTACTCGCGATAGTCCAAATTCGCATGAACCTGCGGCAAGGAGAAGAAAGAGAAAAGATTACAGTGATAAGGAGATTGAGAATATCAAACTTGGTAAGGCTCCTTAAGAATAATTCATTACGTTATCTATTTCTCGCCTATCTTTGTATCTGTTGCTTGCATGCGTGCTCAGTGCTCTGTGCAATGCGATTGTTATAGATACTTCTCTTAACTATACTCAAGCATCCTAGGTACTGTACTTGGCATTGTTTTATTGCCAACTTGAATCCATAACGGTCAAGTTACTTACGCACTGAGATGTTTCGCTGTTTCAATTACTCAACGGGTTTTCATATTTTCATAACCAAAGTTATAATATAAAAGATAGATTTGTGAAGAAAGTCTTATCACGATTTTTGAAATCCGCGAAGTTCTTCTTGTTGTCGTTGCTTAAAGGCAATAAAGTTGTATTAAATTCAGCTGCAGTTTTAGCTTGATGTAACAAATTTTGGTACAATTTCATTAAAAGATCTTACATCGACCTCATTTGCTTAAAAACAATTCACCATTACATTTACACCTTCAAGAAATTGAAAGTAAATTTTCAGTTTTTGACAGTAAGTCCCTGTTCCAGAGAAAGAATTCAAGCACTTGGCTATGCATTAAACCTGTTTACCTTTCTCTCTAAGGTGTTAAAAGACACGGCAAAAGATGGAGTGCCATAATTCATTCCTTTCAATTCAAGAAAGGACGCACAGCAGAGGATTTGAAGCAAAAGTACAAAAGGATGTCGGTAAGTCAGTTAAATATACAGTAGCGACCATTTGCTTTTACAGTAAAAACTCACATATAACAACTTTCCTCGAATAAGAGCCTACAACTTGAAACCTTCAATTTTCGCTACTTGATTTATGTTGAGCGAAGGAGGCACAGTTTCACTTGTCATGAATATATCTTTTTATATTACCCATTTCGGGCAGTATCTACATATATTTAATGCACAATTCCATGATACACTTTCCAATCTGTCGGTTCATTTCATATGGAGCTTGAAATTAGTAGGCTCACGTTGCTTACATTTCCTGTTAGCATGGATTCAGTGGAGCCAGTGCTGTGGGCGCCTTATTCTATAGCTTAATCACCAGTTAGTATATTCTTTGTAGAGAGATAGCAGAAGAAAACATAGTCAGCAGATTATGCAACATGCAATTAAAAGTGCCCCAAAACCTTTTACAGTCCAGGAAATAGTTGATCTGAAAACGGGTCTTGGAAGGTATGGAACAAGATGGGGTGCCATCTTGAATAATTTTGAGTTTCAGAAAGGTAGAACTGCAAATGAACTCAAAGATAAATATGAAAAAGTTTTGCTAAAGCGATTTTAGTCTTTTGGTAGTCTCTCATTTATCCGAGTATTCTTTTGTGGCTTTCCTTCTTAACTGCAGAACTTTGTATCTGGCCTTATTTCCTTATGTGGAGCTACAGTTTAGTTTCAATAGATGTTCCTTCCGTATAGTTTACAAAGCCTGAGCTTACTTAGTTAAATAGTTAAGTAGTTTTTAGTTTTAGATACATCGTTTGTTATATAGATTTATCTTGTAGTTATTGGAGGTTACAAGCATTGCACAAGTTTTCTTGCAGTAAACAGTTTGTTTGTCTGTCGTCTTGCGCTTTTTGTGTAATGTGAAAACCTTATGACTGGTAAGGGCATTACGACTGAAAATAGGAGTCCGAAAGTTATACATTCTTTAGGGTTTTTCACATTAAGTTACACAATAATGATCTGTTCAAAAATTTAACTACCATTATCCGCTAATTAATGCTAAATTATTATCTTACTTAATCCACAAGTGGCACATCAGTGATAAATCAAAATACTAAATATCAGAAACAATGTTAATTAATTACTTTATTTTGTGAAAATTCACAAAAGCAACTACTTTTTCTATCGAAAAGGAAAATACTTATCGAGAAATCTATAATACACAATTATCCATTTCTCTTGAAAGGATATCATTTCAGAATCTTAACTCGATCACTTTATAGCCAATGTCCAATATGCATTTGCTATCTCATAAATAATTTACAACTCTACAATTATCGCTACAGCTATGCCTTCTGTAAACGCCCTGGGCTCTTATTACAATTTTCAGGCCTTATGCTGGGAGTTTAGTAACAGGGTGCTTAAAAATGAGCATCAATTGCTTTTTTCCAAAAGAGAGATGCGTTTCTCTGAGGGGCTTTTAGACGACGGGGCGTTTATTTCATTTATGATGAAAAGAGATTAAACGGCGTTCATACACACACTTGGTAAGCAAAAGTATTGCATTGGGTAAAATGGAGTCTTGCTCACAAAGTGTATATGTAGCAAACCCCAGAATGCAAAACAAAAGCAAGCACAAATTGCTTATCAGTCAGCCATTCCAGGAGGAGTGTTTAAAAGAAAGGGGCCTTTAACTATCGGGATTGCGCTGCTTTCTATTGGCAAACTTTACATGCATGCCTGGGTGAGGCAATGCTGTTTATGATGCTTTGTTTTGAGTCAATACATGTACCATGCTCTTAAAACAAAAGTAGGCAGCTTGCAGAGTCAATCATCATCAACCATCCAGATTACGACTTGCTTGCTTTCACTACATTTTTCTTACTGAGGTTAATCTCATTCAACTTCTCATCGTCAATATCATCATTATTATCATGTGATATGATATCCGCTTTTTCAGTCCCTGTTTCTGTACTCTCCTTCTCGTATCTCAATTTCCCCTGCTGCGACTTCAGCTTTTTCTTGCTTCCCGGTGTCACATGCGTGGTCCGCGTTTTACCATTTTCCTCCACCGTCGCTGGCACCGGCCCCTCGTTTCCAATCGAGCTGTATGCAGGAATCGATGAAGCATCGATTCCGGCGTTATTATTATTATGATTATTATCAGCAGTGTTGGTGGTAACACTCCTGTGTGGCTTACTGTGATGTGACTGTCTTTTCTTCAAACTAGCTATAAGACTTTCGCTCAACAATTTACCCAACGCCGGTTTTATTCCTTTCATTCCAGCTTGCTTCAAAGCGTTTGTTGCAGATTTCTTCGCCTGCGCCTGCTCCAATTGCTTGATAAGTTCACTGACCGTGACGTCACTATCGGTTATAGACGACTCGCTGGTGGATGTTAATGGGCGAGCCTTACTGCTTACCTTCTCGCTGCCCACATCACCGAGGTCGCTCGTTAATCGATTTACCGGCAGTTTACCGAAAAAACCTTGTATATCCGCTGCGGTTTGAGCTTTTCTCAAATCTTCCGCTTGTTTTTCGCCGTTTTTTGCGGAATATAATGACGCTGATTCCTTGGTCGCCGCTGCTTTGCTTTTGGCATTACGAAGCATGTCTTGCTGCGCAGCCTTGAGTGTGTGCAACAGTGAATTATGTCTCAGAGCATTCACAAGTGAGCTAGTCTTAATTCCTGCACCAAGTTGCTGTAAGTTCTGAAGCTCGAACAACTGTTTTAGGTCAATGCTCCCGGTTGCTTCAGCTGTTTTTTCATCGAGTTTCAAGTCTGATTCCTTCGTTCCTTGTTTCAATGCCTGCTTGGCAAGGGAGGACAACAAAGCTTGTTGCATCGTACTCAGCTGTTTCAGTCGTGCTAACTGCAAAGCTGTCAAGCTCTTTGGATTCTCTGCCTGATCACCCAAGGCAGCCTTTAGATTACTTAGCATTTCAGACTGCTTTCCACTACTGCTCATGATATTTTGTACCATTTCAACTGCGTTCGGTTCACTGCTGTCTTTGTTTTCCGTGTTCTTGCTATCGCTATTTTTCGCAGAACTTTTAATGCTCTTAGGTTTTTTACCATCGCTCTTATCGTTGTCTTCTCGAGCATCGCTCTTTGTATCACCACCTCTGACGTCTTTATCAGTGCCAACCTTGCTATCAGATGTGTCTTTAATTTCCGTGGTTTGTTTCATTTCCTCTTTGCTTGTGTTGCGTTCTTTGCCGTCTTCAGTTGTACTATTTTTACCGCTACTCACCTCTGGTCCACCTCTTTGTTTTGGGATGACTGGCATTGGATCTTTGTTCTCTGACCCCTTTGCATTTTTTTCAGTCTCACCTTTGCCCTTTGATTCTTTGTTTGACGTGGCCTTTGAACTTTCGACAAGTGGTCCACCTTTGCCTCCTTCCTCCTTTCCTCCTTCGATCATAGGGGCTCCTTTTTCGTCGGTTTTACCCCCAAATGGTATGGGAGCTGGAGGTGGGGCCTGTTCTTCATCTCCCGATGGGTGATTAATTACTAAAAGGTAACGACAAGGATAGTTATTACTGTCTTTGTAGTGATTGCTTTATGCTACTGTATGACACAATGATGTTTATTTATAATTTATATACCTATAGCTATAACGTTTTCCAGACATTTGTCAATGCCTTACCTGGTACGTGATATGGTATTCTCATGCTGTCCCATGGATTCTTATATGCGTACACTAAAAGATAAGCACATGCTAAGTGGTGAATGTGTAAAGGCCAATGGAGCTTTACTCCTCTTAAGGATGCAGCAATTGGCAATGTAAATTAATTATGCAGCATAATTGATGAAAACTCACGGATTGTGCTGCCAAATGGAAAACTAAGTCGATTTAGGAAATTTTGAAATAATCAATTGAAGTTTATGCAGTCTTACTATTTGGAGCCATGTTCAGATTGTGCTACCAAATCAGTTAATACAAACGGAGTTTATGCTGAATTTTTTCAGTAGGTATAGATTATGCAGCGCACTTTGTACACGGATGATATAGAAGCGGCTTAATAAACACAAATTTGTTAACCAGCTATTTCAAGCTACTTACAATCGTATCCTGTGTGCAAATGATGACTACCGTGGTGACCAAACGTTGCTTGGTTTAAATGACCAGATAACGTGCCTCCGGTACCCCGCAGGCGCTCTTCCAAACCATGATATTGACTGAGGAGGTTATCAATGTGTTGTTTGTATTCATCCTCGTGAGAATCTTCCACTTGCACTGGGTCGCCAATCACCGGAGCGAGGTTAATGCCTGAAATGCAGATAGAGACAATTGACCATACAGGATCAGGATGGTTAAGGTTGGTAACTTTGAGAAATTGCGTTGAAAGCTGAGACTGGAACAAGAGTTTGAATGAGAGTGAAACTCTACTAATAATGATGCTGGAATGGCTCTTTAAACTACTACTTGATGATACTCTTTGCGTTTGAGTGAGTGGAGAGGAGTTTACCAATCTCCAGTCACAAGATTATCAACGACTGATAGGTTCAAAAACAAAGATATCTGCATGACGTCAGTAAATTTTATAATAGCCCAACTATGAGGTAATTATTCTTCAGAAGAGATAGAAGGAAAGAGTATAAATTACAATCATTAGAATATGCATCAGCGCAAATTTGCAGAAAATGTCCCACTACCTACCGCCAAATGAAGAGTGGCCATTGTTATGGAAGGAGTGTTCATGGTGATGTTGGCCACCAGGCATAGGCGTTCCAATCCCCATGTTATCGTGTTCATTGAGCTCCACATCAATTGAAGGGTCATCCTGGATGGCTTGAATAGCCTTAATTCTTGATGGAGGATAGTCAGCATGATGTCCATCGTTATGATCTGCATGGGGAAATGAATATAATACGGTCAGAGGTACTATATGTTATGACGGTTTACCAAGGTTGTTGCGGGTTAGAATAGCGTGAATTGTTGTTCGTTGGCATTGGCTGAACATTTATTTAATTGACACCATCTCAATTTCTTACTTTTTTTAGAAAGAAAAGCACCGTCTCTATTTTATACATTTTCCAATATATGATGATGTCCCATGAAAGAATTTACCAGGAGTTTTAAAAACTGCATATTAATAAATTATTGCTAGAGTGTCCGCCCTTTCCCCAAATTTCATATGTTTAATCTCATTTCAAATTGAGAAGGCGTGATCAGTAGAACATGCGACAAACTTTAACAAATGCTTGCTGCAGCGTTGTATTTGAGCATCATGATCTATCATAGTAATCATAACCATGATCTATACTTTGGGTACATTATGAGGACAGAGAACAGTCTAGAAAAGTGTATGGTGCTGGGAATATGTGAAGACAAAAGAAGGAGAGGCAGACCCGCGGCTCGTTGGATGGACGAAATAAAGACGGCAACGAAGCTATCGATGCTAGAGTTGAGGGAAGTCACCAGGAACCGAGAAACGTGGAGGGCAAGAGTCATGGCCATCACCAAAAGTCGGAGTCGACTTGATGGGACAAGATAGACAAGATAGAATCTATACTGTGCGAACAAATTACGCTTGTAGATGAAAACCTACCAAAATCGCTGCCATGCTCACGATGATCCATCCAATGACTTTCAATACCGTCCATTGTTTCAGTTGGCAGTAGGATTCCACCTGCGTGATGACCGCCGAAGTAGCTCTTGATTTTTGGACCAGAATGCTGTCTCTCGATGTGGTGTTCACCCAATTGGTCATCTCCCAGATCATGCCCCCAAATGGCATCGATTAGACTTGCTGTATGATGATCTTCGGTTGAAGGAGAGCTCTCCAATGATTTCACACCATCATCACGTTCCATCTCATCCGGCCCGTGACCAAAATAATCTCCAAGAAATGCATGGTTTGGACCCTCGCCGTGTCCTAATAAGTAATTATTTATCATCACTTCAAAAAGATCTACAAAGCATAGCAAATGCTTTTTTGCACCCGATAAATTGTCTTTGATGGGGTACTCGGTACTCTTGATGTGATTGCCTCGACGGTTGCTTAATTTCAGCTCTTGGGCGTTAATATCTAAGTTATCTATTGATATCTAAGTTCAGGAAGGTTATCTACGAATGGTATCTAAGTTCATGAAGGACTGTTTTTAATGAAAGATTTATGCATCATAAAGTCTTACTTTGAGAATGGACAGTGAAATTATTATTTGACCTTTAACTTCTGGCCTATGTGCTTCGTTACCTTTTGCAACCTCTTGTGAGTGACAACAATTTACTAACTACATAGATGGTCTATTCAAGAATATTCTGAATAACCCCTTCTACACCATTATCGCGTTTATGTTGACCTATTCACTATTGCTATCTGAAGCTGTTGTTTACAGCCTGCTATACTGCAGAGCTTCTAATTGCTTTAGTATATCAAGATGAACTCTTATCTCATACCCGTGTAGTACCCATTGCCTGGTGAATGTTTGTTGTTCCAGAACTTGTGCAGATTCTGACCATCGTGCTGGGCAATTTTCATCACAAGTGGGGTGGAATCATGTGCCAACTTCTCTTCAAGACTGTCAACTTCGTTATCTTCTACTATGCCATCGTTGTTCTCTATGCCACGAGAGTCAGGCAAACCACCGAAGTATCTAGCAGGCAGCGATCTACTCGACGCTGCGCTCGATGCTACCGAGGCAATGCTTTGCTTTTTCAGTGTTCGCAATTTTTCATCTAAAGAAAATATAATATAAATAAATCATGTTAGACACAAAATAAGTCATGGTAGCAGAGATAGTGATATGATCACATTGCTACAATTTTTTATAATGCGGGTTAATATAAAGGCAACCACATTAATTAGAGATATTAACCAAACAACCAAATCAACTGGAGATATTTCTCACCTTTTTTCTGTGCAGAATCTTGTAGGATCTTCTTTTTCATCACATTGGTTGCTGCTCTTTTCCGTCTCAGAGCGTGGACAATATTGTGGAGGCTTGATCTCTTCTGCGACATTTCAGGTGCAATTTGAATGATTCCGTTTTCACCACGTGGCTTGGACATATCCTGCCGAAATTGGGAAACGTCAAGCAAGGATCCGAGATTCCTTCCCCCAATGTCTCCACCTGCTTCGTTGCTGCCAATTACTGCATCACTCAATCCACCATTACCACCAATCAACCCACTACTCAATGCTCTGTTGCCAGCAAACTGAGTTGTTGTGGCAGCCTGCTTACTACACGGTAGCTGCCTATTGTCTGCAGCGTCTGCTGCTATCTTCATCGCTGCCTGTGCCGTATCCTGCCCAATCGACCCGTAGGCATCAAACGAATTACCTGTCTCACCCAGATTGTCCATCAGGGATCTTTTCACATATGCAATGTCTTGCGGTCTATTGTTTATTCTATTCCGTCTGTATCGCTTTTCAATGTTGCCCCACAGGCGTTTCTTTTCAAGCTTGAACTCAGTGGGACTCACCTTTTCATCCGAATAGAAATTCTCACTCTCCAACAGGTGTGGTAGATATTTGTAGAATTTTCTGTCCGTTTCTGAGCCTCTCACTGCATCTGACACTGGCAATGGCAACGAGTTGTACGATGGAGCACTGATCAGCTCTTTCTTTTCTCCACTTTCCTCGAGCATTCTTTCCACCATGTTTCGATTAATAAGCTCGCTTGCACTTGGGATCTTATTTCGTGCATTTCTGATAATCCTTTCTAATTGTTCTGCATTGATGATTGCGAAATTTCTGTTTTGCCCCAATTTCACGTTGTCACTATCACCATCGTCTTCGACTGCCAAGTATCGAACTGTGCTCCTCGGTGATGTTGCTGGAATCGAACTTCGACCAGCACGCCAATCATCACTCGGTAGCCCGATGTCATTATCACCTACATCTTCTTCATTGTCATTGTTATTATTGTTACCAAACATGAATTCCTTGTAGTCCTGGTCTGAGTCACGGTGAACACTGCTTCCTCGCATGTTGTGATAGATTGGCTTTGAAATTAGAGAAGCTAATTTCATTTCCGGTGATACTTCATCATCATCATCATCTACCTGTTCACCTCCAAAATATGTCTTAGCCTCGGTTTCATCCGGCTTTTTTCTACGCCTCTTTATCGGTTTCGGATCGAGAGAGTTCTCCAGAGCAAACAACGACTGTTTGTCTAGCTTGTTTCTTCGCGAGTTGAAGACATTCTTATTAAATGCAGCAAGTCTGGGAAGATCCTCATTTGAACTTGCCAACTTTTTCAAATTTCTCTGTTGTAAGCGGCCACTACCGCTATTATCATCCGTGCGATGATAATTCGGTATGACCTTGGACGTTTTCCATGCATGTAAAAAGGAATTGATTATATCTCTTGCCTTTTGGCTGTCTCTTTCGCTGGGTGTTTTTCCAACGAGATTCAAATCTCCAAATAATCTTCTAGCAGTAGCTCTGTTCTCTACAAGCGAAGATCATTGATCACACTATGTTTTCAGCCGCAATTGTTAGATGTCTTAAGCTAGATATCCAGATTGGCTTTACACACTGTTTTTTAAGAATGCTGGAGCTTTTGCCAAGCCTGAATATTATTCAAATTGTTTGATTTGAGCTTGAAGCTATTTTCCAATTACTCTTAACAGGCCCTGGTTTTGCTTTGTAAGAGTGTTCAGATAAATCTGACAGTCTTAAATGCCAAACACGCTTGAGCTTGGCTTTATTTTTATGTTATTCTTGAATTTCAGAGACTTTGAGTCTCAATATTCTTATAGACTATAAAAAGTGTGTATTTCTAAAAGTTGCAATTAAAACTCGTCCATGGTTTGGTTTTACCCATGCTGCACTTTCTTCACTCTGAAGTAATTCAAATATTTCTTTCGGGACGCAACAAAGCACATATGCAATGCATTACTGAATTTCACTAAAAGTTTCTGTTTCAATTTCTCTTTATAAAGAGTTACGGTTACCATATAGTTATGTTGCCTACCCTCGCCACTCATCTTTGAGTACACTAAGCATATTATTGACAAAGGCATACTAACCTGTGTAGACTATAACAAAAACCAGTGTTAAGATCGTTGTGGCATGCATTGCTTTTTGCTGTTTCTTGCGTATTGATGAATTCTGCAACTGGAATTGTATCATGTAGAAAATGTATGAATATTTGATCTCACTAGTAGTATATTTAGCATATTCCTAAAGTTCTTTATTAAGTTAATTTTATTTGCTGCCGAAACAAATGCTTCGCTCTATTGAATTTCTACAGGCCTCTCTATTAGTAAAGTATCTAGTTAATTTATTAGGATTTAGCAGGAGTTACTGTACATACCTATTCGGCAAATCATTTAATATTTTACCATCTCCAGTTTTGACTTTCTTTTTCTCTGTACTATATTGTATTACAATGTATTTCCAGATACAACAAATACACCAGCATGTGAACTATTATAATTGGTGAGAATTGCTGGTCTAAATGGGAGCTTAACAACGAATTTGTGAGCTCGATCTTCTGGTTAATCAGATTATCTCATTTGTTTGAGAGCACTGAATGTGAGGACCAGCCATGTTAAAATCAAAGTCTAATTCATTCGCTGGTTTTCGGTACAAACAACAAGAAAGGTGTCCTAGACTATGTTATGGCAATGGATCACGTACCAAGTTGAAAACTTCGTTATGGTGATTGACTGCAGGCCATAAGCAAAAACACATTCAGTGTTATGAACATGTTAATCATACCGTTAATACAGTTTTGATAACCATGAAGCATGGGCCAAGGAGTCACCTTGTTCATTGACTGGGTTTTAGCTAGCAAAGCAGATAAAATTATCACTGTCTCAAAATATTTTCTGATCTTTCGAGTTTCTACCAATTTGGACGAGAATTAAATTTCGCTAACAGCAAGGCCTGTCTCGATGTTATTATATGCTTCCAATGCAGTTTATTGATACCTGTTCTATGTAGCTTTGTTATGTTTTTAAATAGGGATGTATTTATGATGTTTTTCTTTGCGTACATTGGGTGATGCTGTGAAGTAATGGTGTTTATATCCCTTGTGTCTTGTAAGGAATCCACCAAAGGCCAGTCAGACTAATGTGTATGGCCATAATTTGTGAGAGAGTTCAGAGGAGGGAAAAGAGGTCTGGTAAAGCCAGCATTTTTCGTGTGAAATGGATTTGCATTCATATGGAAAGTTGATAATATTGAAATTGCTTTGCTCGAGAAGATCAAAACTATTACCAGAGGATAATTTTAGTTATAATTTTAGAACTGTTACATTTTGGTGAGATGATTAATACCAATGAGTTAATAGAGTATATGGTATTTGAATGCATTGGGAGGTCAGAGCCAATGATTATATAGCTTCATGATTAATCGAATCTGTTATTTGTAAGTTAATCAGAAGCCTACCTGTTCGTTACCCGCTTACGAACCGATTTCTAATTACCTATTGTACTAGCATGCATTGTATTACAAAAGATTTGTGCCTGGAGAAGTCGCTAATTAAGGTAAAAATACTATTCAGAGTAGAAATCGTTTTCAGAGCTATGATATAGGTACAGCACGTGTTTCAGGCCGCAAATTTGTAACTTTGTTTTTCTGACACGACTATGGAACTTCATTGAAATACATTTGCGATCGAAGTTGTTGTGCAGCGGTGTGAAATGGTCAAGCATTTAAGGTATCTAATCCGATTAAAATTTGTTAATTATATTTAACAGCCGCTTTTCCATTTATACTTTTGTGTTTGAAATTTGCCCCCTTCTAACTCGATGTTATGTTTATTATGTCCATAGACAAATGGCTGGACTATATCTAGGCCTTATCGCCAACCTGTTATTTTTTCAATTGGGTAAGTAAACAGACATTTTTAGGCTGTAATATTGTACAATGGTACTTGATTCAACATTGAAGATTCCATTAACTGCCACCTCACCTCTCTTGGGTGTAGATCTTTTTTTACTGTGCAAGCTAATGTCCACCTATGCACAAACATATCACATCAAGAGCAGTAGGACTGACTTCAAGGGTGTCTTTTATATGAAGGCTCCATTAGATTGCTTTATGAAGGTAGCATAATACCCGCAGACTATAGTAGAACTCCATGTAACAGATACCTACGAGCTCGATGATATTGGTCGTTGCATAGATTTTGTTTTTCCAAGAAGACAAAAAACGATAAAATATCTTGGGCGAAAGTATTTGTCCGCTGCTTTGAGGTACCCTCTTTAGAGAGGTATCCGTTAATGGAGGTCCGACTATAAAGCATCTGCTAAAAATAGACTCCTGGTAAATTAAGCTTGAGGACCTTAGTTTTTTTCGTAGCTCACCCACTTCCAATTGTATAATGCTAGTCAAGTTAGCAGCTCGTTGCATTGAAACCCTTGCTTACAAACAATTATTATATGAAGCTATTATACTCCATTATTGTCCACATACAGTGCCTTCGCTGGACATAAATATCAAAGCACACCATCAAAGGAGTTACATCGACATAGATGCATCTGATCCTTTCAAAGTGCCAAAAACCTCAGAATACGTGGACCAGCCTGTGCCAGACTACGATGAATCCGTCAAGCGGAAACACGACGAGGAAAGCGGAAGCAGAGAAGATGGCGCCTCTTCTTCACAGCACCACAGCGCTGAACACATGGGAATGGCTCCAGAACGAAGGCGTCATTGGAATAGTGGCTACAATGACAACCACGAGGAATACAACGATGCTAACTCGCATTTTGATGAGCCAAGTGCTTCGCATTTCGATGGACCTCAAGTGCCAGCAAGCGAGGAGGAAAGTCCCAGAGGTGTAGATCCAGGACCCCCACCGGGATCTTACGATTCTCACGATGACGATGAGCATTTTCGTGATGGCAACAACGAGCATTTTCGCGAAAATAGTGATCACTTTCACGATAGTGTGGAGCGATTTCGCGAAGGAAATGAGCGTTTTCGCGAGGGCAATGAGCATCACGACGAGGAGGAACACACCATGGGTGATAGCAGACACAACGTACCAAAGGGCGAATTGAATTCTGACGAATCTTCTTCTGATCCGCACAGAGAACGGGATCGAGGAGGAGAAGGACCGTATGACGAGCAAGGGGGGAGCAGAAGAGAAGGGTCGGAAAAGCCTTTTAATGGGTATGGTGACAAAGATAGGGATGATGACATCGAAAAAAAGGGTGAAAGATATAGATCCGGGGAGAATGAACACGGTTGGGATGGCAACAGAAGCCCGGATGAGGGGGCAGCGAGAGGTCCCCAAGGTAACAGCTGGCACGATGAGAGGGAGCACGAGGCTACTGGTCACAGTGATCAAGATTACGGCGAAGGAGAGAAGAATTTTCATGAGGGAGGATATAATAACGAAGAGTAGATGATGAAGTCGAACATGTTACTAGTAATATAGTTTTATTTGCGTATTGTTATCGTTGTAAATTAAATGAAAGCTAATAACAGTTTATGAAGTGAGTTGTTTTCTTTCTCAAACTGAAGTTGATAATTTTTATTTCTGATGCTAAAGGCATGCAAGTAAATTAACGAATACACCGCATATCTTCCTGTTGATTTCATTACAAATCGGATATATAGTGAAGTGATATTGGTAAGTATTATCACAGCTACGTTCTAGAGTACATCAGATGCGCTGTACTGATTTCCTCGCTGATTACGTCCCTTATCACCTTTAAAATGGGATTGAACCTTGCCGGTATGAATGGAATTACATCCCTGACATTTGCCGCTTTTGGCATTTCTGCATTTTCGTTCTTGCTTATGAATTCGCCGGCAACGGTCACAACATCAACATTCAACTTTCTGGCTAAATCCTCGAGAAATCTTACGAACAGTTTCGTCAAGCGTTCCCGCTTTGCTACCATTAACTTTAGCTGCGCCATCTTGTCACTGTTGTTGTGGTTGTTTGTCATGTTGGTCTTCGTTCTTTTTTTTACATCATCATTCCGCTCCTTCGCATCATCAGCTCTGCCGTAGCCTCCGCGTGACAATTTGCCAATTACCTCTCCCAGAATAGCATCCTTAAGTATTTCTTTGTCATCATCCGTAATTTCATCACTGAAGGAGTTATCTTGTGATGCCTTGCTCAACTTTGTGGCATTTTTATTAAAGTTAGACCTGTTCTCATCAAGTTCGTTCAAAACACGAGTTGAATTTGGATGTTTTGCTGTGTGTATGTCGCGTACAGTAAACGGCACGTTTTCTGATGCCTTTTGGGTGTTCGCCTCCATGTTGAATTTTGATTCCCTTTTTAATGATGTCACAGTTGCATTATTACTCCGTTCCGCCTGAGCTGTCATTGCATTCTTATCCCCTCCCTTTAGAATTGCACCATTTTCCTCTGACCGAGTCAAAGGATGTCCCAATTCGATATGGTTTTCTCCCTTCTTTTCTTTCGCAACAGCAAATGCTTTCTTCCTCCTGGTTCTTCTGCTTGGCCTAACTGTCATGATCCTGATGATATAATGTTCGGTATTTATTTCAGTCTCATCTCCTTCTTCACCCGCTTCTGCAACATTAGAAAATTCTTCTTTGCCCCGTCCACTGCTGTTGATGAATCGTCTCGGTGCATTTCCTGCAATACTGCCACACAGAGCCATGAGGACAATCAGACAATCTAGAAGAAACAAGGAGTGATATTTTCCACTTGTTGTATTAACAATACTTGTGACATTAAACTGGCTCTGCCAACTTAAACCACTCTTAGATTCTATCCTTTCCACATCGGGTCATGGATCTTTTTCCAGGCATATTTCTTTTTCAATTCAAAGCCTTTAGAATGGCATGCAATAAAACCTCACTATTACCACTAAAAACAGTATTTTACTTACATGCTATTGACATGTGTGTTTTCGTTGTTCTTTCCATCTCAATCTAAAACAGAATGGCAACAAGATTTATAGCAGTACCATATAAATACAATAGCAAATAACTCCATAAAGTTTCATTTTATAATGTGATGATAAAGATTGATTGGATTAATCAGTGTTAAAGAGTAGCAGGTTGCATGCATTACGGTAGATAGGCCACAACAGCCTTGACTTTGCAATTGTTGCAAGTTCGTTATTAGGTTGACTGGTATACTTCTGATAACATTTCATTGATCAACCATCGTCTCTCTCAAGAAGCATTATACGCAACATTACAGACCTAAAAGGGCTTAAATAGTATTAAAGTCCATTCACCTGTAAGATCATTAAATATGAACTTAATATAATGACAATGAGAGCAATAGATAAGCAAGAGTAACCTCTTGTTGGTCGTAAATATCTACAGCGATGTGACGATCTGTATTTTCGACTTTCAATTTTCTGGCCCAATGGATGTTTGACTTTCAAAACAGGTGCGAATGTGGTTTGGTTAGTTTCACAATGGCCTTGAAATTTGTTTATGGTTTTACCCACTGGTTATGCTTCAGTATTACAAATTTTCTTTTCTCGATTAATTGAGAAAAAGTATTTCCAGTAAACTAAAATTGGTGCAATATTTATCAGACACACGTTCCAAGTTAACAGGACTTTCTTTATCATCCAACATACTGTTGTTATCCACTTCTAAAAATGGGGTTTAAAGTTAGTGAGACATTGTCTTTTCCAAAAAAAATTTCATTTATGAAAGAATATATTCATTTTTTAGAATTTAGTAATGCTCAGTGAAAAATACACATTATTCGCTGCGACTCTGAGCTTCGTGCTGACCTGTATCGAACCGACTGTAAACAGAACGGAACATTCTGCTCCTTCGCATCATCAGCTCTGCCGTAGCCTGCGCGTGACAATTTGCCAATAACCTCTCCCAGAATAGCACCCTTAAGTATTTCTTTTTCATCATCCGTAATTTCATCACTGAAGGAGTTATCTTGTGATGCCTTGCTCGACTTTGTGGCAGGTTTATTAAAGTTAGGTCTGTTCTCATTAAGTTGGCCTAGCGGATAGAAGTTGATCCAAAAAATAAAGGACTCTTGTTGACCTTTCATTAACCGACACTTATGTAAATGAGGAGGAAAATGGCTTGTCACTGTTATGTTCGTATGTGGTGTGATTAAAGACACGAGAATGAGAATACATGTTTCTATATCAAATGAAAATCAAACATACATTTTAAATAATTTTTATGAGCCACAAGTATACATAGTTAATGTTATGTTATTTTATTTTCCATATTTTCATCTTACTATTTATTATCAACAACGTGTTCTACGGATGTCTCTTTTAAATGTCTAATCCATGCCTCTAACACACATGCTCTTTCCAAAAATTCTTCTGAGGAATTTCCACTTCTTCTTTCTTGTCTTGCTACCTTCGGTGCTAGTGGCTTTAAATGGTCACCTTGGACTCCTGTCCAAAGGTTGTTATGCCCTTGTTACTGGCAACTGAGTCTTCCACATCGAGAACCGAGAAGTCCGATTGTTCAGTTGGATGCTCATAGCCTCCCGCGCCAGATTCCACCAAGCCTTGTTTCCCGTCTGAAATTGCAATAAATATTATCTAGCCAAATCCTTCTGCTTCATGTAAAAAAAAGAAAGTATTGTTTTTAGTATTTGTTGTCACTTATACTGTGCTATTACTATGCAGAAGTTACCTACTACTGCAGTTTTTATTGTAATCACCATTGCAACTACTATTGCTTATGTGTCTTATTTGTGTCTACATTTTAATATTTTAATAAAAGTTTGTAGTGTCTACATTCCTGTCACCCCCTCCTACCCCCCCTCATCAGTTACTTGTAGCGTTGTATTTGGCCCTGACGGCTTTTACCGTGACTTCAACTTACCAGTTTTGACTGTTGTCGTTGCACTAGCAGTGTCCCCAACGTAACGTCTGATTATATATTCAACGCTTCCGTGCTTACCAAATATTTGGTCGTCGTTGTCCAGCGCAATACGACCAACCGACCTCAAAGTAAAGGTTGAGGCTACGCGGAGAACAGAGTCTGGGCACTGGTGAGGGAGACTTCTTTGCCGTCAATAGGGGTGTGGTAGTAACGAAGCTCTCCGAGGAGCTAAGTGAACTGACTTCCCAAAGACTTTTGCCATCATCAGAATCAATGTCACCGATTGTTATGGACGATGATTGACTTTCGACATCTGAATCATCATATTCCTCATGCTTTGGAACTTCCTGATAAACATCTGTCTCTCTGAAGGCATTCTTGTTATTGTCACATTCATTTTCCATTCTGCCTGTTGATGCCACATCTTTGACCCCATTCTTGACATTTGTGTCCTCATTGTTACCACGCGCTTTATCATGCGACTGCTCATCACATTCATCTGCATGAAGTGGTATTTCAATTTTGCATTCTTTCAGAGGCTTAGCCAAACTGGAGTGTTTGCTGTTCTGTTTGGGTATCTGAAAAGAATTCGTTGGAGAGGCTGCATCTACCCACGGTTCGCTCAAGTCCTTGGAGTTTGTTCGAAGTAGCTGGTTGAGGTTTGCATCTATGCTGCCATCGCATTCAATTCCAGTATCAGCACTTGTCGATGCTAATTCAACAGTGAGACTTTGCTTCAGATTCATCTTCTGCTTCCATTCTGATACTGAATCGTTGCTGTTGGTTGGCAATGAATCATTTTTGACGTAAATCTGTTTGATTAAAACTTCAGACTCAACCAGTTCTGGTTCATCATTGCAACCGCTGATAAGATTCTGTTTCGAATTTTTGTCACACAGGACGATTGCATCGACGTCTTCTTCTGATTCTGTATCTGGTACTGGCAAACTGGCGATTTCGCGCAATGGCTCTCGTTTGCCATTGATTAACAATCCACTAAGCGATTTATTAAAATCACTTAGTGGATTGTTAATCAATTGTTATTTCTTAAAACGATTGATCAAGTGAACACTGGAATTCCAGACAGCTGATCCTGGCTTGTAGTATTCTTCGCTATCGCTCACATCTGTGTCGGTGTCTGACGTTCTGATGCCAGCGTGTATGAGAGACAATGTCCTAGAATCAGTTTTGTCCCTTCCTTGCATAGCATGCGTTGACTCTCTTTGTACATTACGTTCAACATCACGATCCCCGTTTGATGCGAGTAGTTTTTTTGCCCCCATTTGGCAAAACATGAGATTCAACTTCACACTGTTGATTTCCATGGTCTTTCATTCAGCTTTTGTTGGCGTTCGGTCTTTGGGTCCATTCGGTTCCTATGGAACGTTGTTTCCTTGTACCATCTTCAAGGCGGCTTAAATCTAATCTTGAAGATTCATTACTGGCATGGAAACCAGACTGTCCTGAAACGTTGTCGCTCTTCTGAAACACGACAGTTGTCACAGGATTAATTAATGAACTATGTAAAGTTGACACCATTACTGACACTGCCATCCTTCTGGCCATACACCTTCTAGATCAGAACTTGGGTTCTATTATTAAAGTACCTGAGTTTCATAAAATTTAAAAGCACATGCTTACCTTGTTCCTTTTTCTTAGGTGCTGCTTTTTCTTTCGGTTTTTGATTTTCACTTTTAATGGCATGTAGCCTTTCTTGTTTCTTCTCCGGAACCATGCTGCCAATCTCGGACTGTAAGAAAAATATTTCTTCGTCACCAGGGATACAGTTCGAGAAAGGATAAATATCTTATTTTGATCTATAAATTTGTGGATACTCGAGCAAGAGAGAAAGCTAGATATGCATTAAAGATCGATGGTACTTACTTTCTCTTAAGGTAAAGTCTAATAACTGCAAACAGTAATAACAGCAAACCAACCAAGACCAAAGTCACAACTATTGTCGCATTGGACGAGTTTTTCGTCTGCGGCTCTAGAATATAAATAAAAAGACCGTGTTAACAATAGATAGATACCTAAACCTATGTTATAAAACAAAAATATGTCTTGAAGAGTGTTTTAATGTAATTAATTGTATCAAATGTTCCTTACTTTGTGTTGTTCTTGGCATTTGTTTTGGTTTTCGTGTTGGTGCTTTTATGTTTTCAGTCAGCGTTGCTGTACCGAATCTTCCAACATTTTCAAACACCAAACGGCGACTGTTAATCTGCTCATCAGCTACTCTTTGCCTTGTTCTCACTCGAGTTGAAGGCAGTTGACCAGTTCTTGGTCCTTCTTTGTTGTTCAATACCCGTGTTGTATCCATGGATAATTCACCGGGTTCTGCATGTCCCCATTGTTTCCCAAGGGGAGAAGAACATCCTTGCTGAATAAACAGCAACAATAATACCATTTTCAACATTGTTGAAGTTGTGAGCTTGTATAAATTTCTTCGAAATTCAACCAACACGGATAAGTATCCTAACATTGAATCGAAAAAATTGTGTAAAACAACGAAAAAAGTGTGCAAAACAACGGATGCTCTTTCAATTTAACGCAATGTCTTTTAATTTGACGTCACTGGTCTACGATTAGTACTGAGACTTCTGAAATGCGCAATCATGTAATTTTTTATGCATGTTTGATGTTATAAGCTGCATCATTGTGGATATGGATTGTAATTGTGATATTTTATTTTGATAAAATTAGCATAGGTCATTTTTGGATTGATTAAGATTCAAAGAGTTATTGAAAAGCAGAAAGAATAACATTAATAAAAGAAATTGTCGTAGTCTATAAATTTCTAGGCTGAAGAAACATTTTATATTTTGGAAGTTAGTACTTTTGATGCGGCGCTTATTCGTTGGCGGCGCTCTTACCGGGGAGGCGCTTTTTAAAAACTCTGTCATTTTTTTAATAAAACAAGTCAGTTTTAAGCAATCTTTTAGTGGCGAAATATACAAGTTTGAAACACTTAAGTGTGTTTTGATACAAGAACATAAATTCCCGAGGTAGCGCCGCATTTGCAAAAAAGATAACTGCGGCGCTCATACGGGGGCGGCGCTCAGTCGAGTAAATACGGTATGTACAATTTTTCAACCGGCAAAAGTGCAGTGTGATGTTACAAAGCAGCAGAAAGAAACAAAACAAAAACAAAAGCTTTCGTTTTAATATTACGATAATGGTTACGATTTTAAATACAAAAGCCCAGATTAAGAGGATAAGTTGAAAAATAAGGTCATTTGAAAAACATTGAAGTAAAAACTACAAATTAAATTATTTAACAAATCAGCATCAAAGATCGCAATCCTGTTCCACGTTTGCCTTACCTGCGGTATGCGACATTTACACCAAGATAACAGCTAATAAGCCATGGAAAACAGAGACCAGGTGTCTGCTTTTGAACCCTTGTGATTCCGTTATTCTGTAAGTCATGAAATTTGTTACCAAATCAGTTGTCCTGAAATCTAAGCACATTTTAAAACAATTTCCACATTTTTTGGATCATTTGATCTGGCAATAATTGGCTTTATGTGACATTTACACCAGGACAGCAGCTAATAAGCCATGGGAAACGGAAACATGGTGTCTGCTTTTGAACCCTAGTAATTTAATCACTATCACACATATGTGTATTGAGCCCGTATTGAGCACTATTCAACGGTGTTTGCCAAAAATTCCTCTTATTATTATTCATTTTTGATATACTTTTCAAGCAATTATTGTCTTATTTAAATGCGAAAATAAATAGATGGCAGAGTTTCCACAACCAACGTAATGGTAGGTGATACTTCCTAATAAACCCTGGATGTCTTCAAGTCCTTTAACCTCAGAATCCATTATGCTATTGTAAAGAAAGTATTGTTGAAGAAATTAAGAAACTAAGAGTCCACCGATAAGAAAGTGGACACTGCCCCAAAAAGTTTCTCCGCTAATAAGAAAGTGTTATAATTTCATGCATCTACCATGTTGGCTTAGATATCTACCATTATAATATAGCCTCTTTTTCGTGTATTTAAAATGTAGGAATGTTGTTCATCTGTTCATATATAATTGTCCTTAAAGTTATATAGGGTGGAACAAAACCGAGCTGTAGCGTGGCTGGGTAAAGCAGGTATACCCAAGAGAACACAAGATGTTGCTTGCTCGAGATCAATCATTCAACTAAAATACTATATAATATCACATAAGTTAAAACAATCATAATATGACACATCAATCAATAGTGACAGCAACAACGGATATAATATAGACAAACGACACGGTCACAAGTACATCACAGGAAAACAATATAACTAACACGAACATGATTCTACTTCTAATATATTAACACAAACATGATACAATTTATACTGACGCAATCATAATATTACATCTTCCCCTCCCTTACAATTTGAAAAACGGACAAAGTATGCATGCATTAATGTGCCACAACATTTCCAAAGCGAATGGGGGGATTAACGACCTGTCGGAGAAAAGGGGGTCTGTTGGGCCTGGCAGCACCACTCCAATATCCCTTTGGTTCCCAGCTTCTGGATCGACCTTGGTCTCTACAGTTTCAGAAAGGGTAATGCCTGGAATTTCTGGCCTTGGATGGACTGGGATAACTTGACTTAAGGGTAAGACACAAGGCTTCAAGACATTATAATGAGCAACAAGAGATTTTCCCATGGACGATGTTAACCGGTAATTAACCCCATCTCTTGACTGTATTCTGTAAGGGCCAGTCCATCGTTTACCGAATTTCCAATGCTTGGGGCGCCAAAGCCAGACCGTCTGTCCTGACTCAAAGGGCTGCCAGTTTCTCTACTCTTGTTGTCATACTGGGAAGCTTGCTTAGCTCTAGCATCGACTAAATTATGCTGTGCAAGCTGATTCGAGTGACTAAGAGCTTTCCTCAATGACTGGCTATAATTTGACTGGCTGGTAGGATTTCGTAGGGGAACACCCTTCTCAACTTCGATAGGCATTCGAGCTGGGCGCCCAAATACCATCTCATAGGGAGAAATACCTGTTGACTCGTGAACACTTGTGTTATATGCGAAGACTGCTTGGGCTAGCCAATCATCCCAATCGACATTATGTTCTGACACAAAGCTAGATATGATACTTTGAAGGGTACGATTTTGTCTCTCTACAAGTCCATCACATTGAGGATGGTAGGCAGTGGTACGAGTCTTTTTGATGCCCATCAAACCATATATTTCATGCATTAGTATGCTATCAAAATTGCAACCCTGGTCGGAATGGAGAACTGTAGGTGGGCCAAAACGAGAAAAAAACAGGAGACACAAAAATATTAGCTACAGTCGACGCTTTCTGATCTGGAGTAGGGAATGCTTCACACCATTTGGTGAAGTGATCCATGAGCACAAGTATGTGATTGTTGCCGCGCGATGTTTCCTTAATAGGCCCCATATAGTCCATAGCCCAAAAAACGAATGGCTCGCTAATCTGAATGGGTTGTAAAGGGGCCTTGGTGTTGTGTGGATTCTGCTTAATTTGGCTACATTCAGGACAGCTTTGAATAAATGATTTAATTGATGCATACATTTGAGGCAAAAAGAACCGCTCTTTAGCCCTGCAGATAGTGCGAGTAATACCCCTGTGACCCTCAGAAGGGCCACTGTGTAGACTATGGAGGACACCATTTACTAAGTTTTGGGGCACAACAACAACATTATTGGGAAAAGAGCTGTTAGGGTCTATTGATTTCATTAATAAGCCACGATCCACAAAACGTTGGTCCCAACAGGACCAATATGACAACAAGTGTTGATGTTTGGACCACACAAATGATGGGAGCCGAGGGAAGCCCTGTTCTTTCATTTCAATGACCTCCAAAATATTGGGGTCTTGGTGTTGAGCGGTGTACAAATCGGTGTCTGGGATAAGACCAACAACGCATTTGACTGGATAAAATAAAGCATCTGTTTTTAGTCCATGCACATGCACCCTTTAACACTCATTGTATACCTTTAGCTATATAAATGTCTACAGTCTAATAATTATGGATTATTTCGTACAATCATAACAGAATATTTTGGCCCAAACAATGCCTAGTTTTCAATAAAAGCTTCGAGTAATATGTAATTTTTTGTAGACCAAGCTGAAATGTCTTCATCGTTTTCATAATGTAGCAAATATTATCCGAAAAAAAAGAAATTACATGACACCTTAATTGCTATGTCCTATAACCTGGAGGGTTAATCCTCCTTCTAATAGATGAAGTGATTGGTATATATGATTTTTATCGCCTTTCTGTTACGTTCAGAGATGCACGCTGGACTTAAAGAGTCATTTTATTGTATATAACGTTTTTCGTTATTCTTCTTTTACAACTGAAATTCCTTTGTTCCATATGTATTTGATAACCTCCGGCTTCTTTCTTCCAATCTGTAGCAAGTTCCTTGCTTTCAGGACATTAGTCGTTGAGCTGGTGCCTCCATTCCTTGACCCAAGACCACCGATTGTTGAGCTAATACCATTCACCTGCAAGCTTCCACCACCTAATGTTGAGTTTTCACCATCAATTTTCGAGCTTGCTCCATCCAATTTCGAGACTATACCATCAACGTTTTGGACTGTACTAACTAACTTGGAGATCGAACCATCCAAGTTCGAGCTTGTACCTTCCAACCTTGATTTCGTGCCTTCCAACCGTGTGCTTATACCATCCAATCTCGTTCTTTTATCATCGATTTTCGGGTTTCCATAATCGTATAATTGTCTGGCATATTGTCTATGTTGATACCGATTCTGTTCTAGCAGTCGTCTTCTCATGGCCCCAACTCCGTCGTCGTTGACAACATTTGCCTCTCTCGTCTCTCCCACTTTTTCTTTATTTTTCTGTTTCTGTTTGGTATTCTCCACATCTTTTACAAGCTCCTCCGCAATGGACAACTTATCAACATTGAGATGATTAGCTACGTCGCTCAAGAAGTTGATGAACTTGCCAGTGATGTATTTTCCTGACTTTGCTTCTTTTGCTCCGTTCCTTTGTGGCTGAACATCTTCATTCTTGCCATTGTCCATAAAGCCTTGTTGTCCCTCGTGCATCTGTTCCGTTTGTCTATTATTGCCTGCAAAATATCATTGACCCATTTCATGTTCCATTCGTATGTATGACGTAGGAACCATCTGGACGGTAGATGCAACAAATTGTCTCAAGGACACATCCGTGCAAATTTAACTAACAAGAACCATTCCAATTTAGATAACGATCTCGAGCCAATTCAAGGTCACTTTACCAAGAATTTTGGGAAGATAGGCGCTTGTATCCTTAATACCCAACGTATTTGTACTCTACTGTTTAATGGGCTTAATTCGAGGAAGCATTACGACAGGCAACAGTTACTCCAAAAATCTGCTACCCCTGAAAGATTACAACTTTACCTTTTGCATTGGCATTTTGTATTTGTGATTGTTCGATGCCAGGAGCGATTTGTTTTCCATCCGTCTCACGGTCTTCAATCAATTTTGACGCGCCTTTGTCTTCTTGGATAATATTGCTTTGCTGTTTGCTTACTTTGCTGGCAGGTTTCTATAGAAACATCGGCTGATAATTTCAGGCGTAACTTGAAAGGCTTCAAGGCAGTTTAATCTAACTGTTATATTGCTAAAGCAGGGCTGCTAACTGTTATCAAGGAGCATGCTTCTAGGGAGCACAAACGCAGATCTTCTAGCGCTAAAGGTCTGTCAATGTGACATGTGAATTCCAACTAATTTTATTATTATTTTCATTTTGCGGCTTTTTATTATTTTCAAGAGAATTTCACATGAACACTGCTGTGCAACGCCTAATTTCTTGCAATGTAACATAAACGACATTTTCCCTTATTACTTCACCCCATGCTAGTTTTTAACATCCCACTCTCAATATTTTAAATTTGTCAGAAAATGATTACCAAGCCTACCTGTGATTTTTGCCTTTCCTCCATGATTTCTTTTATGATTTGAAGTTCTTCGTTGTTGCTGCTGGTGTCGTCATTACTTGCTTTGTTGCTTTTGATTGGTTTAAGTTTGATTGTCTGCTGCTTTGGCTCCTTCTTTCCTTCTCCTTTATTTGGCGCTTCCTTTGGATTCGCCCCATTTGCCAGTTGTGCACTATCATCAGCACCTTTTACACCAACTAGTCTGCTTGTGTCTTGAATCTTGTTGCCTTTGCCAGTGAACTGTTGAGCTTTAGCTGGCTTACTTTCGGAGGAAGCCTCTGGTAATGAAGCTGTTGCCAATGTTAAAGTTGATGATTGCGTCAAACTACTTGAGGAGGCGACTGGAAGATTGTCATCTGCAAGTAACGCATACTATCAAGATTTTGCTTCAAATTGAACAGTGACTAATGTAGGCTCTTTCCACACTCTAAAAATTAGAAGTAATTAGGCGACATATCTCTCGTACCTGGACTCACCAAGAAGCTCTTCTGTGGCTAAAAACGCATATCCTATTTTTTATCAATATAACTTCACTCAGCGAGATTTCAGTACTGTTTAAGATGTTCAAAATGTCAGTGTTTGAAACAGTGAGAGTCAATTGCATTAGAAGCAATTCCATTACCATTTCTCTTAATCGCTTCATGTTAATAACGTAAAACGTTGAATAAGAAACCTGGTTGTTTATGAAATTTTTTAATGTTCATCGCGTCTGACCAATTTTTCTGGTTGATTTGCAGTGATCAATTGACTTTGACCTAGGATTTACTGCTATGAAGTTGACTATGAAAGTACTGAGCCCCAATGTTTTAACTCCATCGAATTGGAAAAGGTATTAACAAGTCAGAATTTAATATTAATTAGTAAATGTTAATAACCAATATTTGCAGCATTTTTTTGGAGATAACAAGTATTAGCACACGTGGATAGTAAGTTAAATAAAGCTGAAGGACGAAAAAAACAGATAAAGATAAATAAACTGTTAACTTATGGATAGATAAAACTGTTAGTTTAACTTCAGACCATGATTCTAATTGTTACCCACCTGCTTGATCATAATTTGTTTGTTTCAAAGTCTTCCAAGGGTCACCAACGGCGTGAACTAGCAAGATATAAACTTCGTATACTGTGCATGGGTTTAACATTGATTGAAAGATATGATTTTAACCATGCTAACTCAATACTTATAGTCATTCAGTCAGGTCTTAATGCCTCGTAGCTATATTCTTCCAACTGGAAATACTCTGGGAGTTTCAGTATACTCTGCGTGTTGCTAGCTATATCATTGTGTTTCTTCGGTGTCTTGGTTGAATAAAACTCGGTTGAATGACCTTTATTCGTATGTTTTGAAGTATCCCAATGTATTTTGTCCACTATTGTTGCTACTTGCTTTTGTCTCTATAACTCAACTATCAAATATCAACAACAACACATGTTTCAGTTACTGGTCAACCGAGAGAAGAGTCACATTAGCGTACAACATTGATATCTATTTTGTATTTTGAAGGTTATCTGAATTTATACCAGCAAACATACTGTCTGCTAATAAACTACGATAGTCATTTTAGACAATTTCCACCACTGTCTTTAAGCATCTCCAACATAACGTAGCGCACCCTATCTATATAATAGCGAAGTTACTGGTAATATCGTCATCATCCTCACATAGCTTGGTTCAGTTCAGTTCATTGCTGGCAACATCAAAAATGTTTGCAGTGCTAAGTTTATCGATTTCGCTGCTAACTCCCACCTTTTTAGATGTTGGGAGTTCTTGCGGCAAAAAATTGAGATTGAAAACCTTCTCTGCTCGTTTCAATGGCCTTACTACGTTTTCGTTTGAAAAGAATCCTCTGTGCTTCGTCTCTGCGCTCTGTAACGGTTCAGTGTAATCGTCATTATAATCGTCATAATCCTTGTGTTTTCTTTTACGATAGTCAAACGACTTACCTAGAGCACCACCCATTTTTATGTTATGATGCGGTCCAGTTTGAGCCTCGTAATGACTATAGTATTGCGCCAGCTTGGAAGCTGCCTCTTGCTCACGCGGCAGAGCGTAGCCGTTAGCGGCTGCTGTCTTCTGGAAATTAGTCGTCAGCAGTTGGTCCGCACTTGGCTGCTTACTTGGTAGGTACGGTTGGCCTATTGGCTCTCCCTCGGGTGGCATCATCTCCTGCTCGATCTTGTTCGCAGGCAATGACATTGGCCTAGGTCGCTGGCCGTGCTGTGTGAGTATTTTTGTTTCCATCGCATCCCAAGCTGGGTCAAGTTGAAGATTATTGATCATTGAATGTGTCAGTGGTTGTACTTCGCCTTGTTCACGCATTGCTTTATTCTCCGCATAACTGCTAACAACATCCTGTTGTTGAAGCCGTTGTTGTGACGCCATGTGATTGACGTGGTCAATTGGAGAATCAAAACCATCTGTCATGTACCCCATGTAACCCTTTTTTGCGGCAATGCCCGTCTCTCTGTTCGTATCCTCTGCTATATTGTGGGCCATTTTCTTTGATTCGATGCCTTCCAGTTTTTGTGAGAAAGAGCCGTACTTGCCACTGACGCTGCCCACCACCCCACCTTTACCATTACCGTGCCCTCTCCTCCGTGGGGCTACTTGGGCATCCTCTACTGCCTCCGCAACTTCATCATCAGCCACACCTGCGTCGCTTGCCACGTGCAAATATTTCGATGGGAAGTGTCGCAGGTCCAGCGAACCGCTGCGATGTTCCCATTTTAAGAACTTCTGCCTCTGTTTATTGGAATCTGGAGTTGCTGCAATAAAGTTGTTTTGCCGTGGACTGATATTTATAGGCAAAGATCCGTGTATTTCGGACGTGTCCTCGTTATTATCACCACCGCCGCCAGCATGTTTAAATGGTCTCCTTTCTGAGCCAGCCTCTATATCAGCATCCGATAGCCTCTGGTCTTGTTCATCAGCAAGCCAGTTTTGATGCGCTTGACTTGGTATGAAGGATCCTTTAAGGCCCAGCAAATCTGACAGATGGCCGAATGGATTTCGTGATCTTTCTATTGTGTGTTTGGGCGTCTTTTGTTGGACATTCTGTTTCGGAATGCCGTGTTTCTTTCGAATAGAGTTGAATATTTTCCTTTTCATTTCTATTGGAGCTGCATGCTGTTTTGCTTGTCCTACTTTTCTGTTGATATCATTTTTATCGTGCTGCGTTGTGTGGACTCCCTTCGAGTCCAAGCCTGCTGAATCGAGATGGTACGGTTTAGTTCATGCAGCCAATTCTTACTTATTGTAGGAGGGTTGTATATGAAAGGGCGAACATTGCAAGAAAATTTTTCAAAAAGAGGAAATTAGTATTGATAATGTAGAATATGGCATACCTGAACCTTTTGCATTTATAATAGTAATGCTTAGAGCAGCAACGAGCAAGACTACATTATTCACTATTAATTCTTTCATATTTCAATGCATAAACTGACGTATCTGAAAACGAAAGATAACCAGCTATACTTGTGTTAACGTTGCTGGTCAGTAATAGTTCTAGTTGTGATAATGATTTAAACGAAAGCAGACATTTATAAAAATAAAACTAAAATAGGAGGGCTAGTACTTTTTTTACCCAGCAGGTATAAATGTTGTTATTTAATTTCTTTGTAAGTTACAAAACCCCTGTTGGCGAAATTTCGAATGATGTTTGGTAGATATGTTATAAAATTTCCAAAATTTTAAATTCCTCCAACTCTTGAAACTGAAACTCAGTAGATAGGATGTACGTAGTAGCAGCCCTGTCAAGTTGCAGTTTGGTGGAAGGCATTTCAAAGCTCTTCATTTAGAGCACGCTGAAAAATCTTGTAAATTGTAACAAGTTCATAAAAGCTGCAGTTCATACGAATTGTTGTTTTTTGCTGCGTAAAAGGTGTTATTTTTGAGATATATACAGATTTTGATAAATGAAAAAGTGTCTCCAAGTCGACTTGTTTCGAGTAAGTTCAGTTGTACTAAATCTTCGTTCTATAAACTCATGTTGGCAATTTTAAATGCACTCCACGTTGTTCATGCAGCATTTTCTTCCCGCTCAGTAGAAAAAGCCAGGAAAGTTGTTTCTTTACTACGAGTTTTAAAATGTTTTTCCACAGATGAATGGAGTTTGGTGGCCAGGTGTAAAATTGCTTTAAAATTACTCGATAAAATGATGTTGAGATAAAGAAGACTTACCACCCGCTACATTTCTAGTATGCCTTTCAAATAACAATAGAAAATACGAAAATTATGTTTTGCAAAACGTTCTCTGTCCTTGAAATTGAGATCTTCATCAGCTAAATTTTCCAAACAATTTAGGCTTGAAAAAATATTTAAGTATTGAGAAAAACAGATGACTATCACTCAATGATTAAAGTGCAAACAATTGCACGCAAAGGCAAGCAAGACCATAAACAAGTTCATATTACATAATCTGTAATACTGCCCAATCCAAACAAAGCATATGCAGTGCATTGCTTTGCAGCTCTTTAAATATACTACCTTAACAATAGTACTATATTGCATCTCGTATGGGAAAAGAAGAAGTTAGTAATTTGAATCTACTGTACCGTACTTACTCGGGTGAGCGCCGCAGTTAGCTATCTTCCTTGCAAATGCGGCGCTTAATCGAAAAGCCGTTAGAATCGTTAGAAACAAAGAGGAAGAACTGCCAATCTTAAATAAACCTCGGGAATTAATTTTCTTGAGCTCCAAGTGAAAAAATATTTTAAAACTTGTATGTTTTACTACTAAAAGATTATTTGATACTTGTTTATGTTAATCAAAAATGGCGGGGTTTTTAAAAAGCGCCGCCCCCGCAAGAGGGTCGCATCAAAAGTACGGGAAATTAAAAGAACGCTGCGGCGGAGCTTACTCCAGTAAATACGGTATTATTGTATGAAGAAATAGAGTGGTCTTGTGCACTGGCTTGCATGACTTGCAGATATCCACTGCAACAACATTTCCAGTCTTTGAAATCTTTCTTGCACTACTTGCGTAGCTTTGAGACAGGCAGTGTTCACGCAGAATCATTTATTATAAATAGCGTTAGAATAGTCTCAATACTTAAATATCAATTATAAATAGCGATGAACCAAGCCAATATCAAGGACTTGCCGCCTCTCATATCAATATTAAATGCCTGCTTGCATGTAATTAGAAAACCTATGTTATGGGCAATTAATCCACAACGCTAGACTTTGCAGTGGACAATCCGGTGGCATAGTGGCGTATAATACTCACGATCTGCTGGTTGTGGGTTCGAGTCTCGCCCAGTGCCATTTGGATAGCACCCTTAGTCAAGGTGTTAACATGAATGGTGCTTCTCTCTACCAAGGAGTATAAATGGGTACCTTGTCTGTAGCTATGAGCGTCGTATGTGGCAGTACCCTGCGATATGCTAAATATGCATCACGACTAGGGGGTAATTGTGGAGTCATCTTAGTAGCCATTGGCTAATAGAAGACTATAAACTACCACCTTTACCTTTTGTACCTTCAAAAGCGAACACACTTCATCACAAACTATGAATTGGTATACTAAAACCTACATACGTACGTGTCCACATGTTCCAGTTAGACAGCAGAAAAGTACTAACGGGGTGGATATTAGATAAGGTTAAGGGTGATGATAATTATGATGACCAGGAAATGTATTGTGAATCTGTGTGCAAACACTAACTATATAAATTTATTGGCGGATTTTTCATGCTGGGATGGTTTGTTGGGATACAGCTAAATAGTGTCGCCAAAGCCTGGGTCGAGCAACGTGAATCAGTTGTGTTCGGAATTAAACATCAATGATGAAAATAAGAACTAAATATGAGAGGCAAAAATAAGAAATAAATATTAAGGGTGAAAATTTCGACTTGAAAACATTAAGTTATACATTATATGCAGAAAATAGATGTAGGTTTGCAAGAATAATTGATACCGTTGCGACCAGCGTATCAAACTTAAGCAAATAGGTAAACGTTAATTTTGAAATAAAAATCTTGTTTGAAACATAAATATTACTTACGTAGAAATTACAAGTTTATTATAAACAAACAATTGCAGCATTATTATTTATAACCTAGGCTACTACTTAAGACTAATTCCTCGATGGATATATCAAATAACTCTTTAGATTAGAAATGCAAACTGCTGTGCCTGTCAGTGGTAGTTTTTTGTATTAAACATGATACATTCTCTCTAGTTTATCTAATCTCTTGTGAATGTCTGTATTATAGCGAAGTGGTGGACATAGTAATGAATATATTCTCCAGTGTAACTGCGTAATGGATATTGTTTGCTGTAGCTTCCAGACTCTGGGGAATGCAATGCGGCGAGGAGTGTTGCTGTTTGTTGTCTATTGCATTGCATTTCCTATTTAGTCAGTAATGGGGCTTTGAGGTTAACAGCAGGTTGAGTATATGGTGGGATATTTGACTCTGTTGTTAGATGTGGCATATTAAACGAACCTAACACTAACCCTTGTAAGTATGCAGCAGGATTCACCAACAGTACTCTATGGTGCTAGTGGGCGAAATTCTAGCTGAGTGGCTGGTGGTGCACTTGGTTCACAGGCAACAGGTGGCATGTTAAACAAACCTGACTGATACGGTGTTGCATTTGGGGATGTGGTAGCATCTGGGTATGTGGTAGCATCTGGGTACGTGGTTGCATCTGGGTATGTGGTTGCACTTGGGTATGTTGTTGCATTTGGGAATGTTGCTGTATCTGGGTATGTGGTTGTATTTGGGTACCTGGCAGTATTTGGGTATGGATCCACTGAATAACTAGAAAAATTGATGGGGGCTGCAGAAAAGGAGGAAGCTTGTGGATAACTTGTGGTTCCTGCATTGGTAGGCTGAGTCTGGGTAGTAGTTCCAGGCTGAGGATTATTTACATTGTTTATAGTGAGGTTAATTGGTTCTCTATGATTCTGTTGCTGGGTACAAGACTGCTTGCATTTAATGAAAATGAAGGGGAGAGCAATGATGAATACAGCACCAAGTGTGATCAAAATTATTGTTGCTACATTTACTGATGCGTGTGTTGTACTTGTGCTTACTCTGGATGGGGTGTATGTTCTGGGTGGTGGGTGGGTCACGTATGTCTTGCTTGCTGTGTCTGCTTTAATTATTAATTCTGTTGTATATGGTGGAGACAATGTTGTTGTCTTCGCTAAAACAGAAGCAAAATGCTTGGAAATAGAGCTTTGAAGTTAACTAACCAGAGCAGTCAAATTGAAATCCTGAAAAGAAAAAAGCCAGCTTCTAACTCTGTTTGAGAAAAAAGTAAAAGGAAAGCTTACGGTTGTACAGAGCATATCCAGCAACAAATCCTCTGTTGGATAAGCTTCCTTTTTTGCGTCGAAATTTTATGAAGACATAATTGTAGTTTTTCATAATGCTGGTCTTGATGTCAGAAGTAGAGCACAGTTTATCACCAATTGCAGTGACATATGGATAAACGGCAGAAGAACTTTGTGCTCCTGTAATAGACATTATCAGTGTAAATTTATGGTAATTAATGGTAGAGAAACAATAATACGCTCACCATAAAACTATACATTAAAGAGAGAGATCAGGCAAAGCAAAAACAAGCATAAATTATGTTAATCATGTTCTTTATGAGTTTTTCACAAATAGCACAGGATAGACTAATATTGAGCCACAAAATAAAAAATACAGGGATGGATGGCAACACTTTCAAAACTAATATGAATACTGTGTACTTTTTCAAGATTTAATGTTTAATTTAGTCTCAAATTATAATGAATGACAAGCAGTAATCCTCTAGTACTAACCTTCAAGCTCAATGTAGTCTGGGAATCCACAGTAACCAATGGAAAAAGTATCAACATCCATGAATGCTAAATGAATATAGCTACCTCCCATAAATACTTTGTGAATACAAGAAGAATCTAAAGATGCATAGCCCTTTGGCCAACCTTGTGAAAACACAGTGCCAACATTGGCAGTGTGTATGCTAGAGCTGAGAAAAAAGATTTTGATCAACACACTGTGAATGCACGATGCTCAATTTACATAATATTTGTGTATGAATTATAATTATTTGCCAATAGTGTTAAAATTGCCTACCTACAAGCTGTAGAAGTGGAATTTCCAGCAAATTCACTGCTTCTGCTTCTCAATTGGTATATGAGAAGCTAAAGCCTTTTCCTGTTACCAAATAATCAGATTTAAATCTGATCTTGGCCCAACCATCGTATGAATACATTGAAAACAAACCAGCACTTCTTAAATTGCTTGAACAATACTTCCCAATGCTTTTAAATGACCTAGTGTGAGAAATAAATAACTGAATCATCCATCCTATCCATCCTAGGCCCATTCTTAACCTTAATCTTAATGATCCCCACAACAGCTCTACTCTAACGTAGAATAATGCCAAGATCGAATTTACTCTCGAGAGCAATAATAAGTATTTGTAACTCTAAAAAACACTTACTTGGTCAACCATACCTCCACATAACCATTATTGCAATCAGGCATGTTTCCTTTGACATCGAAGGATAGCCATTTTATTTCTAGGAAACTGACCAGAAACAAGACAGTTGAATATAGGTCTGGAATGTAGCTAGCCTCACATTGGGATTCCAGACTCACATTGGGAGAGTCGCTACAAAAGACGGTATTATCATTGATTACCACAAATTCGAAGTTTATTCCCTAAAACTACAACTATATGGGGATGTTTTCAGCAAAAAACCGCATCTCTATCTTGCTTGTACTCCTGAATCGAGCGGGAAATATCTTGTCACTTGCTCTTCGACATGGCGGCCTTGCCAAGCTGGCCTACCGTAAACATGGTAAAAATTTCAAAGTCTTTCATTTTTAAGAAATTCGAAGTTTATTCCCTAACACTACAACTATATGAGGATGTTTTCAGCAAAAAACCGCATCTCTATCTTGCTTGTACTTCTGAATCGAGCGGGAAATATTTTGTCACTTGCTCTTCGAAAAGGCGGCCTTGCCAAGCTGGCCTAGCGTAAACATGGTAAAAATTTCAAAATCTTTCATTTTTAAGAAATTCGAAGTTTATTCCCTAACACTACAACTATATGGGGATGTGTTCAGCAAAAAACCGCATCTCTATCTTGCTTGTACTTCTGAATCGAGCGGGAAATATCTTGTCATTTTCTCTTCGAAAAGGCAGGTTTTCCAACTTTTCGAAGTGGCTGTCGACGCTACTAAAACCCGGAACAAGCAGAAAAGAGACGTGCATTTTGATTTTTCAGACTCACATTGGCAAAGTTGCTACAAAAGACAGAATTATCATTGCTGGGTATAAATTCGAAGTTTATTCCCTAAAACTACAGCTATATGGGGATGTTTCCAGCAAAAACCGCATCTCTATCTCGCTTGTGGTTCTGAAACGAGCGGGAAATATTTTGTCACTTGCTCTTCGACATGGCGGCCTTGCCAAGCTGGTTTACCGTGGTCCGTTCCGTGAACTTGGTAATTTTACATTTCCCAAATGCTGATGACGTAGCTCGAAAATTTATGACCATGTCTTGAACTGGAAAAAGGACTCCAAGAAATAAGCATCTTTGCATTGTTATGTGACTTGTATTTTCTCATGGATTTCGGAATTTATATAAATTACAATACTTTTTTGTTGATTCAAATTGACCATTAGTACACTCTTTTTTCTTTATAAGAATAAATTTTATAAGAATATTGAGGCTCAAAATTGCAAAAAAACAATGGAAATTTAAGAATAACAATGGAAAAGATTGAGGCTCAGAAAAATTTTCAGTATTCTTATAAAAAGAAAAGAGTGTAACTATAATATAAATAGCTTTTACTTGTAAGTTTAATTGAGTTAATTTCAGAATATGTGTAAAAGACAGTCAAATTCTCTTTGCTTGCTTTGCCAATACGTTTTGGCAAAAGTATTGGCAAAAGTAACAATTTTCGAGCTACGTCATCAGCATTTGGGAAATGTAAAATTACCAAGTTCATGGAACGGACCACGGTAAACCAGCTTGGCAAGGCCGCCATGTCGAAGAGCAAGTGACAAAATATTTCCCGCTCGATTCAGAACTACAAGCGAGATAGAGATGCGGTTTTTTGCTGGAAACATCCCCATATAGTTGTAGTTTCAGGGAATAAACTTCGAATTTATACCCAGCAATGATAATTCTGTCTTTTGTAGCAACTTTGCCAATGTGAGTCTGAAAAATCAAAATGCACGTCTCTTTTCTGCTTGTTCCGGGTTTTAGTAGCGTCGACAGCCACTTCGAAAAGTTGGAAAACCTGCCTTTTCGAAGAGAAAATGACAAGATATTTCCCGCTCGATTCAGAAGTACAAGCAAGATAGAGATGCGGTTTTTTGCTGAACACATCCCCATATAGTTGTAGTGTTAGGGAATAAACTTCGAATTTCTTAAAAATGAAAGATTTTGAAATTTTTACCATGTTTACGCTAGGCCAGCTTGGCAAGGCCGCCTTTTCGAAGAGCAAGTGACAAAATATTTCCCGCTCGATTCAGAAGTACAAGCAAGATAGAGATGCGGTTTTTTGCTGAGAACATCCTCATATAGTTGTAGTGTTAGGGAATAAACTTCGAATTTCTTAAAAATGAAAGACTTTGAAATTTTTACCATGTTTACGGTAGGCCAGCTTGGCAAGGCCGCCATGTCGAAGAGCAAGTGACAAGATATTTCCCGCTCGATTCAGGAGTACAAGCAAGATAGAGATGCGGTTTTTTGCTGAAAACATCCCCATATAGTTGTAGTTTTAGGGAATAAACTTCGAATTTGTGGTAATCAATGATAATACCGTCTTTTGTAGCGACTTTCCCAATGTGAGTCTGGAATCCCAATGTGAGGCTACATTCCAGACCTATATTCAACTGTCTTGTTTTTGGTAGGAAACTGTTATTGTACGAGGAGGAAGACGTCAGTATGTAGACTCATTACATTGCGTCCCAGTGCCTCGCTCGCAACTCGCTCAACACAAGGGACTTATGGACTTACTGTTCAAAAACTGTCCAAAAAAATAAAGCCTCGCTCTGATGTAATGCTACAAGATTAAAACTTGGAAAATGCCGGGAGGACTCAAAAATTTCAATATTTTGTGTTGCCGCCTCTGAGCTGAACAAGTTTTCATTTTATTTGAAACGAAAGATGCAACTGGTTGCATATCCAAGGATTTTTACTTGAGAGTATAGAAACAGGTAAGTTTCATTTTTAGCGGTTAATTAACTTGATTTCATGTTTGATTTGATAAACATGTCTAGGCCTTTGACGAACCGACAAATTCATTTTTTGGGTTATTTTATGAACAATGAAAAGTAATTATTTTCATTGTTATATTCACAGATTAAATCCCAGATGCATGGTCAGCTGAAGGACGAAGAACTAGTATTTATCAGTAAATTAACACGCTTCAATGAACCGTAATTTCTAACTTTACTTTTGGTTATACTGACTCTGAATTGGAAGAAGAAACTTTGATATATTCAATATTTACTTTGAATTACTTAGAGAAAATAATTTTTAATTTTGACTATAGAATAACTTTTCTTGATAATGAGATTATTAGTATCTATAGTTTTATATGTAATAATACATGAAATGCTTTTTGCTTTCTTAATTGGTGGTGAATACACGCGTGTTGTTTTTCATTATCCTGAATACAACAAGTCCTGATGAAATAGAATTGTCAAACGAAAAGCAGTTTCTACCTTTAATTTTGGAAGACCCATATACAAAAACAAAGAATTGTGGTGAGGACTTTTTTGTCAATATTTCTCGGGAAAGCACAAAAATTTATTGAGTTTGTATCCATTTTAACTTTTCTCACAGCTTCGGCATTTTCCCGCCATTTGTTAAATTAAAAATTGACGCCACGCCACTTCTTATAGTCCAGCTTGGTCCGTAAAATATCGAGTTAAACCTAATCTTACATGGCCTAAGTTGTGGTTGAACGTGATTGGTCAAAAAGAACAATAACCATTGTTTAAAAGCCAAATGCTGCAATCTGATTGAGCCGACAAAAATTTGTCGGGAGAGGAGATTTTTGGACAGTTTTTGACCTGAAAGTCCATAAGTCCCTCAAACGAGCGAGTGAAAGCGAGCGGGGCACAGGGACGCAATGTAGTGAGTCTAGTCAGTATGTAGATAGTACAATCCTCATAATTAGTGTAGTCGAAGACTGACTTTATGTTTGTTGATGCAGTAGCGAAGAGTGTAGTATCAGAGCATGATTTGGTGCGTACCTCGGCTATTAATAATAGACAAAACGATAATATTCCTCGAGCTGTATTTGACATCTTCGTGAAAAAAGGACACAGTCATTCCAAAATTCCGAATTTGATTGCAAAATATGAAATTCCAATCTTCAATTATTCATGCAATAAGCAATAGACCCTCTGCATTCATCCACAGAATTGAATTGAAGGAAGCCATACAAATTTGCATTTGCAACAACAATGCAATGCATTGATGCGTTAAAAGCCATGCTCATAAGTTATTATTGAGCACCCTGAAGGTAAGCAAATTCCCCTCTCAATGTTACCATCCATCATATCTCAGCCTTCCCCTTCAAACTTTGAATCGAATCAAACAGTCAATTTTCGATAAAAAATTTCATAAAAAATGAGATTTTGTGCATTTGTTACGTTCAATAGTTGATGATATATTTAAGTGGATAAAACCCAGGTTGTGTACGAGACGAACTATTTTGAAACTCTCGTGTCCGTTTTCAAGCATGATGTTTACCTAAAGGATATCAGCTGAGACCAGCTGACTAGATAGTCTCGTTATTATTTCGGTACATAAGATAATGTGAGGAAATATTGCATTCATTACCTCGTGAGCAATGCTTCCTGCTTATACCTCAGCAATTATGCACTTTCTTTGCACACAACTGTAAGTGAAATTATAAATATTCTAATCGTGCGTAAAATGTATTTATTTGTTTATTTTTACATACCAAACTGTTAGTCCGAGTTTGTCACAAGGGATTATTTCCAATTTTTTAACTTCCTAGGAATAGATTCATAGATTGAGCAGTTAACTAGTTGAATAGAATTTGCATCTCCCATTCTGTAGGCCTGTATCGGAGAATATCAAAGGTGGAGAAGAAGTGTGTTTTTTGTGTGGAATTGTAGTTTTGATTTGTAGTGTTTTGATTTCAATTTCGTAGTAGAGTTGGAGTAGAATCAACAGTAAAATTATAATACCTTTGAACAATTTTGATCAGTAAAATTTGAATAAACCATGACTGGAGAACACGAAGAAGGTAGAAGAGGGGAAGGTGCAGTTTATGACATGCTCTGGGCAACTGGAAGTTAGTTTATAATATTTAGAGTTGTTTGATAAAGATAGCTGGAAGGTAGCTGCAATAAATGCAGCTAGTATACCGACCGGTATTATCCATTTTTCGTGCAAAAAGCTGCAGGTCTAAAATAAATAAAGCTCGTTTTAAGAAGAACGGGGCTAATGGAAGGAAGTATAACTGAAACTAAGTTCAAATGTTATATCTTGCCCCCACTGAAACCCCTACTGAAAAGTGTGTAGAATTATTGTGAGAATCAGAAAGATACCCCAAGATACCATAACTGCTCATCGCTCAATTGCAAACTCAATGTTCTTGGATTGCTTTGTTTGATATACTTGTATACGTGTGCTTAAATATACTTGTTAATAACTACACAGTAACATGTTCAGCTCTGGTGGCTCAGTGGTGAGCACTTGTGCTTGCCACGCATGCGATTGCGGTTCGAATTTCGTGCAAGCCACTGGGAATGGCTGAGAGATATAATTGAGGGCCGGAACCGGGGATCTACAAGCGAAAGTAGATCCCCCGGGTGAAAGCTCCAGCTCGTCTGATAAAGCCGTGGTGAGATTCCAGCCGGCATTGAAAACTAAAGTCCATGAAGCTAAAAAGGCAATTACGATACTTATTTCGTAGTTTAGCATTTCGGCAAAAGTTGACACAAGAAGACATCATGGGTACCATATATTTATTCAACCGCAATGAGCTGCATTCAATGTTTACACAGAGAATGACAAGTTTTGCAGTAAATTTCTTGCAAACAGCAGCAGGTTACAACTAAGACTCTTTACAGAGGATCCTCAATATGCATGTGTTGTATCAACATATGTACATCATACGAATCACACACAAGAAGGTATAGTCTTGTACACGTGATTATGCAACGTGGTGATGATATATTTCCAATCAATCATCATCATCATCATTATCATCGTCATCATCCGCATAGATTGATCTTGCATTGCCAGGGAAATTTTCATCAAATGACGGCCCTTCTTCCTCCTCGTCGTCACCTTCTTGCGCACTTTTATTATTACGTGTCAATTCATAAAGTACCGAGGGCAATGATCTATCGCCATATCCATCTTCACCCCTTCTGTATTCTCTGTTGTCATTATACAACCCAGTGTCCTCGTCTCCGTCCCAGTCATCGTTCTTATGGAAAACATTTTTCATCAACAAGTTACTCAACATGTTTCTCCCGAATGCGAGGTTGTGTGGTTTTCCTTCATACGGCGAGTCTTCGTCATCATCTTCATCACCATCACGTGACTCCTCATCATTGGCCTCACTTCTGAAATTTCCACCAACCTCATTCTCATCCTCTTCCTCGTCGTCATCACCAGCATCATAGCCGAGCCTGCGCAGCTTCCTGCCATAGTCCAGTACGGCCATTTTACCCTGCGTTCGCCGTGCGAGGCCTTTCATCATTTGAAAAACAGGATCAATGTCCGCATCATCCGCAGCATTTTCCTCCACAGCGATGATGTAATCTTTTCGTGATATGTTCGTGGCAACCTGGACGTTCTTTGACATTGTCGAATTGCCACCTGAGATGCCACTATGCTGCGTAGGAACAGTACTGGCATTATGCTTTGGTTTTCTGCGCACAAATTGGTGCTTTTCGCTCATACCTGAAATAGAATTCGATGATGCATGTTATGACACAATATTGTTAATTGTCATTATTTGAAATGACTGTTTGTCTTTATTGTTTGCATAGCATATCATTGTATCTTTCATTGCAATTCGCAATGATTATCTCCTCTGAGAAGGGTCTCAAATAATGCTCATCGTATCGTGGTGTTATAATTACAGTCAACTTTATGTGAGAACATGCAACGTTTTGAATTGCGAAGGCTTTTGTAGAACAATCTTTGATCGGTACAGAACTTCAAAATAACTTTGAAAATCGGAAACATAGCAAAACATAATAACTACTAAAGCTTTTCTTCTGACACTCATCGGAGTAGTACGTCAGAAAGAAAACGAAAATGAAAACCTAACGAAGAATTATACCCAGAAGAGGATCGAAATTGAGGATCGAGGATCGAGGTGAATGATTGGTATAGCGCAAAAAAACAACCAATCATCACGTGTGATCGAGCAATAGATTATTGAAAGGGTCCCAGCTTTAGTAGCTATTATGTTTCGCTATGTTTCCGATTTTCAAAGCTATTTCAAAGACTTTGTATCACAGAGTGCTTGATATATTTCAGGGAATTCTAAACTAATCCTTTAGTTTAAGTTCAGTTACAAAAATGTTCTATACGGTGAAATATAGATATATTTGCAATTCAAACTAAAACAGAGTGGAATATATATTTTAGATTCAGAAGAAGTTGCTTACTTGTAACTAGTTGAATAACAGAGAAGATCAAAATACAGAAAACATCTCTATTCAGTAATTGCATTTCTTTCACTTTATGGAAAGCCAAATATCATTGTTGTTTCTCATGACTTCATCTACGTCATATCTGTAAACGAAATTCATATATTCAATCGAAATTTATCAACGTCTATATATTGTATAATATAATTGGATCTCCATGTAACATTGTAGCTCCAATCGAAAACCCATATATCGTAGAGTAATTTGCTTATAGTAAGAGTAGCAATACCAGACATTCAGTCAGCCTTTGTGACTGCTTGTTGCAGGCAAAATAGCTTTCAGCGATTTTTTCAAAGGCAACATTTTTCTGTATTCAAACTTTATCAAACAGAACTTTCTTTTCTAGGACGCATCAATCGAATCATATCAAATTCAGTTTATTCGTGAACCAATGCTTGTTCTGTTTGATTGGAAATTCAAGGTAATGGTTTAATATTTTTCTCATATAGCTAAACATGCTTTGCCTTTGTTAAATAACTGCCCATAGTGTGTTTTATATGTAATATACAGGATCGAAAAGCTGACTTAGAAGCTTCAGTTAAATTCAACCGCTAATTCAATAACCACGAGGCTTAGTTTGAAGCTAATACGAATAATAAGCAACATTGTTTCTGACCTTAGCCATTGCTTCTTTCATAACATCCACAGCATCGCACTTTTTCCACATTTATTTTTTTACTAGATAATTTTCAGAGCTTTGGCACGTGTGGCTTAAATATCTCCAATTGCAACCAAAAGTAGTGTTATTATAAATGTGGTAGGCTAATTCCTTTTTTGATTCAAATAGAATAGGTATAACTAATTTCAAATTTTCACCTCTGCTTTGAACAGCATTGACGCATGTCTTACGGGCTGCTAAGCACCACCGACCATGAATCAGAGTTTAAACAAGCATTTTTCACTTGAGCAACTGCACGACCATGCAATAAGCTGGTAGAATAATAAACAATTGCATTCAATTCGCTGTTGAAAGCCGTCTAATTCTGGTATTAATGTTACATTACTTGCTCCCAGTTTGTCCCAAGCCTTGCGTGAGGTTTGAATTTGCTGCACCCATGCGCCTGGATAATTGACCAATCAGAAATTACCCCATTGTTTACCGGGGAATTTCGAAGCGAAAATTGTTCGATGCAGTTGATTTCAAATTGTTTGCTCAAATTCAAATCAAGTTCAAGATTTTCATTTCTTCTTTCATAACTCACTCAATCAAGCCCAATGATGCAGTTAACCTCGTGCGACGGTTCTTTCCGTCACTTTGCCATTTTAGATTTCGAATAATGCAAAAAAGAAACATATTTAATTGTGAGTATATTCCTTTGAATATGTTCAAATTATTCATCCAGTCCACTTTCTTGTCAGACTTTTAGGCCGGCCTTGGTGGAGCTGGAGGCCATGTTCTCTGAAGCGTGCTTTCCTCTGTTTGACTAGAAGGAAATAACGTAGCATTTGCAGGATTTGAGTAATTCGGAAATGTGGAAAGATATTGGATCTGGTCTGTTCTGTTTTTGAAGTTTATTCCAATTTCACATGTTACAGAAAAGGTGCTGATTTTGGGCAAGTGTCTTGATTGTAAATAGAATAGCCAGACGCTAAATCATTCTGGATAAGAAATGAAAATGTGTTTTTTTAATAACTTCATATATGATGCTTAATTTTGGAATGTGGTGTAATGGATTATCCAGGTTTTTATCCAAAATATTAAAAACAATATAACAAGTTTTATTTTTCTACAAAATATTTCTCTTCTTACACTGATCCCAAAAGTGTCTGTTGTTACAAATAAGTTAAATAAATTAATGTCTTATTTGGATGGTTTCCAAATTCCTCTTGTTACATCCCTGGTTGGTTTGGATACCAAAGGAGTTCTGCCTGTTGTATGCTGTGATACACGTTGCCTTGATGCATGATGCTCACATTCCTGAAAAAGGGAAAGACAAATTGATCATGCAATAAAATAATTTTCATTTTGACCTTTTCATTTAACCCCAAAGAAGTGTCACCAAGAATAAACAAGAATTATACATTGAATTCAGTAAATTTAAGCATACCAGACAAAGCATTCTTTGTTCACATTACCTGGTTGTGTGGACATGTTGTTCAGTATTTGTTGAGTTCAATCTATTTAATACATTACTTTCTTCACTTTTATGCCTTTCTGCCATCTGTTCTTATTATTCCAGTAATTTGCTCTCCAACCCTACAAAGAATGAAAGTTACCATTTTGAAACTAGCTGCTCAAAAGTAATCATATGTGAATGATTTAAATATTTTGAAAATCCTTATCGAACCTAAAGGACACCCACCCTACATGGCAGACAAGTAGATGACATGAACTTGCACAATTTACATTATGCTTGTTATTCTCTGATGAAAATTGGCTTTACAATTGTGTAACAAAGTATTACGTTTTGCAGCTTGTAAGATATACCAAGTATTGTTTGTACAGTTTCCTTTTTATAACTACCCATTTGTAGTTTTGCTCAGTAACTTTGTATTGCCACTGTAATGTATCAGACACTGTCCTTATCAAATTGTAAATTTTCATTGAGGCTGAGGTAAAGCCCACTGGCCTGTGCATCCATTTACGACTTTGCTCGTTCCACCCTACAAATCTTGAAAATTTATTTACAAACACACTTTAAGTTGGAGATGTTGAGTCAGAATTTGACCACTTCACTATATATATTCTGTCATCTATGGTGATCCCCTGACATGTTTTCATTTTATAGGATCCTCTAAAAGCAGGATGAAAGCATAATGAAAGATCTGGCTTGCCTGCCCTTTGATAGTGAGAAGAAGTGGAGTTGCTTGCAAATGGTGAGTTGTTTAAGTACTATGCGTCCCTGTTGTAAATAATTGTATGTCAAATAAAAGCCTTTGCATTGCACAAAACCTTGAAAAGTCATTGGTTACAATCAAAATTTCTGCAAACAACCGAATCATTATTCTTCGTGGCATATCACATGATATTTCCATTGTTCAGTGTCCATAGAACAGAGCCCAGTACTTTGTTCTAGCACCCCTTCTACCTGCACTGGTGTATTATTATTTTAAGGTGGATGCTTTTCTAATGTTATCCTGGAAAATTGGATAATGTTATTTTTGGTTTTTGACAAAATTCATAGTTTGTCACACCCAGATTATGGTACAATTGTTTGAGGTTTAATTTTATCATCAAACAATATAATGTCCCCCTTATGGGATAGGCATTGTTTCGACAAGATTGTTATTCTCAGAAAAAACGTTTTTTCAACGAGTCCAGCTCATCAAAATTATATTTATTATTCTAAAGTATGCTAAGATATCAATTTGTGTTATTTCTTAAAGTTCGGTTTCACTTAGTTTCTGGCCATAGTTTGATCAAGCCAATCTCTAAATTCTGAGATCCTTGCAAAGACAGTGTAGCTTGTTGTTGCGTCACAACTTCCACTTTCCCAGCTGACTGCCCCATGCAATTGCCACGCCCCATTTGCACCTGTCTGACAGACGAATGGACCACGCTACGTCATAATTCTCAACGCTACGTCATGATTTCGAAATGGAATTGATCTTCTTCGTATTTCGTTCCCTATTTACGCACAAAAAAGGCTCCATGTTTGAAGCACATCCAGAGCCTGAAAACTTCACCCTTTGTTGGTGGCTGCATAATTTCTTCCTTTATTACTTCACATTCTTCTTCACTTTCGCCATCCATACTTTATGCTTTGATGTCGTATCAAATTTTGGGCGAAAGGAATAAGCCGGTTAGATTATGATTAAAACCATATTTACGTCTCTTGCTCTGCACGCCATCGCGGTAAGTTTTCTCAAAAATTCGTTATATCGAGGGTATTTGTGGTCAGGGGATCGGAAGTTTCGTTCGTAATAACGAAAGTTCGTTATATCCAGGGGTCGTTATACAGGGAGTATTTACAGTAGGATTTACTTCCCAGAATCCAAGGGACCGGAGTTTATGTTCGTAATAGCGGGAAGTTCCGTATAAACGGGGTTCGTTATAGCGGAATTCCACTGTAGCTACATATGCAATAATCATCATATTGTATCGGATAAATTGCTTAAAAGTTACTTAAAAGTTAAACTTCTAAAAAGCTGCTTTTTAGACAAGAATAGCCTAATAAAGTATAAGTAAGTAGGAATATTTATACTAGACAGCCACTACAGCTATGATAGCTGTTATCATCGTGGGTTCAGCTGGTATGAACTCTTATCCCTAGAAATTCTGGGCACCTATTTACCGAACTCGAAAGGATGGACAGCTGAGTTGGCTGACTGCTTGTAGTTCGTGATTCTGACCATATGTGGGTTGGAACCAGTGAAGGCATGGATCCAACCCAGCTCCTTAATCTCTAAGCTACACTACCGTATAAAGGTTTTAGAATGTTCATCTAAGATTGTAAAATGTTGTAATTACATACCTGCTGCTGTTGACTTAGCTACCAAGATGAAAACCCAGGCACAAAGGCCGTAGGATCGTACGTTGAAACTTAAGCGAGTCATTTTGTTCATCAACTGATCATCAGTACGCAGGTCATGTTGCTGCGGCTGTGTTTATGCAATAGTCGGATTATTTGTCTTTTCAAATATACTTGAGTTGTTTTGGGATATTTTCAAGCAAAACAAAGCCTGGGTTTTGGAACAGCAAATATTGTATCAACCTTTCGAGCTCAATGTTTGCGAAACATCGAAAACCTCATTCATTTATTATCAAAACTTCATCTCTTCTGAGCACTTTGAGAAAAGTGCGTTTTATTCCAAGAGCGCTCTTCGGTTTGACTGCAACATCTTGACACAGCTAGCTTTACAGTCAAGTAAACAGGTTTAATACTCTCAGCTATTTATATATACGAGATGCTATTTGGACAGTTGCCTTTTGAGTTGAAAGAAATGAATGGCTCATTAGACAGTATACGTTGTTTTGATTTATCCTAATAATGGTTACCCTTGTATGTAATGTTACACTATTGGGAATACGGACCTAATTGCCTTTGGCTGCCAGCTGCAGGAAAGCTTTGCGTATTTCTGGAAATAAAGTGGAGAGCTTGACCAATGAAATCCTCTTCAGGTTTTTAGATGAATAAGGCGATAGTATTGTTCATGCTACAGCACTTTTCTCCCGGATAAGAATCCAAGGCTTTTGCCATTTCTGAATTCTCTTCGGTGTTCCTTATTTTAAGAAACCCATCTTGGTTTAGAAATTCGTATTGCGATGATATATACGTTAGTTCTAAATTGATAACAGTAATTTTATTTACAGGCAAATTAACCTTCATAAATATGGAAAATTATTATTAACATTATGGTATTGCGGCATATACCCAAGTGGATGTTTAAATGCCTAAATATTGATGAAATCGTGCTTCAGTTTTGAGCTTCCAATTCAAACCTTCGTTAGAGTTTTGTTGGCATCATTGGTTACGCTGCTTCGCTTCCTCTTCTTGCACATGCCTTTACATATGATTCCACTGCAAATCCAATGATACCCAATCCGAGCACTCCCAAGCCAACACCCATCCAATGAAGAGCAGTGAACCCTTTGGCATTACATGCAATAGGTCAATATAATCAAATTCTTTTTTTAAATATGATAACTGTATCTACATTCAATAAACTGTTGAAAACTGGCAAAACCACAAGAAGTGCCCAAACTTTTAGCAGTGCTGAAATTCTCTTAAAATACGATACAGTAAATGCTTTATTGAGGCTTCTTCTCTGATAACCCCCAATAAATATTCAAATGTTAAATAACCCCCCAGCTTTTACTGTATTTGCCCCCAAGAAAAATAAATGGGTGGCTGAAAGCTCTGCAGTAGTGAAGGAGTTGAAAAAATCTTTCTTACCTTGTTGCTTGCAAAATGCACCAGTATACCCAAGTTTGCAGTTGCATTTTGCATAAGTAAGCAAACGATTTGGAGATGTTGCATCAGGGTTTTCCATCCATGAATTACATGATGCGCCATTTAAGCAATAGCACAATGTAATTTTTGGCTGAAATTCTCTTGTTCGATTTTGTTCATTTTTCACAATTAATTTTATTGCGACATAACGACTGTTCACGTACATCGATACCTTTCCAGTTGTCGAATTTACATTTGCAGAAATTCCATTTCCATGTATCGAGTAGGTTAAAGTTGATGCATTGGGTGAAGTTGCTTTGATTTCAAAATTGTTCACTTCTCCATAGGTTAAAATCAAATGCTTCGGAGACAGAATTTTTAGTGGAAAATTAATTACATCCCACATCCACTCTCCTTTTCTTCCTGTGTTTCCAACTACAGCATCAAATCTATAATACGGATAAAGCCCAGTCTGACCAAGTGTCATGTCAAGTATTTGCCCATTTATGGAATAGCCAACGTGGGGAGTTCGGCCGACATCTTTCCACAACATGCCGCCATCGTCGTATATATATGATGCATATGTGCTGTGACCATTTGTAGCCAGGTTCAATTGAAAGGTAGCCGTCTGAAAAGAAGGTATATACTCGAGTATGGATATCATATACCCTTGACGTTTGGCCAGGATTTTGGTTTATTATTGGCCAGGGGAGTGCTATAATTATTCTCACAAACCTTGTTTGTATTTCTGTAAGTATAGGCGGGGTATGGAAATGCCTTTATCCACGTCACAAGTATTACCAAATTTGGAGAAAAAATGATGTTGGCTCTGGCTGATATCTACGAACCAGTTTTCTCAATTATCGTTTGAGAGAAGGAATCTACCTAGCGTGCCAGACTTTTTGCTGTTCTAATTTTGTTACGTCTTATCGCATTCCAGTATATCAGTAATATTAAGTTGACTTTAGAGAATTTATCCGATTTTTTTGCAAAATGTTATAAATATCTATCTTGCATTATCAATAAATATGAAATGGTTCCTCTGGTGGCAAGCCTCCCTCATACGGCCCGGTCAGATTTTGTTGTTGAAATGGTTGAATAATACTGGGGATCTCCAGCATCCCTTCAAATATCAACCACATACGTCACTTACATTTAAAATCGGTTCCGGCATTAAGGCCCGAATACACCTAGCTATTTTACATTATTTATTCTCCAGACATCCCAAAAATAGTCCGTCGGGGGGGAAAAATCGAATTAACACCTTGTCAAAATAAGCAAAAGAAGCTGAGAATATTCGATGGAATAAAATCAAAACGTTTTGATTTTATTCCATCCGATATTCTCAGCATGATTTTGTGTTTCTAGCATAAAACTGCAGACATAAAGAAACCGACTGTCTGGTGACGTATTTCTGTAGTATTTCAGAATTCCCAGTACTGAAATTCCAGTTTTTGGTCAATCAACATAAAAAAGACAATGTTCTTATGTTCCATCACATGCTTTATCAATGTATGTTCATGGTAATTTATACTTTCCGCGTTCTTCGAGCGGGTGTCTCAAATCAACCTCACGCTGTATACCTTTATGTTCTTTTCTGTATTTTCAAGCAAATGAACATTAAAATGCTTGCGAAACTAAGAATGGTACAAATGAGGATTGTTTAAAACTCATTTAAATGCCCTATATCAATCATGTCCTCATATTTAGGCCAAGCAGTGTTCAAATGAATGGGTTTATTGAATATAGAATGGAATGTAGAATGGAAAATAGAACGCGCATATACACTTTGCAATATTCCGTTATTTATTCCAACCGGGGCTATTTTGGGAATAAATAATGCGAAATAGCTAGGTGTATTCGGGCCTTTAGAACTAGGTTGACTCACTCACAAACACGCCGCCTGGCTACGGGACGCTCCCCCGTGCTCGAGGCAGGCTTTTTACACTATTGACAAATGAAAATAGGACTCACGTTTAAAAGATGTCCGGGAGGCCTTGCCTCATGATACCTATGCATCGCCCGGCAACGGGGCACTCCCCTGTGCGCGGGGCATGCATTTTTAAAGATATGGTCAAAAGAAAACATGATTGCTTTTCAAAGGTGTCCGAGAGGCCTTGCCTTATGATACCTATGCATCGCCTGGCAACGGGGCACTCCCCTGTGCGCGAGGCATGCATTTCAAAAGACATGGTCAAAAGAAAACATGATTGCTTTTCAAAGGTGTCCGAGAGGCCTTGCCTTATGATACCTATGCATCGCCTGGCAACAGGGCACTCCCCTGTGCGCGAGGCATGCATTTCAAAAGACATGGTCAAAAGAAAACATGATTGCTTTTCAAAGGTGTCCGAGAGGCCTTGCCTTATGATACCTATGCATCGCCTGGCAACGGGGCACTCCCCTGTGCGCGAGGCATGCATTTTAAAAGACATGGTCAAAAGAAAACATGATTGCTTTTCAAGGGTATCCGAGAGGCCTTGCCTCATGATACCTATGCATCGCCCGGCAACGGGGCACTCCCCTGTGCGCGGGGCATGCATTTTTAAAGATATGGTCAAAGAATACATGATTTCTTTTCAAAGGTGTCCAAGAGGCCTTGCCTCATGATACCTATGCATCGCCCGGCAACGGGGCACTCCCCTGTGCGCGGGGCATGCATTTTTAAAGATATGGTCAAAGAATACATGATTTCTTTTCAAATGTGTCCAAGAGGCCTTGCCTCATGATACCTATGCATCGCCTGGCAACGGGGCACTCCCCTGTGCGCGGGGCATGCTATTCAAAACTTGTTTGCAGTTTGTTTTTATTCGTGGTTTCACCTATGCTAACTACTCAGACCCGTTTTCGCATAAACTAGTTTCATTTTTACGCCGTGGCCAGCAGCAAGTGCTCGCTCAATCCTTAGCTCTCACTTTTCATAGACTCAGCAAATTACACTTTACAAAGCGGCCTCAGATATTGAATATAAGACCCCCCGCGTAGGGCTGATGAAACGTTTGCTGCCATGAGCCATTTCCGCGTACTCCCACATATGACTTGTGTTGTTTTTCTTGTATTCTGTCTCCACTGCCAAATGCTAAAGATAAGTTCGCGTCCAACTACACTTGGGGCGGGAAAAGGATTAACCAGGCGAATGCTATAATTATTCTCACAAACCTTGTTTGTATTTCTGTAAGTAGAGGCGGGGTATGGAAATGCCTTTATCCACGTCACAAGTATTACCAAATTTGGAGAAAAATTGATGTTGGCTCTGGCTGATATGTACGAACCAGTTTTCTCAATTATCGTTTGAGAGAAGGGATCTATGACTGTATTAATGTGTTGTGAGTAAGCAACAGCACCGCTGCTTGGGTATGTGAAGTCAAGATTCGTCCAAAATGGAGCCAGCACGTCGTAGCCAGATCCCATGTTAGGTAGCAAGGGAGTGTACCGTCTTCCCAAGGATACGAAGCCATTCGCAGATACCTGCAGTGAGTTATTTGCATTTAAATTCAGTGTTATATGTCGATGACAACTTAAAACGTATTCAAATACTAGATTAGACATATTTTAAGGGCCCATTGCAACGAAAAAAATCAATACGCTTTTCGTACATTTTGTGATAAACCTAGTCGTACATCATAAAAATGCTTGCAAAATAAAATTATCCCAGTAGAACTATCCATTGGCCCCATAGAGATAGGATATAAGATAATCTAGAGTGCGAACGAGGCTCACCGTCCAAACGCCATCAAACCCTAGACTCATTACATTGCATCCCTGTGCCTCGCTCGCAACTCGCTCAAAACAAGGGACTTATGGACTTACTGTTAAAAAACTGTTCAAAAAGTTAAAGCAAGATTAAAATTAAAATTACTACAAGGTTAAAATTTGGAAAATGCCGGGAGGACTCAAAAACTTCACAAACGCCTCTGAGCTGAACAAGTTTTCATTTTATTTGAAACGAAATATGTAAATGGTTGCATATCCAAGGTTTTTATTTGGAAGTAAAGAGCCAGGTAAGTTTCATTTTTAGTTTCCAATTTAGTTCTTGTTGGATTTTGCAAACTACCAGCGATTGTTTAACTTGATTTCATGTTTGATTTGATAAACATGTCTGGGCCCTTTGATGAACCGGCAAATTCATTTTTTGGTTATTTTATGAACAATGAAAAGTAATTATTATCATTGTTGCATTCACAGATTAAATTCCAGATGCATGGTCAGCTGAAGGACGAAGGGTTAGTATTTATCAGTAAATTAACACGCTTCAATAAACCATAATTTCTAACTTTACTTTTGGTTATTACTGAATTGGAAGAAGAAACTTGATATACTCAATATTTACTTTGAATTATTTAGAGACAATAGTTTTTAGCTTTGACTATAGAACAATTTTTCTTTATAATGAGATTATTAGTATGTAGTTTTATATGCAATAATACATGAAATGCTTTTTGCCTTCTTAATTGGTGGTGAGTACACGCGTGTTGTTTTTCATAATCGTGAATACAAGTCCTGGTGAGATGCAATTTACAAACGAAAAGCAGTTTTTACTTTAACTTGTGCAAAACCCATATACAAAAACAAAGAATTAGTGCGGAATTTTTGGTCAATATTTTTTGGAAATGCACGAACATTTATTGAATTTATATCTATTTGAACTTTTCTCACAGCTTCGGCATTTTCCCGCCATTTTGTTGCTGAGATATAAATTGACGCCACGCCACTTCTTATAGTCCAGATTGGTCCGTGAAATATCGAGTTAAGCCTTATTTTACATGGCCTAACTTAAAGGGAATGTGCAAGCATAATAGGCTGTGTTTAAAAATAGATCGAGTTTCAATTCAATGTAGACATGCGCAGTAAGCGTCACATAAACTGATCACCTGAATATTTTGAGATCAGTCATGAGAACCGGAAGGGAATGCAAAATGGCAACAACAACAGGCCTAATGTTCACGTGAAAAATTTATATCTTCCCTTTGCGCTTCTCTGATTGGTTAATAAACCAAATCTATTTTTAGCATGTGAACAGGCACACCTTTTAACCTTGCACATTCCCTTTAATGTTGAACATAGAGATAGGATATATACTAAACAATACCAACAAACGAGAATCATGTTGAGACAGTGCTCAATACAGTAAAGTAGAGCCTTATTCAATAAAAATGTATTTAGAAATTTACTGATAAAATGTGTACATTACTCTGAGTTTCACGCCTATAGCGATCATCAAGATGTACTCTTGATGATCGCTAAATTTACATTTCTAAATACATTTTTATTATATACTAAACAAGAAGAGGGAAAATGTACTTGCCATGCGCGGAGAAAACACAGGGAAACGAGGAACAGTTGTTACATAACAACAGTGATATAAAGCGCCGAAGGCGCTAGATAACTGACTCCGCACGATTCGTGCAGACAAGAGTGATGCCATTTGGCGGCCATTTTATAAGGGGGAAAATAGCTTTTGTAAATCAACGATTCCAAAGTTAAATGCTCTCTCTGGAGGAAAATAATTGTAAAAAAGTTTGACATATGCATACTGTTGCAGAGCACATAATATGAGGATACTAGTAGAATTTAGATAATGACCAAAGCGTTTCAAATATCGGTATTTTGTTTATTTTTTGCGGAACGATGGAACAGGCCTAAATTAATCGACTAACAAAAACAGTTGTTGAATTAAAAGTCTTGGATTTACTGGATATAATTTGTAAGCTCCAATTAAAGGTAAGTGACAGGGTTTTGATATCCCAAAAGCTTACTGAAATATTAGCAAATACAACACTTCTCCAATTCGAAAGGAAACGCAGTGCAGTGGCAGATCAGATTATACCTTTTACAAGTGAATTAATTCAAAGAATTGCAGCAGTCTGATATTCTGTTACATATTTAAAGTCACTTAGGCTGAAAATAATTGATTTTCTTCGTTGTGGAACCTTTAGCAAGCAAAACCGTGTGGTGTTACTTAATTTGGATTTTCAGATTTTGGTAACGTTTTGAAATACTTCAGTAAAATCCCGTGTCGCATCAGCTAATATTTTAATAAGCTTCTGGGATGTCAAGACCATGTCACTTACCTTTAAGTTGAGCATACATAATAACCAGTACATTGCAAAAGTATTAATTTTTACAACGTTTTTGTAATTCAATAAATTTAGGCCGGGTCCATCGTTCCGCAATAAATAAACAAAATACTGATATATGATGCGTTTTTTGCCATTCTAGCAATTCCAATAGTATCATCATATTGTATGCTCTGTAAAAACATGTATATATCGACTTATTTCACCATTATTATCCGCAAAACAAGCATTGAATTGTAGTGTTTATGTATGACTTGATGACCAAAATCAACGTTTTTCCCCCTTTTAAGATGGCCGCCAAATTTTTATTAGCTTCACTGATTCGACGCGAGTCAGGTATCTAGCGCCTTCGGCGCTTTATATCATTGCATAACAACATCCGCCATTATGGCAATTTTTAGCAACCTAATTTGGCGTGTACTAACTACATTAGCTCCCTGTACTTTCGTGCCGCAAATTGCTGTTATTAGGCTACCGTAAATCCTCGAATTAGCCCCCTGGGGGCTTATTTATTTTTGACATTTTCAGAGGGGGGCTTATTCGAGGGGGGGCTTATAAAACTATCTGAAATATGGCAAAAAAATTGACGTTGTTACTGGGAAAATAAACGGGAAATTGGTTTAGTTGTTCAAGCAAAGTATTTTGCATACACAGATAAACAGAAGAATGCTCAGATATTGGTGAAAAAGCGGTCTGAAACATGCGTGACGTCATCAATATGGTTGCCATGACTGTTTTCGAAATGTTTGTTTTATACATTTAACCACCAGAGCAACGGAAGTTTTAGAATGAAAATGGCTTCTTGGGGTAATTCAACATGCAGAAAAACATGAGGTGGGATATAAACTTGAAATCGGTCTCAATTTCATCTAAACAGGGGGTCATTTGGGTCCAGATCCTTTGCGAGGTTGTCGTTTAATATTTCTGTGAATACAATATAGATTCGGTTCTTGTGAGTAGTTTGAAAAGCTGAATCGAAAAGTAACTCGCATCATGCTCTCCAAAATTTCTTGAATGACTGGGTCAGAACACAGTCCTTTTGCAAAACTCTTAATTGTAGCAAACAAAGCATGATGAACGTAAAAACAAACCGTAATAGAAACCAATCGTCATGCTAGTCTGTGAGCTAGAAGGGCATCCATTCTTCCCCAGAGTCATCACTTGAGGAGAAGTCTGAAATTTCTCACTCACTCTCGAAATGTTCCACATTTGATGAATCATCACTACATGTCACTGCAACATCCCCATCGTACTCTTCGATTCCTTTTTCCGTTGTTCTCGATCTTTCCTTTTTCTTAGCCTTACGGGTCTCAGACTCACTATCAGTTAATTCTTCATCAGCTTCATCTGCATTCATCTCGTCATAATTTCTTTTGCCTTTTCTTCTAACTTTTTTTGGTTTCCTAGTAAGGGTCGGAGGTAACTGACGCCTACTTGTTTTTCTTTTTAACAATGCCTGTGTTGAACTTGACTCTTTTAATAGGATGAAAGAAACTGACTGACCCCGCTACCAGTCTCTCTTGAACAAAAGGGGAAAAAACCTTCCCACCAATGCTTGCTGCACCCAACATGTCATTTACCACAAGCCGGTCGATTTCGATGCCGTCGATAAGGGTTTGGGTGATCTTTTGAAAAAGGATCAACGCCATTAAGGGTCTTTTTTAGCCGCCCGTGTCGCGGCAAAAAATTGCACACACGGATCCGCCTACTCGCAAAAGAATCTGATTATATAAAGCAATGAAGTCAAAATCATTATCATCTCTCCCTCCCGATCCAGATTCTGTTGAACGTGCCATCATGCGCGTTCACTACAAAGTATTTCATTGGGTAAGATGTTGCCAGGAAAACATGGAGCAGTTGAATTTCGAAGGAAATGGGTGAAAATGGGACGGTGATGCTTCTACGGTAGCACTAGTGTGGTTCAAAGGCATTGTAAATGGGGGATAGAATAGGGCATGAGCGTAGCGAATGCAGCGCCCGAAGTGCGCCTATCACTCAATGATTTTTGGTAATAGATAGCCAGGCGAGAGTAGAGAGCAATCCCATCATGTTTTGTTTGCTACAATTAAGAGTTTTGCAAAAGGACTGTGCTCTGACGGAGTCATTCAAGAAATTTTGGAGAGTATGATGTGAGTTACTTTTCGATTCAGCTTTTCAAACTACTCACAAGAACCGAATCTATATTGTATTCACAGAAATAATAATCGACAACCTCGCAGAGGATCTGGACCCAAATGCATAAAGCATCCACGAAACATGATTTATCGCCATGTTCATTTGCGCAGTGTGCTGTGCAAGTTTTTCAAGCGCGTCCTAATTTTACACATTGCGCCTGCGTTGCCATCACGCCATGACCAGCGGCATACATTTTTCCCTCTTCTTATACTAAACTAGAGAGCTAACTCCTATTGTTTCGGTCATAGCGAGGTTGATACTTTGTGCGCCATCATCCTGTTGACGGGAGAAGTTGCGAGAATATTCAAGGCACGGCAATGTCTGGAGCTCAACTAAAGTTTAAATTTAAAGCTTATAGCGTGATTCGAAAAGTAAATTCAAAAGTTTTTGCCAGTTTCTAAATAAGTCATAGAGATAGGATATAATATACACTAGAGTGCGAACCAGGCCCCGGGCGGTGACGCAGTTTGGACGCCATCTTGTTGGAGGCTCATTTCAGAATTTCACGGTCTGAACCCTTATACTTTGAACAAGAATTACATGGATATTACGATTGCTTAACCTTAAATAAAGATTGGAACCTTCATAATATCATATTCGGTTCAACATATTGAAATTTTGTTGTTGGATCGAATGTATTACTACTATTTTTAGACAGACGGATTTCCATTTTACCGACTGCCCCCAAATAGGGTAAATTAAATATCAATCGATCGGAAATGACCTCTTGAGTACGAATCTGCAATAATTTTCACAAAAGATCCCCGTATTTAAAAGATTTTAGCAATATTTTTACTTGCGCCCACTTTTAGTTGCTGTCGATCGGTGATTTGCAGGTGTTAGGGCCCGGATAAAAAGGGGCATAACTTTTGAATGCGGGCGTGTTGCACAAATTTTATTGCAGATTCATACTCAGGAGGTCATTGCGTATCGATTGATATCTAATTTACCTAGTTTGGGCATCGTCCGTAAAGTACAAATTATCCCGTACTTCGTATCGCAAAATGCCAAGGCCACTGTTATCATGCAGCACTCCACAGCAAAATATGGTCTTCTGGAAATAGTAGTACTAGGCTCGATCAAGCAACAAAACTTTAATATGTTGAACCGACCATGATTTTAGGAACATTTGAGCATTTATTTGATCTTCAGCAATAATAATATCCACGTAATTTACCTTTGAATTATAAGGCTTCAAACCGTAAATTTTGTCCACGAGCCTCCAACAAGATGGCCGCCAATGCTTCAACTTTTGTATCGATGCGTCAAATGGAGTGCGCACTCTAGTGTATCTTATATCCTATCTCTATGAAATAAGTACACTTAGTGAGCAAAAGTATTGCACCACCTGTGAATTTTCAAAATGGCGGACCGGGCACCCTGATTTGTTAGTCTGCAAATAAGCTATTGTTTTTGCAACCAATCATATTCATTAGAGGTCGTAAACTCATTGAACCATAAACTTTCAACATTGAACTTGTTTTTACAAATAATATTTTCACAACAATTTCAAGTCATTCACAGTTAATTTAATATTTTGTTGGGTAACCATGCACTTTTCTGACAGCCAAAATCCTCCTTGGGAGCGAATCATAAAGTTTTTGGATGAATTTTGCTGGAATTTGATGCCATTCTGCAAAGACACGATTAATCAGTTCTTGCTTTGTTGTCGGAGGACCTCGTGGATCATTGTTTAGCTTGTTTTTCATGTAAAGCCACACATTTTCTATTATGTTCATGTCGGGACTCTGTGCTGGCCAAGGAAGGACATCAACACCACGAAGACGAAAGTAAATTTTTGTATATAGAGCTCGGTGTGCGGGTGCATTGTCTTGCTGAAATATGAAGCGGCTCTCAGCTTTTCCAAACATTTGTTTAACGCTGGCAAAAAGGTTGTCTTGCAACAAGGAAACATTTTTCGGCATTTATCCGTTGGTCACAAACAGCCAGTTTGCCAACGCCGTTAGGCCCAATGCACCCCCAGAACATTACAGGGATGGCGCTTTTGAATGTCGGTTGGAAAAATAAGGGATTGTTGGCCTCTTCTGTGGTACGCCAAACACGGAGTGATTTGCAATCATTTTTTAGCCCAAATCTGCACTCATCGGAAAATGCGATGTTTTTCCAATGGTGTACTTCCCAGTACTGGACTGCCTTGGCCCACTGAAGACGGACCCTTCGGTTTTGCAGGGAAACAAATGGTTTCCGCTTCCTGGCGTAATTTCTGATGCCATATTTCCGAAGAATGCGTTTTACACTCCACTTTGATGGATTTTCATGGCGGTACGTGGCTCTGACTTCATTCGTGATTGTTTTCAAGTTTGAAAATCTCAGCCGTTTTGCCACTCGACAAATATTTCTTTCTCCCCGGGTGTCAATTTTTTTTGGACGCCCACTTCTCTTCAATTTATTTTCAGAACCAGTTTTTTCGTACAAATTACAAATTCTTAGTTCTGTAGAATGGTGACAGCCAACAATTTTTCCAATTTTTCTGTAAGATAGACCACTTTCTCGCAATCGACTTTCTATCTATCAATTGACTTTCTATCAATTGTCTGATGGATACTCTTTTTTCATTTGACAGCTCTTTCACTTTCGACATGGCTCAAATATTTTGCAAAAACTTTTTTGTTTACAGAGATTTTCTAAATTTGAAAAGCTGAGAATGGCGTCAGTATGTCATTCGAAATTTCGGCCGAAATTCAGAGATTTTCAGATAAAAAAACCTGAGAAAAATCAATTTTTGTGCTCATGTTTATGTGGGGTAACCTAGCTATGGACGCCATTTTGGATTGGGTGGTGCAATACTTTTGCTCACTAAGTGTATGTATGTGGAAACCTGTCTATGGTATTAAAATTTCTGCCAAATATTGCAAATGCCTACATTTTGTCAATTTGTAAGTACTTGAAAATCTCTTGACTTTTTTCGTAGGCCAAAATTGTTTTTTAATTTTCTGATTTTTCCTCATACAAATAACAACGTATTGGGGTGGTGAACAAAATAATCTATTTTTATATTGATCTGAAGCAAGAATAACAAAACTCTAGCAAGAAACAACAGAGCAGCAGGATTTTTTAGGATGTAGGCCAATCTATCAAATGATATGAAGACAATTGAAAAATACAAAGAGAAATCCGTTTTGTAAAAATATATAAATTGAAATGAAAAGAAAATCAACACAATACAATAAAAATATGATTTGTGTCCTATTTTTGAACTAAAATTTGCTTTATTTTAACTTTGTTTGGATGTTTTCACGCTACGTTGTTGATCCTGTCTTTCATGTCCCGCTCCGGCTCCACACATGCAGACAGTCTTCATAATAGCAATTGTGTTGCTATCCAGCTTACCATTCTGAGCAATTTTCAGTTCTTTATCTGCTGATTTTTATGCCATGCATGATGCGAAGAACTCGCATTTTTCGACCGTACTTCAATTGTTTTTACTGTAATTTTCTCGATATAAACAAGCCTTTCTGATATCTGCGGTGGCGCTCCTTGCTCCAGCAGAAGGCGCCCCGCCTAAAATAAATCATAACAACTAAAGTTTAATTTGCTGATACTCAAAAAATACTACAAATACTGACCTTTTATTAATATCGAGCATATAAAACAGGTCTTAGAAGCTGTAAATAGTATTTATTTCTATGCTATGAATGATATGATAGATACAAATGAAGCAACCGGCCATTCTCAAAAAGAAAACAAGATGTCGTCGGTTCTCGGTTGTATGAAATAATCAAAAGTTTTATTTTCCCAAACTAATTAATTATGTATGCTAAAATTGCCTTGTTCCAACGTTCATTAATAAAAATTTTTATGTATATGTTTTATGTCTCTTCTGTTTTTATGGGACAGGGTACTGTACTCCCATGCCGCTCCACTACTTCTAAGCTTACACACTAAAATAAAACAAAAATACTGTACCTTCCACGATGTCCAGACGTTCAAAATGTGTGAAAAGGTGTCTCCTTTACCATTCGTTACTTCTCAGTTTTCAAATTTTACTTGATCATACTAAAATCCATGTTTTTGCCCATGTGATAGGCATTTACGCATTGAAATCAGTACTTTTACCCGTCAAAAACTCCCGTCAACAAGATGGCCGAAAAAGGTCACCTTTCCGGAGCCTCGTTCGCACTCTAGTTTAGTATATATCCTATCTCTATGTGGTTGAATGTGATTGGTCAAAATAACAATAGCCATTGTTTAAAAGCCAAATGCTGCAATCTGATTGAGCCGACGAAAGTTTGTCGGGAGAGGAGATTTTTGGACAGTTTTTGACCTGTAAGTCCATAAGTCCCTCAGACGAGCGAGTAAAAACGAGCGAGGCATAGGGACGCAATGTAGTGAGTCTAATCAAACCCTCCTAGGCAGGGAATTTCGTTCAACCATCTAGCAACCTGCCTAACCGAAGTTTTTAGAGTTTGAATCCACTAATTGAAGGTCACTGATTATTTTGAGCCCTGGGACCATTCTGGTAAATGACCGGAAGTGAGATTTCCGGGAGTGAAAAAAATGCACGGTCAGCAAAAATTAAAAATACTAATTTTTCAAATCTGATTACACCATCGCAAAGAGCATTTGATACTGAGTAAAAAATACTAAGAGACTAACATTATCTGACTTATAAATAAAAAGTTATGGCTCCTGAAACAAGCGAAGGACATTGACAGCCCTAAAACTGATTTCTTTCTTTCGGACTGCTACTCGGCCGAAAAATATAATATAAGTGATACTTACCAATTCATTTCCAGCTTTCTGATACTATTCCCAAATATAAAAATTGTCACTCACTTTGCGATGGGTTAAAAAACACGATTTAAAACGAAAGAAACTTTGATAGGCTACGAGGTCCGTAATCGAAAAAAGACATGAGAACAATAAAAAGTTGTATATACACCAAAAATATTTCACAATTCAGATTCAAGGCACCCATTCATCAAAAGAATTTTCAGAGGAGGTGAATTCAGACACTTCCCATTCACTTTCTTCGCTCAATGATTCGTTATGATTAAGAATCCCCAGTAGTTTCAACATCAGCCTCGCTATCATTAACATAAGTCGACACGGGTGACACGGGTGGGTTTTTCGGTTGATTGTTCTTTTCCGATTTTCTGCCTTTACGTATCTTTTTTCGAGCAGGTTCTTCACCTTCATCGCTTAACTCGGCATCAGCGTCAGGGTGGGCTTTATCCTTCTTGTATTTTTCCTTATTATCGACGGTGGAAACTGGCGTCCTTTAAACCATACTGGCGTGAATATGACAATGAAAAATACGTAGAAATCAGTAGCATTTGCGATTACCTTGGAGATGAAGTGTGTCTCGTTTTACCAGCTTTTCATGCACTCACTAGGTGCGATACTACATCATATTTTTATAAGATTAGTAAAATAAAAGCCATGAAAAGATTATCTGCTCAGCCGATAGCTGTTCAAATGCTAAAATCTCTAGGCCAAGATCGTAATCTTGATGACCAGAGCGTTGAGGAAGTCAAAGAATTCATTCGCAAGATCGTTTACAACGGTGCAGCGGAAGAAACATATGTTCAAACGCGCATAAATATTTACAGAAATATGAAGTCTAAGTCCTCACTACCCCTTCCACCAGATCCAGATAGTGTTCGCGAAGCAATAAAAAGAGTTCATTGTCAAGTTTTCACTTGGATTCGCTGTTGCAAAGTCACCATTGAAGATATTCCTGCTGATGAAAACGGATGGCGTTGGGATGAAGATCGCGCCATTATGCTGCCAGTATGGTTTAAAGGACGCCAGTTTCCACCGTCGATAATAAGGAAAAATACAAGAAGGATAAAGCCCACCCTGACGCTGATGCCGAGTTAAGCGATGAAGGTGAAGAACCTGCTCGAAAAAAGATACGTAAAGGCAGAAAATCGGAAAAGAACAATCAACCGAAAAACCCACCCGTGTCACCCGTGTCGACTTATGTTAATGATAGCGAGGCTGATGTTGAAACTACTGGGGATTCTTAATCATAACGAATCATTGAGCGAAGAAAGTGAATGGGAAGTGTCTGAATTCACCTCCTCTGAAAATTCTTTTGATGAATGGGTGCCTTGAATCTGAATTGTGAAATATTTTTGGTGTATATACAACTTTTTATTGTTATCATGTCTTTTTTCGATTACGGACCTCGTAGCCTATCAAAGTTTCTTTCGTTTTAAATCGTGTTTTTTAACCCATCGCAAAGTGAGTGACAATTTTTATATTTGTGAATAGTATCAGAAAGCTGGAAATGAATTGGTAAGTATCACTTATATTATATTTTTCGGCCGAGTAGCAGTCCGAAAGAAAGAAATCAGTTTTAGGGCTGTCAATGTCCTTCGCTTGTTTCAGGAGCCATAACTTTTTATTTATAAGTCAGATAATGTTAGTCTCTTAGTATTTTTTACTCAGTATCAAATGCTCTTTGCGATGGTGTAATCAGATTTGAAAAATTAGTATTTTTAATATTTTTGCTGACCGTGCATTTTTTTCACTCCCGGAAATCCCACTTCCGGTCATTTACCAGAATGGTCCCAGGGCTCAAAATAATCAGCGACCTTCAATTAGTGGATTCAAACTCTAAAAACTTCGGTTAGGCAGGTTGCTAGATGGTTGTACGAAATTCCCTGCCTATCCCATGGCGTCCATTTTGTAACCACTTGATACATCGAAACCCTGTGTATGAGCACAGGGATACAAGCGTTCACCCTCCAAGAGATATCTGGGCCTGATGATTGGGGCCCAACAATTCGTGCCATTGCAAATTACATCTAAAGTTTGTAAATTGTAATGAAAGTATCAATATACGAATAGATATGAATCTTCCTTTGGAGGGTTTTAATTGAAAGTATCAATATACTTTCACCTCAAAATGTGAAGTAGTAGCTGTGGCGTTTTGACCGCCATTTTATTGGAGGGTGGCTGGCTAGAAATGTTTGCTTCACCCGCTATACAGAGGGAGTATCAGCCTTTAGCACTACAGATAATCTATGATTGGCCCACGAACTCAGCGGGCTTGCCATTTCAATTGCGACAACCCATGATATTATTACTATGACATGTTCCAAGTTTTCGTAGCCGAAAATAGCCTGCCCAAATTGCATAAAACAGGCACCAGAGTGATTAGGCAAGATTAAAATTACATTTGTTGCAAAAAACGGGAACTTGAATTTTCGTTGCAGTCTGCCTTGAAGTGACGATCAATGTAACTTACGTAGATTTGCGTGTGTGTCGTGCTTCCGACCTGAATTCCAGGATTAACTGTCATTAGTCTATACCCATCATCTGTATTTTGAAGAAAATTTCTTGTGGTGTATGGGAACATACGCTGTTGTCCTGAAAAATAATTTGTTCTGGTTCAACGCTGTTGTTAATGATCCGATGCTTGTGGAGTTATTTCGTAGGTAGATATCCGAAAATAAATGTTTGCAAGAGCATGCTTTTAATGAAGATTACAATTTAATATGTTGAGCTGAGCTGATCTCCACAGAGATTGCAACGATTGTCGTAAATATATTAACGCTCCGCTTTAACGTATCCAGGAATCATCATAGATGGCAGAATATATATTGTAGTGCTTTATAAGAAAGCAGTACCCAACTTTAATAACCCCACAACCTCTAGAGAGGTTTTTAAGTATCGTTTCACGGTGCATCTGTTATTGCGGAGTGTAGCTGTAATCAAATTGGAGACGACAGTACGAGGATCGAGATAGATTTCCATCGATAACCCCGCACTAAAGCCTCAAATATTAATTAAGCCCTTCAGCTTCTACTATATTTGCCCCAATGAGCGGCTTAAGCTCTGCAGTAGTGAAGGAGTTGAAAAAATCTTTCTTACCTTGTTTCTTACAAAATGCACCAGTATACCCAAGTTTGCAGTTGCATTTTGCGTAGGTAAGCAAAGGATTTGAAGATGTTGCATCAGGGTTTGCAATCGATGAATTACAGGATGCGCCATTTAAGCAATAGCACAATGTAATTTTTGGCTGAAATTCTATTGTTTGATTTTGTTCATCTTTCACAATGAATTTGATTGTGACATTAGAACTGTTCACGTACATCGATACCTTTCCATTTGTCGAATTTACATTTGCAGAAACTCCGCTTGCATGTATCGAGTAGGTTAAAGTTGATGCATTGGGTGAGGTTGCTTTGATTTCAAAATTGTTCAATTCTCCATAGGTTAAAATCAAATGCTTTGGAGACAGAATTTCTGGTGGAAGATTAATTACATCCCACACCCACTCTCCTTTTCTGCCTGTGTTTCCAACTACAGCATCAAATCTATAATGCGGATAAACCCCAGTCTGACCAAGTATCATGTCAAGTATTTGCCCATTTATGGAATAACCAACGTGGGGAGTTCGGCCGACATCTTTCCACAACATGCCACCATCGTCGTATATATATGATGCATATGTGCTGTGACCATTCGTAGCCATGTTCAGTTGAAATGTAACTGTCTGAAAAGAAGGTATATAGTCGAGTATGGATATGATACACCCTTGAAATCTGGCCAGGATTTTTCCTTATTAATGGCCACCCGAGTGCTATAATAATACTCACAAACCTCGTTTGTATTCCTGTAAATAATAGCAGGGTTTGGAAATGCCTTTATCCACGTCACAAGTATTACCAAATTTGGAGCAAAATTGATGTTGGCTCTGGCTGATATGTACGAACCAGTTTTCTCAATTATCATTTGGGAGAATGAATCTGTGTCTGTATTTCTGTGTTGTGAGTAAGCAACACCACCGCTGCTTGAGTATCTGAAGTCAAGATCCGTCCAAAAGGGAGCCAGCACGTCGTAGCCAGATCCCATGTTAGGTACAAAGGTATAGGTAGTGTACCGTCTTCCCAAGGATACGAAGCCATTCGCAGATACCTGCAGTGAGTTATTGGTTTGCATTTAAAATGTGTCAATAACAACTGAAAACGCATTCAAACAATAAGTTAGACGTATTTTAAGGGCCCATTGCAACAAAAAAGCCATGTGATTTTCTTACTCTTTATGATAAACCTAGTCGAACATCATAAAACTGTTTTCAGAATATAATTAGTCTAGTCCAGTAGAACAATCCATTCGCCCACGGATTCAGTGAGCTTGCCATTTCAACTGCGACAACCCGTTATATCATTACTATGACATGCTCCAAGTTTTCGTAGCCGAAAATTGCCTGCTCAAATTGCAAAAAACAACAGGCACCAGAGTGATTGGTGAAGATTGAAATTACATTTTCTGCAAAAAAAGGGAAATTAAATTTTTGTTGCAGTCTGCCTTGAGATGACGACCAATGTAACTTACGTAGATTTGCGTGTAGATTTGCGTGTGTGTTGTGTTTCCGACCTGAATTCCAGGATTAACTGTCATTAATCTATACCCATCATCTATATTTTGAAGAAAATTAGCTGTGTTGTATGGGAACATACGCTGTTGTCCTGAAAAAGTAATTTGTTCTGGTTCAACGCTGTTGTTAATAATCCGATGCTTGTGGAGTTATTTCGTAGGTAGATATCCGAAAATAAATGTTTGCAAGAGCATGCTTTTAATTAAGATTACAATTTAATATGTTGAAAAAACTACCTGAAATTGAGCTGATTTCCACAGAGATTGCAACGATTGTCGTAAATATATTAACGCTCCGCTTTAACGTATCCAGGAATCATCATAGATGACAGAATATATATTGTAGTGCTTTATAAGAAAGCAGTACCCAACTTTAATAACCCCACAACCTCTAGAGAAGTTTTTAAGTATCGTTTCACGGTGCATCTGTTATTGCGGAGTGTAGCTGTAGTCAAATTGGAGACGACAGTACGAGGATCGAGATAGATTTCCATCGATAACCCCGCACTAAAGCCTCAAATATTAATTCAGCCCTTCAGCTTCTACTATATTTGCCCCAATGAGCGGCTTAAGCTCTGCAGTAGTGAAGGAGTTGAAAAAATCTTTCTTACCTTGTTTCTTACAAAATGCACCAGTATACCCAAGTTTGCAGTTGCATTTTGCGTAGGTAAGCAAACGATTGGATGCTGCATCAGGGTTTGCAATCGATGAATTACAGGATGCGCCATTTAAGCAATAGCACAATGTAATTTTTGGCTGAAATTCTATTGTTTGATTTTGTTCATCTTTCACAATGAATTTTATTGCGACATGAGAGCTGTTCACGTACATCGATACCTTTCCATTTGTCGAATTTACATTTGCAGAAACTCCGCTTGCATGTATCGAGTAGGTTAAAGTTGATGCATTGGGTGAGGTTGCTTTGATTTCAAAATTGTTCAATTCTCCATAGGTTAAAATCAAATGCTTTGGAGACAAAATTTTTATTGGAAAATTAATTACATCCCACATCCACTCTCCCGTTCTTCCTGTGTTTCCAACTACAGCATCAAATCTATAATACGGATAAAGCCCAGTCTGACCAAGTGTCATGTTAAGTATTTGCCCATTTATGGAATAGCCAACGTGGGGATTTCGGCCGACATCTTTCCACAACATGCCACCATCGTCGTATATATATGATGCATATGTGCTGTGACCATTTGTAGCCAGGTTCAATTGAAAGGTAGCTGTCTGAAAAAAAGGTATATACTCGAGTATGGATATCATATACCCTTGAAGTTTGGGCAGGATTTTACCTTATTATTGGCCAGGCGAGTGCTATAATTATTCTCACAAACCTTGTTTGTATTTCTGTAAGTAGAGGCGGGGTATGGAAATGCCTTTATCCACGTCACAAGTATTACCAAATTCGGAGAAAAGTTGATGTTGGCTCTGGCTGATATGTACGAACCAGTTTTCTCAATTATCATTTGGGAGAATGAATCTGTATTTGTCTTTCTGTGTTGTGAGTAAGCAACTCCACCGCTGCTTGAATATCTGAAGTCAATATCCGTCCAAAAGGGAGCCAGCACGTCGTAGCCAGATCCCATGTTAGGTACATAGGTATAGTTAGTGTACCGTCTTCCCAAGGATACGAAGCCATTCGCAGATACCTGCAGTGAGTTATTTTTTGCATTTAAAGTGTGTCAATGACAATTTAAAACGTGTTCAAACAATAGATTAGACATATTTAAGGGCCCATTGCAACGAAAAAAGCCATGTGATTTTCTTATATTTCATGATAAACCTTGTCGAACATCATAAAACTGTTTGCAGACTAAAATTTTTCCGGCAGAACTATCCATTGAACCCGCGAAGTCAGCGAGCTTGCCATTTCAACTGCGACAACCCGTGATAACATTACTATGACATGTTCCAAGTTTTCGTAGCCGAAAATGGCCTGTTCAAATTGCAAAAAAACTGGCACCAGAGTGGTTAGGCAAGATTTAAATTACATTTTCTGCAAAAGACGGGAAATTAAATTTTTGTTGCAGTCTGCCTTGAGATGACGATCAATGTAGCTTACATAGATTTTTGTATGTGTCGTGCTTCCGACCTGAGTTCCAGGATTAACTGTCATGAATCTATACCCATCATCTGTATTTTGAAGAAAATTAGTTGTGTTGTATTGGAACATACGCTGTTGTCCTGAAAAAGTAATTTGTTCTGGTTCAACGCCGTAGTTAATAATCCGATGCTTGTTGAGTTATTTCGTAGGTAGATCGGCTAAAAGAAATGTTTGCAAGAGCACGCTCGTAATTAAGATTACAATTTAATATGTTGAAAAAACTACCTGAAATTGAGCTGATCTCCACAGAGATTGCGACGATTGTCGTAAAGACAAGACTGATAATTTTATGCGCCATCATGTTATCTGTGATTTAAAGTCATTTTTCATTACATCAATCATAATTTAAATGAAACATGGTCATCCTACTCACCATCTTCCGACCCAGTTTAATAAGATGACTAAAACAAAATAGCAAGCAGAGTCGTGGCTACTAAGACAAAATGCAAATAGAATGAGCATTGAAAGGCGCAGGCCACTCACCAAAAAGCCAGTTGTCGTTACGACCTGTGCCAGTTGATTTTGAGTAATTTTAAAGGCCCGAATACACATAGCTATTTTGCATTATTTATTCCCAAAATAACCCGGCTGGAATAAACAACGAACCATTGCAACGGTTATGCGTGCGTTCTATTTTACGGGGGTATATGTATGACAAAAATCGTCGTACAAAACCAAACGTCGTGTTGTATTCAATGTCCCAAAATGAATTGCATTTTTCATTCCATTGTATGTCGTATTCCATTTCATCATATGTCGTATTCCATTCAATCGTATGTCGTATTCCATTTCATCATATGTCCTATAGATGATATGCATATTGACGTCACAGTCCATTCGCCGCCATGCTGAGTGGTAAAATGAGTGGTAAGATGGCGGCCACAAAGTAGCCTCTAAATAGGCCCCTTCAAAAATTACATGATAGACAAAGATGCCAAAGTCACTTGACGTCAAATCAGTAGTTTTCTGTAATGAAATCAGATTTTTATCTGATAGACTTTCTTTCTTATAAAAAATTTAAAGCAAAAACAGCCTTTCGGCCAAGGCTCGCGGCTCTTTAGAAGAAAAGTTAGGCCGAAGTACACAAATCTCTGTCATTGACAAGAGAGGCTGGTGATGAACAAAAAAGGGCGCACAAAACAAATTTTGATTTTGAATCGATATTTTTTCAAAGTGGTTGAGTCTTGTTCTGTTCTTGGTTGCATGAAAAATGGGTTTAAGAATGAGGTAAAATTTCATCGAATTCGCAAAGACCCTGAACGGAGGGAAAGATGAATTTTTATTGCCAAAATAAACCCAAATAGCAATATTGATCATGTTTGGGTTTGCGGAATTCACTTTGTCTCAGGTAGGCCATAACATATTTGTATTTATTCACCATTTTTTCCCTACGGATTGCTCTGATTGGGATGTGAGATTATAATTATCTGTTTTACACGTTTATAACTAAATGGATACATATGTCTCCTTAATGTTTAGGTCAGAAAAGTGAGAACATAGTCAGAACTTAAAGGGCTACTCTCAGCATATTTTTTTATTTCATTTCTGGGTACTTTTTGACGTAAAAACAGGTACTGCACTTTTTAAATTTCGAAATTCGCTCATTAACACCTCTTTTCACGGCTCTAAAAGTGCGATTTTCAGAAAAAAGTCGTGCAAAAAGAAAACTGGGGCGAGGCCGGTGTGACGTAGATGCCGGAACGCATGAAATTTATTTTATTATGTTCAGTACCAATTCAATGTTTTGCATATTATGGTCAAAACCAAGTCGTATTTAAAAAATTAAATCGTGCCACGAACTAGTTCAGGATCTGAGGAATCTGTTGATCCTCGTTTATCATGAAAAGAGTGAGTTTTTTACAAAAATGAGGATGATTTGCTCGCGCTTACGCTGCAAGCCGGCATGTTTTTCGACCTCAACGTCGCAGTCTCGAGCGAGCTTCACATACAGTCTTCAGTGGTGCGGGATAGTTTTAAACAACAATATGAATTCGAAATCTATTCAATTAAAGAGGAGCAAGCTCTCTTTCAACAATTTTTCGATAGAATTAATAGTATGGAAAATTGGTGAGCTCTTATCTATGCATTTATAAGATTTAAACCAAATCGGGTCAGTTAAAAATTGCTAGGCCGAACAGGTTCTGGCACGGGTAAAGCAGAATTCCGCTATTTTGGATTAATAATGCATGAAAATAACCCTATTTGTCTTATCTGGTTTGTATTTGAAGCAGCAGCTCATATTTTGGTAATATTTCAAGTGTAGTTATGGTCATAGCTGTGTAGAAAAACTAGAAAATCCCTTCCAGGAGTGTGAACATTAATGTCCAGAGATCGAAGATTTCACAAGCTCAATGTGAATTCGAAGAAAAACTTTCTAGCACAATGTTGGGCTTCATACTGGTGTTCTAGTTTTGATCATATTGTCTGACTTTGTCAACAATATACACCTTTACTTTGCCTCAGGTTTCAATGTAATCACCAAGGTATATAATTTATAACAAGAACTCCATGGTTATGTCAACCAAACAATTTCAATTTGAGCAATTTTTTAACAGCGCATCACTTGAGAATGAAACACTTTGAAACACATAGATTCATTCTCCCAAACACTTGGGAGAATGAATCTATGTCTGTATTTCTGTGTTGTGAGTAAGCAACACCACCGCTGCTTGAGTATCTGAAGTCAATATCCGTTCAAAAGGGAGCCAGCAGGTCGTAGCCAGATCTCATGTTAGGTACATAGGTAATGTACCGTCTTCCCAAGGATACGAAGCCATTTGCAGATACCTGCAGTGAGTTATTTGCATTTAAATTCAGTGTTTTTTATCGACGACAACTGAAAACATATTCCAACAGTCGATTAGACATATTTTAAGGGCGCATTGTAACGAAAATATCACTATGATTTTCTTGCATTTTATGATAAACCTAGTCGAACATCATAAAACTGTTTTCAGAATAGAATTAGTCCAGTCGAACTATCCATTGGCCCACGGATTCAGTGAGCTTGCCATTTCAACTGCGACAACCCGTGATATCATTACTATGACATGTTCCAAGTTTTCGTAGCCGAAGATGGCCTGCTCAAATTGCAAAAAACAGGCACCAGAGTGATTAGTGAATATTGAAGTTACATTTTTTGCCAAAAAAGGAAAATTGAATTATCGTAGCAGTCTGCCTTGAGATAACGATCAATGTAGCTTACATAGATTTTTGTATGTGTCGTGCTTCCGACCTGAGTTCCAGGATTAACTGTCATGAATCTATACCCATCATCTGTATTTTGAAGAAAATTAGTTGTGTTGTATTGGAACATACGCTGTTGTCCTGAAAAAGTAATTTGTTCTGGTTCAACGCTTGTTGTTAATAATCCGATGCTTGTGGAGTTATTTCGTAGGTAGATATCCGAAAATAAATGTTTGCAAGAGCACGCTCGTAATTAAGATTACAATTTAATATGTTGAAAAAACTACCTGAAATTGAGCTGATTTCCACAGAGATTGGGACGATTGTCGCAAAGACAAGACTAATAAATTTATGCGCCATCGTGTTATCTGTCATTGAAAATCATTTTTCATTACATCAATCGTAATTTAAATGAAACATATGTTCATCTTACTCACCATCTTCCGACCCAGATTAATAAGATGACTAAAACAAAATAACAAGCAGATTCATGGCTACTAAGACAAAATGCAAAGAGAATGAGCAGTGAAAGGCGCAGGCCACTCACTAAAAAGACAAGTTGTCATTATGACGTGTGCCAGTTAATTTTGAATAATTCCAAAGCTGCGACTTCTTATATAGCTCACTTCAAAAAATATATAGTACACGGAACAAGAAAAGCGAAGCAAAACAATTAATCGCTCAGACAATGGGATAAGATTAGTTGATTTCAAAGACTTATTAGAATTTTGAGGCAGACAAATGACGTGTTTTCGGCCCCCCAGGATGGTTTCGTGTCGCACAAAAGATCGTAGAACTTCAATATTTGAGCTCTTTCTGCAGGCACGTATCAGCGTTAAATAAAAAGGATATCATTTGAACTCAGTACGTTTAGTTCCATTAAAAACCAGTGGAATCTTAACATGTAAGATTTTCTTACATAGGCACTTTAATGCGCACATTATGAGAGCAAACACATCTCAGAAAACTCTATGGCCATAAAAAGAATAATATGTTTAGATATCTTCAATCGTATGTCAGATATCTCAACACGATATCTCATCCAACTGAATAATATTCAAATCCAATACTTCGTGGCTTGATTTTTCCTTAAAAATAGGAAAACCCAAACCTGATAAGCGCAAGCAAAATTTCTCGAGGCTATCATAACCTGCGTTGCTGCACAACTTGATTTTGCAGCAGCGTGCCTGGCTGCATGATTTTCGCTCATTTGAAGCTCACTGAACTCACTGGATGTGACCTGATTGTTTGTGATTTGCTGGTTATTGTTTTTTGATTTTCATTGTTCTTCATTTGCAAGCTCTTATTGTTAGCTATCAATCAAAAGAAACTATTATTTTCAATTTCCCTGTTGTTGTATGTGCAGTGATTCACATTACGCGCTTTTTTATAAGGAACCTAGCTCGGGCCTAGTTCTTTAAGTTCCTTATTTTGATACCTCTTTTGACCACTTTGTAGTTCTAAAGGTTCCTTAATAGTTCCTTAATTTTAAGTTCCCATTTAGTGGACATAATTAGTACAGACGCAAGAAAAGCATTTAAATTCTACGTTTTGCTATAAACTTGTGAAAAGATAACAGGTAAAAACACGAAGAAGCTTCATATAATGTAAAAGTATTGAAAATCAATGGAACCGGCTTCCTAATTGTAAATTGTGCGGAAATATGAATATATTCAAAATTAAAAAGTTCCCTAGTGATTTGGCCTTTAGTAGCAAAAGTTCTTTAAGTTTTTTGACCTTCTACATGTAGGTTCCTTATAAACGGTTCCTTATAAAAAAAATGCGTGTGTTTAGCATTTCGTCATTAACTTGTAGCTCATTTATCAAAACTGGTTACAATGGTCACGAATCTAAAAACTTTTACAGTAAAGTTGAATAAATATTTATAAAAGATCTAGATAAATGTTACCCTTCACATGGGTTCTTCTACGATTAGTTTATCGAAAGAGAAGAGGCAAACAAATTTGACTTTATTTAGCTGCCATTATCATTTTATATAAATTTTCATGGAGGCTGAGGTATAATTCATTGGCCTTTGCATTCATTTTAGACAGGGGAAAATGTGCTACCATCTAAGCAAGTGCCTAACCTTTGTTTTTAAGCTTTGACTTTGCTAAGTCGACCATGGCGAATTTTATGGAGCCAGGAGCCAATTTCAAAAATCAATCTATCACGTGGTATGTGACGTCATAACGGTCATAACGGTCATAACGGTCATAATGGTTGGCTGAGGAGACCTCAGATGTGAGGTGAAAGCTCCCAAAATACAGACCAAATGGGTTTGTGCAGGCTTAGTTCTTTGATTTTCCTGGTTTTCATTAATGTAATATTTAGACTTGGATACATAGTTAATACAAGCTGTCTTCAGCGGCAAACTTTTATAGTTTGTGCAAACAGCACACCAGTAATATTTCATCAACAAAGAATTGGGTTATAAGCAACATGCATCTAAAAGATACCGTAAGATTTTGAAAACAAGATGTCATCACAGGCCAATTTTATTGCAAAAATGCATTGCTTTGTTGCTTGTTTTGTTATCAGGGGATGTGAAGATGAACCCAGGACCTACATTTGATTCAAATTTACAGAGGATCACTTCTAATGATTATCTGTTTGTTCCAATGCTCAATTGCTGTATAAATTAAATAGTTGTGAGAAAATAATAGTTGTAAACATATAAAATAGTTGTTGTCTGTCGTCTGCAACAGCTTTTGTTGAATGAGTTTACCAATTATTTGGATTTGTAAAATGCTTCGCACAATCGTATTAATTCCCGCCTTGATCTGAGTAGGCCACTTTTTTTGTCATACACTCTTTTCTTTTTATAAGAATAAACTTTATAAGAATAATGAGGCTCAAAATTCGTGAAATTTAAGAAAATTTTAAGAATATTGTTAAGCTCACGATCTTGTGAAACTATTATTTTTAGCAGGCGTTTTTTATTTTTGAATTGGTGTGCTTTTCACAGGCAATGGTTTTAAATATAATCATCCAAATTTCCATGAAAGTGTCGATAAAGTCTGTGCTACAGGAAATAAGGACTTATTCTGTTAGCCATTGTAATAGTTATGCGTTTTTGGCATTGATGATAATAATAGCAGTGTATTTCCATATCTGTATTTTCTGCCGCGCTAAGAATAATTTAAGAATATTCAGAGGCTCAAAATAGAAAAAGATTAAGAATATTGAGACTCAGCAAAAGATTAAGTATTCTTATAAAAAGAAAAGAGATGCACAAATTATTTAATACATATAATCTTTTCTACAATATTCCGCAATATTATTTTGCTGCCAACATTGTCATATCGCACGAATCTGCAAGGGTATTGCTATTTTTATAGGGTCTTCTAAAAACGTGATGAAAGCATAGTGAAAGCTCTGGCGTTGCCTGGCCTTTGACAGTGAGAAGAAGCGGAGTTGGTTGCAAATGGTGAGTTTTGTGAGTTCTGTGCGTCAGAAAAAAACGTTTTTTCATCGAGTCCGGCTCATCAAATTATATTCATTATTCTAAGTATGCTAAGATATCAATTTGTGTTATTTCTTAAACTTCAATTTCACTTAGTTTCTGGCCATAGTTTGATCAAGCCAATCTTTAAATTCTGAGATTCTGGCAAAGACAGTGTAGCTTGTTGTTGCGTCACAACTTCCACTTCCCCAGCTGACTGCCCCATGCAATTGCCATGCCCCATTTGCACCTGTCTGACAGACGAATGGACCACCGCTGTCTCCGTGACAACCAGTCACACTTGTTGATCCACCATGACCTGCGCATATCATGTTCCTTGTGATCTAAGAGCATTAGATATCAGATTAGATATTGGGTACAATTAAGAGTGGCAATATACGGAACCTTGAATTAGCAACAATGTACTTTTTCCATAGATCGACAAACTATTTGATTCTGAGCTTCTTATTAATAGTACAATGTTTTAGTAACAGTTCAAAAGCTGTCTGGTTTGTTATACCATAGAATTCCAAAATCGTTTTGTTTTGACGCGCCTCTCCATAGCATACAATTTGTTTCGTCCAGTAGAATGCAGTAAAGAATTAAAGACGATGAACTATGCATTGACAAAAATAATTAGCAATATTATTTACGGAGAACTTTTATTCAAGACACGTTTCTAAAATGGCATATTTCTTTCAACTGGTGGATTTTGTGTGCTTTTTGTTCCTGCTGCATTTTATTAATAGTAATTTTAGTAATGGATGGATTTTCAAACATAATCCCTTACCCTGATTCCCAGGTTCTTTGTGTTCATATTGGCGCATGTTCGCTTGGATACGACTAGCATCATGGCTTGTTGCAAAGTGTGGTGCATATCTCCTGGATGGTTCATTTTACCCCAACCTGTAAATATAAAGGAAACACGAATCGCCCAGTCATTTGTTTACGATTTTGGTGCTGGGTGCTAAAGCTAATTGCTTTTCCAAACATTATTTTAAAACGCCTCCTGAATTTACTGAATGCTCTTAACCGTTAAGATTGGTGATAAAAACTATACCAGTTATGTAGCACTGTGTGCCAACAGCGACATTTGCTCCTTGATTTGGAAGGCACACCGGTTTAACGTATTTGTTAAACAGAATGGGCGTTTTCAGTTTCATCAGGGCAATATCATTGTTGATTGTTCTTGGGTTATATCTTCCATTACTGATTATTCTCTCGACTTCCATATCCACTTCCTGTCCTTCGCTTGTCGAGGTAATATGCTCTCCAACTCTGGAAAGGAAATGTTATTTAGGATGCAATCAGGGACAATCGTGTCGTGATTAACTACTTCTTAAATTAATGATCCTGTAAGCAACTTAATGCCCATTGATTAGCTATGTACTTGTGCAGAACCGTAGTTCCCACAAACTTTTCAAGGAGTCAAACTACAATGTGGCTATGCTTTTCACGCTTTCTCTGGCTTTTTAAAGAAATTTCAGAAATGTTGTTTTCAAAATAATTGGGAGAGAGCCTTCAGCCCGCCTAGTCCCTCGGAAATATCGGCCCTGTTGAGGCGCTGTTTTTGATGAAATGAAAGCTTTTGGTAATCTCCATCTTTTCATCTTCCCCTATTTCAATGAAAATTCAGTAACTGGAAATAATTGCAGGGGCCGCCCTGCAATTTGTTCCCATGAAGTGCTGATTTAATCGATAATTGCTTCTTTTCAAATTCTTGAATTTCTTATCTGTTTGGGAAAGGTCGTTAAGAATATCTTAAGATGGCTCTCCAACGGCGTATGTTCTCATTTACAGGTACACTTTGTTGTAGTTGTATTAGATGTACAGCTCCTGCAATAATCATTCAGTTCACAGCAGTTGGGATTTAAAAAACGCTTGGGTCTTTTGTTTGAGGTTTTATAGTACCTGACTTTAAAGTTTCTTGCGTAGCTTTCTCTTCCTGACACACAGTGAGCAGCTGTGACCACCCAATTCGGAGCAATAATTGACCCACCACACATTGGTCTGTCATTATATAACATAAGTATCTGCCATGGCCATGCACCTTACCTTTGGCTGCATCATTTCCACCTATTACTCTGCTTTGCTGGACTTCTGGATTCCCGCAGCTACCTAAAGAAGACATGGAAGAATCTCATGAAACTCTCCTTTTATAGAACTACTTGTCTTTACGAACCAAGCAATCGTTTTCTTTAGTTTTTTGCAATTACGAAGTTTGCTATTTCTATAAGTACATTTCCAATAATCATCATATTGTATCAGATAAATTGCTTAAAAGTTACTTAAAAGTGAAACTTCTAAAAAGCTGCTTTTTAGATAAGAATAGCCTTAAGTAATTACGAATATTTATACTGAATGTGAGAAGTTGGACTATGTGAGAAGATGGACTAGCTTTAAAATAAAATCTTAATCTAAGTAGTTAAACAACATACCCGTCTTAAACGTATCTCGTGCTGTGCACACGCAGGACAATTTACATTTTTTTGTTTTTTTGTCAAAGTTGTGAACTGAGTAAGTTAGAAAGTACGTCAGTTGGTTGTATGAATATATCTGAGCTAGATACTAGATTTGTACGAAGCGTTTATATATCATAAGGTGACTACGGATTAATTTGCGTGCCTTTTTCAGTTCCTATTTCTACTTATTTATTTACGTCATTCATGGGCCTGACATGGACAGCCACTACAGCTATGATAGCTGTTATCATCGTGGGCTCAGCTGGTATGAACTCTTATCCCTAGAAATTCTGGGTACTCATTTACCGAACTCGAAAGGATGGACAGCTGAGTTGGCTGACGGATTGTAGTTTACGATTCTGACCATATGTGGGTTGGAACCAGTGAAGGCATGCATCCATCTCAGCTCTTTAATTACTGGGCTACACTACCGTATAAAGGTTGTGGAATATTCATCTAAGGTTGTAAAATGTTGTAATTACATACCTGCTTCTGTTGGCTCAGATATCAAGATGAGAACCCAGGCACAAAGGCCGTAAGATAGTACGTTGAAACTTAAGCGAGTCATTTTGTTCATCAACTGATCGGCAGTACGCAAGTCATAGTTGCCGCAGTTCTATTTATGCAGTAGTCGTATTATTTCCCTATTCAAATAAACTCGAGTTGTTTTTGGATATTTTCAAGCAAAACAAAGCCTGAGTTTTGGAACAGCAAATATTGTATCAACCTTTCGAGCTCAATGTTTGCGAATCATCGAAAATCTCATTCATTTATTATCAAAACTTCATCTTTTCTGAGCACTTTGAGAAAAGTGCGTTTTATTCCAAGAGCGCTTGGCTGCAACATATTGACACAGCTTAGCTCAACGGTTTAGTAAACAGGTTTAATACTCTCCGCTATTTATATATACGAAATGTTATTTGGACAGTTGCCTTTTGATTTGAAAGCAATGAATGGCTAATTAGACATCTTTATTGTTTTGATTTATCCTGATAATGCTTGCCCTTCTTTGTAATGTTACACTATTGGGAATACGGAACTAATTACCTTTGGCTGCCAGCTGTAGGAAAGCTTGGCGTGTTTATGGAAATGAAGTGGAGAGCTTGACCAGTCAAGTCCTTTTCAGGTTTTTAGATGAAGACGGCGATAGTGTTGTTCATGCTACAGCACTTCTCTGCCGGATAAGAATCCAAGGTTTTTTGCCATTTCTGAATTCCCATCTGTGTCCCTTATTTGAAAAGACCCATCTTGATTTAGAAATTCGTATTGCGATGATATATGTTAATTCTAAATTGATAACAATAATTTTACTTGCTGGCAAATTAACGTTGATAAATATGGAAGATTATTATTATTATTATTATTATTATTATTATTAGAATAGAATAATACTCAGTAAGAAAGTCGCATAATTCGCTGCAACTCTGAGTTTCGTGCTTACGCACTCATCAGGCAGATTGAATGAAGAAGAACCTATCAGCTGGTATATATACATAACAAGAGGAAAAATAGAAGATGCGGAGCTCTAATTATAAAAGGTTGTGAAGGCGTGTCTATTATGAGTTGAAAACAAAGGATGTGAGAACTGTTTAACTAAAAGTAACAATCCACTAAACAAACGATCCGAACTTATCTCCAAATGCCGACATGAAAACAAGTTTTACCTGAAGAACTATTGAAATTCATCTATATCTATTGTTTTACGCTCTCACACTTAGTTAAGTTAAACAGTTCTCACATCCTTTGTTTTCAACCCATAATAGACACGCCTTCGCAACCTTTTGTAATTAGAGCTCCGCTTCCTCTATTTTTCCTCTTGTTATGTATATATACCAGCTGATAGGTTCTTCTTCATTAAATCTGCCTGATGAGTGCGTAAGCACGAAACATGCGTCTTTCTTGCTGAGTATTATTCTATTCTATATACCGCTCTACACATATGTGTATTGAGCACTATCGAACGGTGTTCACCAAAATTATTATTATTATTGTTATTATTATTATTATAGTAGTGTGGCATATACCCAAGCGGATGTTTAAATGAAAAAGTGATGAAAAGTGATTAAATATTGATAGAAAATTAAGATGAAAGAGTGCTTCAGTTTTGAGCTTCTAATTCAAAACCTTCATTAGAGTTTTGTTTGGCATCATTGGTTACGCCGACTCGCTTCTTCTTCTTGAGCATGCGTTTACTCATGATTCCCACTGCAAATCCAATGACAACCAATCCGAGCACTCCCAAGCCAACACCCATACCATGAACAGCAGTGAACCCTTTGGCATTGCCTGCAATAGGTCAATATATAAAAAATTGTTTTTCAAATATCATCACAGTATCTGTATTCAATAAACTGTTGAAAACTGGCAAAACTACAAGAAGTGCCCAAGCTGCGCGCATCTTTCCCTTATCCCATTAAATAGACATTGATACTAGGCCATTTTTGGGAATCCTTTTCACATCTTTATTTCCAATTACAAAACACTGTGCTGTTCACAAGAGAGGGCTTACTTTGAGGAACGACCAAGTAAAACGAAACCTATTTGAAACGATCTGAAGGTTTTTCGCTCTAAAGACCATTTTTAATGATGTATAGTCATTTATCTTTGTTTAATAGAACTGCAAACATTGCTACACACCTGCTTTATCGCCGGGCCCATTTGCTTTTTTCGCATCATTTGACTGTTGGACCAGAGGACCAATGCTCAAGCTGATTTCCTTAGAAGGCATGTACTCGACTGGAATCTCTCTTCGTTCTATCGATTTTGAGTGTGTTTTAGTTGACTGGTGCTGAAGTTGCTTATCAATGGATCGGCGAACTCGATGGATATTGTTACCCTGACAGCCAGTGGTACAACGAGAATCCGTCGACTGTTTGTGGCACATAAACACCTGGCAATGAAGGAAGACCGCGGTGTTTTGACCGGCAAAGGTAAATGATTGGAAGCTAAACCGGGCTTTGTGCGGATTAGCAGAGGAGTGGAACTGCAGAGTAGAATCAACTCCACATCTGAAATATTCAACATAAAAGATTCAGTCAACATTAATCTCCAAAGATCCCCTCTCATCTCTTTGCACATAAAAGAGAAGTTCACGCTGTCAATGACTTGAAAAATGAGGCTCATACCTATTTGAGATGAGATTGTATTTGGATGGATTGTTTTTGTCCATTGTTGGAGAAGCCACACACTTTTCAAACAACAGTACGACACTTTGGTCCTCTGAGGTGACTAACGATTCGAAATAGATTCTTGAATTCAGGGCCACTATAGCTGGAAAGCCAGATACCTTTGCAGAAAAATCCGCTGCCATAAACATTGACAAAGTGATGGTAAATGATCCATATCCCTCTGAAATAGTAAAAAACGCATTTCAATACAAGGTACCGTTATAGTTATCACACCATTAGCATTTTCGTCCTTTCGTGATAAGCAATCCAGTAATACCAATATTGTTATCTTTACAAAGGAATGTCACAATTGACACCGGCATACCGTCTGTTTCATTGACCATACTGATTGGTGCAGTAAACTGGTTGACGTTGACATCTGAATGTCTTGACATTGAGCATGAAAAAAGGATTTTTTTCACATTAGAACGAGTTATGCCGCCGCTCACAGTTCTCCAATTCACTTCATTTTCATAGATGATGTGGCTGGCTGTTTCTACCACAGTTGTGCCACACTCTTTGAATCCTGTTACAAAGCCATATTCGTTGCTTGGTAAATACCGTTTCATGGTGCAGCTGCTATTGCGGAGTGTAGCTATAGTCAGATTGGAGATAACAGTACGAGGATCGAGATAGATTTCCATCGAGGTATCTTTGCATACAAGCCTGTTTTTACCCCCTGCAAGGCCAAGGTACATATATAAAATTAACTATAAACCGAAGAGTGCTCAATTTGTCACATACTGCCCAATAGTCCTTACCTTCACAATAGGTTCCATTACCAAACAATCCATTTTTACATTGGCAAACATGTGATCCAATAGTGTTCGTACAAATTGCATTAGCACTGCATGAATGTTGACCAGTTGCACATTCATTTACGTCACTACACCTAATGCCATTGCCAGTGTAACCAGGTTTACAAGCACATGCGTATGAGCCGGGGTTATTTATGCAAATTGCCTTAGCACTGCAGTTGTGCGTATCTGCGCATTCGTTTATATCCGTACAGTTATAACCATCGCCTTCATAACCATTTTTGCAAGCACAGCTGTACGAAGATCCATTTGTAGTCGTACAACTTGCGTTAAGACTGCAGTTGCTTACTGCACACGGGTCTAAAAAATATATGCATTTTAGAGTGCTTACATACTATTAAAACACGATACTCTAAATGCTTGTTTGGCCTTCTTCTCTGATACCCCCCCCCCACTAAAACCTCAAAAATTAATTAAGCTCCCAGCTTTTACTTTATTTGCCCCCAAGAAAAATAAATAAACTCTGCAGAAATGAAGCTGTTCTTACCTAAATTAATTACATCCCACATCCACTCTCCTTTTCTTCCTGTATTTCCAACTACAGCATCAAATCTATAATACGGATAAAGCCCAGTCTGACCAAGTGTCATATCAATTATTTTCCCATTTATGGAATAACCAACGTGGGGAGTTCGGCCGACATCTTTCAACAACATGCCACCATCGTCGTATATATATGATGCATATGTTTTGCGACCATTTGTAGCCAGGCTCAATTGAAAGGTAGCTGTCTGAAAAGAAGGTATATACTCGAGTATGGATATCATATACCCTTGAAGTTTGGCCAGGATTTTGCCTTATTATTGGCCAGGCGAGTGCTAAAATTATTCTCACAAACCTTGTTTGTATTTCTGTAAGTAGAGGCAGGGTATGGAAATGCCTTTATCCACGTCACAAGTATTACCAAATTTGGAGAAAAATTGATGTTGGCTCTGGCTGATATGTACGAACCAGTTTTCTCAATTAGCGTTTGGGAGAATGAATCTGTGTCTGTATTTCTGTGTTGTGAGTAAGCGAGACCTCCGCTGCTTGAGTATCTGAAGTCAAGATCCGTCCAAAAGGGAGCCAGCACGTCGTAGCCAGATCCCATGTTAGGTACATAGGTATAGGTAGTGTACCATCTTCCCAAGGATATCACGCCGTTAGCAGATACCTGCAGTGATTTATTTGCATTTAAAATGTGTCAATTACAACTTATTCAAACAATAGATTAGACATATTTTAAGGGCGCATTGTAACGAAAATATCAATATGATTTTCTTACATTTTATGATAAATTTAGTCGAACATCATAAAATTGTTTTCAGAATAAAATTTGTCCAGTAGAACTATCCATTGGCCCACAGATTCAGTGAGCTTGCCATTTCAAGTGCGAAAACCCGTAATATCATTACTATGACATCTTCCAAGTTTTCGTAGCCGAACATGGCCTGCTCAAAGTGCAAAAAATAGGCACCAGAGTGATTAGTGAAGATTGAAATTGCATTTTTTGCAAAAAACTTGAAATTGAATTTTTGTTGCAGTTTGACTTCAGATGACGATCAATGAAACTTACGTAGATTTGCGTGTGTGTCGTGCTTCCGACCTGAATTCCAGGATTAACTGTCATTAATCTATACCCATCATCTGTATTTTGAAGAAAATTAGTTTTCTTGTATGGGAACATACGTCCTGAAAAAGTAATTTGTTCTGGTTCAACGCTGTTGTTAATAATCCGATGCTTGTTGAGTTATTTCGTAGGTAGATACGCGAAAATCGACTGTTTTTACCCTCTGCAAGGTACATATATAAAATCAAGTATGAACCGAAAAGTGCTGAATTTGTCACATACTGCCCAATAGTCCTTACCTTCACAATAGGTTCCATTGGATCCATCTTTACAATTGCAAACATATGATCCAATAGTGTTCGTACAAATTGCATTAGAACTACATGAATGTTGACCAGTTGCACATTCATTTACGTCACTGCACCTAATGCCATTGCCAGTGTAACCAGGTTTGCAAACACATCCGTATGAGCCAGGGTTATTGATGCAAATTGCATTAGCATTGCAATGGTGCGTATCTGCGCATTCGTTTATATCCGTACAGTTATAACCATCGCCTCGAAAACCATTTTTGCAGGCACAGCTGTACGAAGATCCATTTGTAGTCATACAATTTGCGTTAAGACTGCAGTTGCTTCCTGCACACGGGCCTAAAAGATATATGCATTTTAGTAGTTCTAACATGCTATTAAAATACGATACCCTAAATGCTTTATTGAGCTTACATACTATTAAAATACGATACTCTAAATGCTTGTTTGGCCTTCTTCTCTGATAATCCCCACTAAAACCTCCAATTTTAAATAATCTCCCCCAGCTTTTACTTTATTTGCCCCCAAGAAAAATGAATGGGTGGTTTAAGCTCTGCAGAAATGAAAGAGTTGGAAAAACCTTTCTTACCTTGTTGCTCACAAAATGCACCAGTATACCCAAGTTTGCAGTTGCATTTTGCGTAAGTAAGCAAACGATTTGAAGATGTTGCATCAGGGTTTGCAATCGATGAATTACAGGATGCGCCATTTAAGCAATAGCACAATGTAATTGTTGGCTGAAATTCTATTGTTTGATTTTGTTCATCTTTTACGATTAATTTTATTGCGACATGAGGACTGTTCACGTACATCGATACCTTTCCATTTGTCGAATTTATATTTGCAGAAGTTCCATTTGCATGTATCGAGTAGGTTAAAGTTGATCCAATGGGTGAAGTTGCCTTGATTTCAAAAATGTTCACTTCTCCATAGGATAAAATCAAATGCTTTGGAGACAAAATTAATGGTTCTGATGGTAAATTTATTACATCCCACATCCACTCTCCTTTTCTTCCCGTGTTTCCAACTACAGCATCAAATCTATAATACGGATAAAGCCCAGTCTGACCAAGTGTCATGTCAAGTATTTGCCCATTTATGGAATAACCAACGTGGGGAGTTCGGCCGACATCTTTCCACAACATGCTACCATCGTCGTATATATATGATGCATATGTTTTGCGACCATTTGTAGCCAGGTTCAATTGGAATGTAGCTGTCTGAAAAAAAGTATATACTCAAGTATGGTTATCATACACTTTTGACAACTGACCATTATTTTGCCTTATTATTGGCCAGGCAAGTGCTATAAATATTCTCACAAACCTTGTTTGTATTTCTGTAAGTAGAGGCGGGGTATGGAAATGCCTTTATCCACGTTACGAGTATTACCAAATTTGGAGAAAAACTGATGTTGGCTCTTGCTGATATGTACGAACCAGTTTTCTCAATTATCATTTGCGAGAATGTATCTGTGTCTGTATTTCTGTGTTGTGAGTAAGCAACACCACCGCTGCTTGAGTAACTGAAGTCAATATCCGTCCAAAAGGGAGCCAGCACGTCGTAGCCAGATCCCATGTTAGGTACATAGGGAGTGTACTGTCTTCCCAAGGATATCAAGCCATTCGCAGATACCTGCAGTGAGTTATTTGCATTTAAATTCAGTGTTATGTGTCGATGACAACTGAAAACATATTCAAACAAAAAATTTAGACATATTTTAAGGGCCCATTGCAACTAAAAAAACCATGTGATTTTCTTATATTTCATGATAAACCTAGTCGAACATCATAAAACTGTTTTCAGAATAGAATTAGTCCAGTAGAACTATCCATTAGCCCACGGATTCAGTAAGCTTGCCATTTCAACTGCGACAACCCGTGATATCATATGACATGTTCCAAGTTTTCGTAGCCGAAAATGGCCTGCTCAAATTGCAAAAAAACTAGCATCAGAGTGATTAGGCAAGATTTAAATTACATTTGTTGCAAAAAACGGAAAATTGAATTTTCGTTGCAGTCTGCCTTGAGAAAACGATCAATGTAACTTACAAAGATTTGCGTGTGTGTCGTGCTTCCGACCTGAATTCCAGGATTAACTGTCATTAATCTATACCCATCATCTGTATTTTGAAGAAAATTAGTTTTCTTGTATGGGAACATACGTCCTGAAAAAGTAATTTGTTCTGGTTCAACGCTGTTGTTAATAATCCGATGCTTGTTGAGTTATTTCGTAGGTAGATAGGCGAAAATCGACTCTTTTTACCCTTTGCAAGGTACATATATAAAATCAAGTATGAACCGAAAAGTGCTCAATTTGTCACATACTGCCCAATAGTCCTTACCTTCACAATAGGTTCCATTGGATCCATTTTTACAATTGCAAACATGTGATCCAATAGTGTTCGTACAAATTGCATTAGAACTGCATGAATGTTGACCAGTTGCACATTCATTTAAGTCACTGCAGTTAATGCCATTGCCAGTGTAGCCAGGTTTGCAAACACATGCGTATGAGCCAGGGTTATTGATGCAAATTGCATTAGCGCTGCAGTTGTGCGAATCTGCGCATTCGTTTATATCCGTACAGTTATAACCATCGCCTCGAAAACCATTTTTGCAGGCACAGCTGTACGAAGATCCATTTGTAGTCGTACAATGTGCGTTAAGACTGCAGCTACTTACTGCACACGGGCCTAAAAGATATATGCATTTTAGTAGTGCAAACATGTCATTAAAATACGACACCCTAAATGCTTTATTGAGCCTTCTTCTCTGATAATCCCCTCTCCCCCATTAAAACCTCAAATATTAATTTAGCCCCCAGGTTTTACTTTATTTCCCCCAAAGAAAAATAAATGGGCGACTTAAGCTCTGCATAAATGAAAGAGTTGAATAGATCTTTCTTACCTTGCTCACAAAATTCACCAGTATACCCAAGTTTGCAGTTGCATTTTGCGTAAGTAAGCAAAGGATTGGAAGATGTTGCATTAGGGTTTTCAATCGATGAATTACAGGATGCGCCATTTAAGCAATAGCACAATGTAATTGTTGGCTGAAATTCTATTGTTTGATTTTGTTCATCTTTCACAATGAATTTTATTGTGACATTAGAACTGTTCACGTACATCGATACCTTTCCAGTTGTTGAATTTACATTTGCAGAAGTTCCATTTGCATGTATCGAGTAGGTTAAAGTTAATGCATAGGCTGAAGTTGCATTGATTTCAAAATTGTTCACCTCCCCATAGAATAAAATCAAATGCTTCGGAGACAAAATTTTTAGTGGAAAATTAATTACATCCCACATCCACTCTCCCGTCCTGCCTGTGTTTCCAACTACAGCATCAAATCTATAATACGGATAAAGCCCAGTCTGACCAAGTGTCATATCAAGTATTTGCCCATTTATGGAATAACCAACGTGGGGATTCTGGATGACATCTTTCCACAACATGCCACCATCGTCGTATATATATGATGCATATGTGCTGTGACCATTTGTAGCCAGGTTCAATTGGAACGTAGCTGTCTGAAAAAAAGTATATACTCAAGTATGGATATCATACACTTTTGACAACTGACCATTATTTTGCCTTATTAATGGCCACGTAACTGCTATAATTCTTCTCACAAACCTTGTTTGAATATGCATAAAAATAGGCAGGGTGTGGAAGTGCCTTTATCCACGTCACAAGTATTACCAGATTTGGATAAAAAATGGTGTTGGCTCTGGCTGATATGTACGAACTAGTTTTCTCAATTATCATTTGGGAGAATGAATCTGTGTCTGTATTTCTGTGTTGTGAGTAAGCAACTCCACCGCTGCTTGAATATCTGAAGTCAATATCCGTCCAAAAAGGAGCCAGCACGTCGTAGCCGGCTCCCATGTTAGGTACATCGGTAGTGTACCGTCTTCCCAAGGATACGAAGCCATTCGCAGATACCTGCAGTGAGTTATTTGTTTGCATTTAAAATGTGTGAATGACAGCTGAAAACGTATTCAAACAATAGATTAGACATATTTTAAGGCCCCATTGCAACGAAAAAAGCCATGTGACTTCTTACATTTGATGATAAACCTAGTGGAACATCATAAAACTGTTTGCAGACTAAAATTATTCCAGTAGAACTATCCATTGAGCCCGCGAAGTCAGCGAGCTTGCCATTTCAACTGCGACAACCCGTGATAACATTACTATGACATGTTCCAAATTTTCGTGGCCGAAAATTGCCTGCTCAAATTGCAAAAAACAACAGGCACCAGAGTGATTGGTGAAGATTGAAATTACATTTTTTGCAAAAAACGGGAAATTAAATTTTCGTTGCAGTCTGACTTGAGATAACGATCAATGTAACTTACAAAGATTTGCGTGTATGTCGTGCTTCCGACCTGAATTCCAGGATTAAATATTATTAATCTATACCCATCATCTGTATTTTGAAGAAAATTAGTTGTGTTGTATGGGAACATACGCTGTTGTCCTGAAAAAGTAATTTATTCTGGTTCAACGCTTGTTGTTAATAATCCGATGCTTGTGGAGTTATTTCGTAGGTAGATATCCGAAAATAAATGTTTGCAAGAGCACGCTCGTAATTAAGATTACAATTTAATATGTTGAAAAAACTACCTGAAATTGAGCTGATTTCCACAGAGATTGCGACGATTGTCGCAAAGACAAGACTGATAAATTTATGCGCCATCATGTTATCTGTCATTGAAAATCATTTTTCATTACATCGATTGTATTTTAAATGAAACATATGTTCATCTTACTCACCATCTTCCGACTCAGGTTAATAAGATGACTAAAACAAAATAGCAAGCAGATTCGTTGCTACTAAGACAAAATGCGAAGAGAATGAGCAGTGAAAGGCGCAGGCCACTCACCAAAAAGACAAGTTGTCGTTATGACGAGTGCCAGTTGATTTTGAATAACTTTAAAAGATGCGACTTCTTATATATCTAACTTAAAAAAAATATAGTACCCGGAACAGGAAAAGCGAAGCAAAATAATTAATCGCTCAGACAATGGGATAAGATAATTTGTTTTCAAAGACTTATTAGAATTTTGAGGCAGACGAATGACGTGTTTCGGCCCACGAGGATGGTTCCGTGTCGCACAAAAGATCTTGGAACTTCAATATTTGAGCTCTGTTTTCAGGCACGTACCAGCGTTAAATAATGAAAGTGACCATTCGTTGGGACTCACGGCCTATACACTCAAGCATCTAGCATTTGATTAAAACGATATGTTTTGAAAAGTACACTCAGTTTGAAAATCAAAAACAAATCTTTGTTGATGTGACTTCATGAAAACAAAACAATACCCAAAGGCAGATGAGTACATAAATTTAGACAACCCCAAATTGAAAAGAAAATTAAATTAAATGCACGTAATCATCAACAATTTAAAATCTGAAGTCAGGATTTTCTGAACAGGATTACTTTTAATATCCCTTGCTAATAAGAATAAAACATGATGATGGTGCAAATGATGGTGCAAATAATTTTTAAGGCCCACTATACTTCCGCACAGCTTGTCTTTTCCACTTGCAGGCATTCATTTTTATCAATTTATCCCCACGACAAGAAAGCAACTCTTGTGTTCTTTATCATTAAATGCAATTTAAGAACAACAAGGGATATCCTATCCGAATATTTGCGCTGTGGAGATGTGCAGATTACCGTAATCAGCTGGAACAGCCTGGATGAACTTTGTATGTTAGTACAAGAAAGGGATGGCTATGGCCTACAGAAGGCAACATTTCTTTGTTGGCCTGAAATCGTAGCTTTTTCCTGGATTTACATTGGCTATTACTAAAATGCTGAATGATCAGGAATGAAACGAAGCATTCCTGTTCATTCCTGTTCATTCCTCCTTCGTTCCTGTTCATTCCTGTTCGTTCCTGTTCATTTTAGTCATAGCCATTTACATTGGATAAAATGTAAACTTGTTGAAATAACAAGCAACATGAGCGGAGCCACTAGCACGATCACGCACAGCGACCGAGGACCGAGCATTTTTGACTCGTTGGAAGCATCAGTTGAAAAGAAGAAAGTTTTCTAGCTGTAATGCTTATGCAACTAATACAACAATTATAGTATTTCACTTTTGTTTTGGGAAATGAAATTTTTTTAACTTTGATGAAACAAGATCGAAAATTGAAGTCAAAATGATTGCTTGAGTGGTCTCAAAACAAATGTTTTTTTAATTTGCTGCGTTCAATCCTGAAAATTGAATCCAGGGTATTTTATGTCCAGGAGTTTAAAAACGTGAATATTCAATAAAATTAGTTATTCGGTTTTGCTCAAGCTCAACTTTTAGCTTCGCAACGTTTGTCTTTAATTTGATATTATTTTCTTCACTTTCTTCACTTCATCACGTTTCAATACATTGATTGTTCCGTTGTTTGACATTAATGCGCGCGCACGTATTATTGTGGGTGTTTGGCAAATCCTAATCTGGTAAACAATACGCTAAACTAGCCATTGTTGTAGCCATTGTCTTTATGGAATTAGCTGCTGCCATTGGCCAATTTCTCGCCTTCTCACTGAAGCGTATATCCTGCACACCGTCTGTATTTTAATATTTGCTGCTTACAGCGCAAATAATAATACCACAAGGGATGCACCTACCGTCTTGAAAGACAAAATTATACTTGGAGCCGAAAGAACTACAACCCTTGTAGTTCCCTGCGGCAAAAGTAAGTATTGTGAGAGGTCTTTTTCCAAGGCTGGACCATCTCTTTGGAATAAACTGCCTGAAGAGCTTCGCAAAACGCAAGATGTAACAAATTTTAAGAAAAAGCTCAAATCGTTTTTACTAATTAATAACCTTGATAATTTTTTTTCTAGTTATTGAATTATTTAGTGTCCACTGTTGAGCAAACAAACAAGATATTTCTTGGTTGTAGAAACAGTGAGTAAACAATAATTTATTATTATTATTATTATTAATTAATGTGCGATAGAAATTGCCACTGCGAAAGAATGTGTATGCCCATGAACATGATCCCACAGGGTTAAACAAAGCTAACAAAAATAAAATGCGTCGCGTTGGCGGCTTAATACCAACTCGTGTCGCGTTGGCGGCTCAATTCCAATATGCGTCGTTGTGACGGATTCAATACCAATATGCGTCGCGTTGGCGGCTTAATAACAACTCGTGTCGCGTTGGCGGCTTAATTCAAATTTTTGAGCCGATTGAATGAGGTTGTTTACTTTGCTTTGGTATCAGGGCTATTTCCAAGTTTTGGAAAAAATTTGGAATTTTTAATTCTATAATTATGAATTTAGAACAATAGAATTCATTAGATTATCGTTAGTTTTTTACTAAATCATCGATTACAAAAACCTTGTTGTGATGTTATGATGATTGACAGTTATTAAAAACTTTTAGGGTTATAATGTGATTGAAATCTCATTCCATCAATCGTTGTTCCAGCTTTTACTGGCATGCAAGTTATGAGCAACCAAGGGATGATCTACGATGTTTGGGTTCCGGAGAACCGAAAGAAGAGACGGCGGCGAAGAAAAAGAAGAGCCATAGGTCAGAGGTTGGTTCAAAGGGCACTGCATATTAATAACAAGAAGGTAGAGGATAATGGAAGGACACTTAAGCTGGCGGATATGTCAAGATGAAACAAAACTGAGTAAGGTAACAGAATAGCAATACAGTTATGTATGCGCTGATATAAGTACGATTAGCATGCTTTAATGTTGCTGTCTGCGTCTATTTTGTGCTGATGTTGGTTGTGGCATACTGGATATGCTTCTGGCTTCGATGCTCGGCTCAGGTTAACACTGCAGTGCATGTGCTATGAGCATTAACAACGATTAAGCATTCTCCTCAGTTTCAATTCTTGCACCAGGAAACTGTTAGCTTACCGTGCATGGACCCCGGAAGCTTTTAGCCTACGGTGCGTGGACCCTGGTAACTACGAAGGAGGACACAGGGGTGATATTGTTTTCACTACTGTTTGTCAATCACTTTGGAACTTTTAATGCATATGGCTTGAAGCCACGTATGGATGAGCACACTAATTTGTTTTACAATTGATGAAATAATCATTCTATTTTGTATCATCATTCCATTGCCAGCAAGGACATAACAGTTTAGTAGTGTTTGCGATATTTGATTTTCTTATCATCGAAATTAATGCTGGGCTGCACCATGCTTGTTTCTATGCCTGTCAATTTAATTGCTCATGTTTCTTTATATGTGTAGAGTTTATGAATCCTGAGGAAAGGATTTTAATCAACCATGTTTCGGCCTCGTTGTAAAAGGTATGGGCATGAGTGTTATTGTGGAAAATCGCGAGAGAGGGTTGAAAACGAAAACGTAATGTCGACTTTGCTTCGTGATGTTTCCTTGTTAAACATGCTTTTGAGCGTTTTTTCCTGTTGCAATCTATCGGAACAATAACTGTTGTCATCCTGCAAACTGTTTTTTGGAACAATATAGTGTGCCATTTAAGCGCGAATACTTGAGGGAGGGTCCAACAGACATTCTGGCCCATTTGTGTTTGGAATTCTTCAAAAAAAATGTCCTTCTCTACAACGAGCTCCCGCTATTGCGAACTATTTTCTCGGTCCCTACAGAATTCGTTATAGCTGGATTCCATTGTATTCATATTATTCTAAAAATCAGGATGACGAAGCATAAGTGTTTCTAGAAGGATAAGAGTGACGATGCATAAATAAAAATAGAATGATGTAATTTGAATGACGCGAGATGATGAAATAGAGGAAGTGATCGAGAAGAGGGCAAAATGAACGAAATCTAAAAATACGTAATTTCACCATAGTATCTACGGTGCTTGGAGCCAGTGGCGTAGATAGAGGGAGGTCAGGGGGCAAAGCCCCCCCCCCTGTGGAGCTAAGCTGTCGTTTTGTCTGAAAATTTCTGATCTAGTCGGAAAAAACATCTTCTGTTTACGTTCAGTTCTAGCTAATTTCCTATCTTATATTCATAGTCTTGAAGAAACAAAAATGATTATTAAATTTTTGTCGGAAAATCTGAATTTCTCGCCCCTCTCCCCTTGGCAACAAACTTCAAGTTCTTTTCTCTGGATTGGACAGTTGTCAATCCTGTTGGTCTGGACCAGAATCCATTGTCTAAACTGTTGATCTATCGCATTGGTTAAAGTCAAATTTCTTTTAGCCAATCACAGCCAAAGCTATTGTCATTGGCATTTGTGCATGTGCTGTATTTTCAACTGGCGAGGTGTGGGTGCCTGGTTAGGCCCAATTTTGGCGTATGCACAGGAAGATCTCAAAATGGATGCAGAAGTATTTCTGCGTATGTATTGTTTTGGCTGATAGGGAGATATGCCATGTAAGTCTTAAAGTTTTATTATCTATTTATTATACATATCGAAGCTGATACAAATTGATTATACTAGGGTGAGGGTGAAAATGAAAGCGCTTACAAGGAATTGGCCTAACTTGGTTTTGCGAACCCGCTCGAATCCAAGCCTTAGCAGGCACCATGACTATGGGAGAGCAACGTTTGGTTTCTCAACTTTAATCTATGATGCTTTTTCCATTTGAATTAAAATAATTGGCACATGAATTAATTAATTAATTTTTTTGGCAGTTAAGCTTGACGAGTAAATTGCCAAACAGTTACAAAAACAGTATGACAGAAATGGTATGTATCATTTTGATTTGCCATAGCATTACTTTTATGCATTATTTTTTTTGAATTGATGTTCAATTTTTGAATTGAATTCCAATCTTGGCAGTGTCCTTTTGTTTACTTCTCCGTTTTTATGCAAATATTTGCGATTACTTACTGCATTTACTTTTCATTTTCTGTGCTTTGGGATTCGTTCATGGTTGAAAAGATTAATGCTTCATCTTTCTTCCAGAGCTTCCCAACGAGCTATGGGAATTAAAGCGAAAGCTCCATTGTCGATCTAACAAAGTTTGATTGTGCAAGCATGGTCCAAGCATAATGTGGTGAGATTTTGTCTACTTGGAGCTTACTGTAATTCTTCGATAAACGCCGTTTTTTGTCTTTTAAATTAAATGGTTTCCCTTTCTTGTGCTATTGCCATTCGCTTGAACATAAGGTATTACACTGTGCTGATATCTTAATCAATGGGCAGTCAGAAATTCAAGTGAAAAATTAAACAAAACGAATTCCGAGTAACATCCATTTTCGTTCTTCTCCTTGACTGGCACTCTTGCTGGCACAGCTTACTTGGAACAAGTGCCAGTGACTGACCCGTTGATCTATCCGCCGCCCACCACCCTGCAATTCTTAAAAGCATTATATAGTAAACAGGTCACCCTAAAGGTCTCGAGTAGACTCCATACATTGCGTCCCTGTGTTGTTGCTCATGCCTTCGCTCCACCAACAGGGACTTATCACATTTGAGTATCAAAAATCGGAACTCGGGAACAAATTTTTGTTCCTCCATTCACACAGCAGGATTTCAAAATACGTCGTTCTGATTGGTCTATTCAAATATTTTCATCGATATCGAGGCCAATAACGGCGTTTGTGTCAAAAATGCTTACCCCCTGGTTGTCAAGAGTAGCTTGGCATGGCATGAAACTATAAGATTTTCAAATTAAGTTACGAATTAATTTCTCCAGAACGAAGGCAAATGTATGAATTTTTGAAGCAGTGATGGTTAAGGACGGAGTTGTTTAGAAAGTTTCAACGACTTGTATATAAAAAAAGTTGTGAAGGCAGTAATGAATTTCAACTCGTTCAGGAAAGACATTTTGTTTGGCGTTTTCCGTGAAATTGTTTTGGTATTTAAAGTGACTTGCGAATAGGCCGGTATTTGGCAGCTCAAAACATTCCTCCAAATTTTTGATAGAATTTGCTTTACACTCATTAAGGGTTTGGCTTTGTTTATTTGTGGAACCTTTTCTTTTGCATTGACATAGCAATTTATTTGTTGATAGCAGGACCTGCAAAAGTAATGCTTCGAAGACCTTTACTTTTTCAACCATTTGAATTTACGAGATCTGCATCTTCAACCCGAGAAATCTGAAAAGTCCTTCTTGCCGTGTACAGTTTTACAATTTACGCAATAAGTTTGCTGCTTATATATCGATACGTTTATTTTCATTGTTTCACAAAAATGTTTTCCCAATAAAAATCAATTTATCGCCTCAAGTTCTCCGCTGTTTTTGATTTGTTTTCAAATGCCACATGTGTCCCTCAGACTGACACTGACGCAAGTGGGTTTTTAATTCATATCAAATATCCCGCCAACCAAACCTGCAAACAGATTGGCATCCCTTCAGATCATTGTTCTGGACTTTGTTTGTAAGGGGGTCGTGTCATGAAAAATTCAAGAATTAATGAAATCGAGGCAAATCATTTTTGTCCGGTTTTCGCAATAGCAATGTGATAAGTCCCTGTTGGGTAGCGAGAGTCGAGCTGAACACAGGGACGCTATGTAATGAGTCTAGGTCTCGAGTTCAATTCCCCGTAATATCATAATATTTATTTTTTGATTTGATTGGAGTAGTTTTTTGCTTTGCTAAAACTCGTGAATTCGATAATTATTATTATGAATTTTTCCTATTTGCCCACTTCCGTTTCACGTGATCTATCTATATTTGTATCAAGCTAGAACCCAGGATTCTTTGCTATAAATACTTTTTCACGTTCTTTAGACGCCCTTTGCAAGTGATCACCGTCAACGAGAAGGAGTATGCGAATGCAATAAAAAGTACAACAGCTACATGGCCTAATTTTCGTAAGTTTTGTTAGGCAATTATCTTTTATATGATATCTCTAGATGTATTTGATATGTCTTTAATTATAAGACGGTATTTGCATTGGTTTTTCAATGTAATTGCTTTGCTGTAGCATTACTGTTATGCAATTTTTTTAATTGACGTCCCTTTATTGTTTAACGTCATCGACACAACTTTTTACCAAGCATGATTAAGATTAGCCCAGGTCACGAATTCCAATCTTAGCAGTGTCCTTTTGTTTATTTCTCCGTTGCTTGATATGCAAATATTTGCGATCACTGCATTTACTTTTCATTTTCCGTGCTTGAGATTCATTTACTGGCAGAAAAGATTAATGCTTCATTTTTCTTCCAGAGCTTCCCAACGAAATATGAAAATTTCAGCGAAAGCTCCATTGTCGACCTAACAAAGCACGGATGATGCAAGCATAAATATGGTAAGATTTTGTCTTACTTTGTGCTTACTATAATGCTTCGATAAACACCTTTTTTGTGTCTTAAATTAAATTCATTTCCCTTTTGTTTTGCTATTGCCATTCTCTTGAACATAAGGTATTACATTGTGTTTATATCTTAATTAATGCTCAATGTCAGAAATTCAAGTGACAGCTAAACAAAGCGAATTCGGAGTTTAAACATTAATCCCGAATTTTTCGTTCTTCTCCTTGACTGGAACTCTTGTTGGCACAGCTTACTTGGAACAAGTGCCAGTGACTAACCCGTTGATCTATTCACCATCCACCACCCTGCAATTCTTAAAAGCATTATATAGTAAACAGGCCACCCCAAAGGTCTCGAGTTCAATTCCCCGTAAAATCATAATATTTATTTTTTGATTTGATTTGATTTGATTGGAGTAGTTTTTTGATTTGCTAAACTCGTGAATTCGATCATTATTATTATGAATTTTTCCTATTTGCCCACTTCCGTTTCACGTGATCTATCCATATTTGTATCAACCTACAACCCATAGTCCATGGGGCAGACCGAAAATCATGTTCAAATTGGTGAATAAGGTTACTATACATCATCGGAAAGCAAATTTTGCGCTGATTACGAATATGAATGTTAATAGGTCGAGAAGTGTCATCTTCACACCTAAAATTGCTGATGTCAGCAAAAAGGTGTACAATCTTGTTTTAGCTAATGGAAGCCTTTTGCTTAGTAAATACGACATAATTCCATTTATGTTAACGACTTCTTGTATAAAAACAATGCCAATGAGCATATCTGGACAAAATATACATTTTTAAGTTAATAATATGTCCGTCACGTGACTGTGTGACATTTAACGGACAAGTCCGTAAAATTACTAGAATTTGCATAAGATGGGATATAATGGTAAAGTAACTTTCAGATTTGGTCCAGAATGATGATTGGGCCCATTTTTCACGATATCTATGCATTTATGGGGTTACATGAATGTCCTAGATGATGTGATTCCTCTGTTCCTGCTGATGGTAGAGAAGAATTACAATCAAACTTCAACTTCCTGGCAAGTCTCGTTTAATTTTCTAATTCTTCTCTACAATCAGCTACGTCACTTCGTAACCCCATAAGATTTCAAAGCCCAGTGTCACGAATAGCACCAGAAAATTGGCGCATCATGTTGTAAAATGATAAGAACTCAGTGAAAACAAAACAGATATTGATAAAATTGAAACAAGTTACATTGCTAAACTTGAAAAACTGAAGGTGATTCAGATGATGCGGTTAAAATACGATGTCCAAAATTGTTTTTTTCTACAGTTCTGCAATAGAATTGAGCGAATGTCTTTGCATTAGACCAGCCAGCAGTTTCCATTATTTTTGGCAGCGATAAACCGGCTTGTTGGGCAGCTAACGTTAAGGCGGCTCGGCAACTATGAGCGGAAAATTTTCTTGTATCAATGCCAGCAAGTTTGAGAGTTTCCTTTACCCATCTGGCAATGGTGTCTTTAGAAACCGGTTTGTATTGTGATTGAAGACTTTCTTAAATGGGCAGTCTTGGAAATATGTTCCTCAAGTTTCTTAACAATACACAGGCGGTCGTCATCTGGGTATGCTAAAATTTCAAGGGGAGCTTGATGTTTACCTGGTTTGGTAGTTTTAAGTGGTTGTTGTAGGGTAATACGGAGTCTGTCAGGAAGAATTTGAATATATCGAATATTCATAACATGAAGTGTTTGACACCGTTGCCCCGTAAGCAGACACAGATGGGTAGCTGTAGTGTAAGAGAGCTCCTTGAGGGAAATCGATTTCAAGACAGGGAGTTCCTGTAAATAAGATAATAACTGTCCAACATCCCAAATATGAGAATATTTTGGTAGAGATGGCTTAAGGTGGAAAGCACCTTTCATAAGACGACGAACAAGGGGGTGTTCACCTATGGGAGGGTTGCCTCCCGTTGAAATGATAGATGAAAGAGCCGATCTGGCAGTATTAATGGCACTGTAGCCCAGGCTTTCAGTAAATAATGATGTAAGAAATTCAACAACCTGTTCAGCAGAAGGGTTGTATACTTCAAGGTTATGTGCATAACAAAATTGTTCCCATCTACTTAAATAAGATTGATATTGCTTTAAGGTACCAGGACGCCATGAAGAGAGGATAAGATTTTGGGCTGAGGAAGACAGGCTGCTTGATTCTAGACTTTTGCCGATAAGCGACATACAATTAGTTGTAGTTTGGAATGGAGAGGATGCTGTTTGTTTGGGGTGGTTTGGTAAGGTTAGAAGATCCTTCTTTGGTTTAGCACAATGGGCTTTGATTTCTTTTATTTTATTCCTAGTGTGTTCGTTGTTATTACTGTGGAAAGGAGGTCACAAACATAAATCTTTATTTATTGCAAAATTTGTCCAAAAGCCAAAATGCTTTCGTTATTACTTCGTTATTATTTCGTTAGAGTCTAAGACAATGGTCTTCAAGTCCCTGAATGTGCTGGCTCCAAAATACCTTTGTGATCTTTTCACACGAAATTCGCTTTGCACATCATATAGCCTTCGTGATACGGGGACCGATCTGAGGTTACCGATGAAAAGGTCAGCAAATGGCCAGAGATGTTTCTCATATAGAGGTGCCAAACTATGGAATAGCCTGTCAGCCGAGTCAAAGCAGGCAACCTCTCTGTATAGATTCAAGAAAACTATTTAAAAACTATTTTGTTTCTATTAGATGTTTTCCTTAATTTCAAAATATAATTGTAAATAAGGTTTAATATTGTAAATAAGGTTTTATATTTTAATTTAATTAATAGCTTTTTACTTTTTATCTTATATTATAATTAATGTTTTTATCGGAGGGCCGCTTGAAAATCAACTTGTTGAAGGGCAACCCTCCTTAAATGAATTAAAAAAAGAAAAAAATACACAAAATACAGACCAGCTCCAAAGGCCTGGAAACCACTCTAGGACATTCATATAACCCCATAAATGCATAGATATCATGAAAAATGGGCCCAGTCATCATTTTGGACAAAATCTGAAAATTACTTTACCATTATATCCCATCTTATGCAAATTCCAGTGATTTTACGGACTGGTCCGTAAAATATGACACAGTCACGTGATGGACATATTATTGACTTAAAAATGTATATTTTGTCCAGATATACTCATTGGCATTGCTTTTATACAAGAAGTCATTAACATAAATGGAATTATGTCGTATTTACTAAGCAAAAGGCTTCCATTAGCTAAAACAAGATTGTTCACCATTTTGCTGACATCAGCAATTTTAGGTGTGAAGATGACACTTCTCGACCTATTAACATTCATATTCGTAATCAGCGCAAAATTTCCTTTCCGATGATGTATAGTAACCTTATTCACCAATTTGAACATGATTTCTCAAAAATTGGGCTTTGCCCCATGGACTACCAGTATTCTTTGTTATAAATACTTTTTCACGTTCTTCAGGCCCTGTTTATATGAGCAATATTATCCCACCTTCCAGCCTATGAGCTGAGAGGTGAGATCCGACCATTTCATACTGCCCTTTATATTTTTCACATTGCGTTTATATGAGAAACGATTTATCCCTGGCAGGTGAGATCCTGCTCTCAGCCAGCCGGATCTCACCTGGGTGGGATGAAAATTTCCCATGTAAACTCAAAACCGCCTGAGAGGCGAGATAAAATCGGCTGTTGTGCGCAAGCCTGAATTTAACTGGCGCATTTTTCTTGATCGACCAAACCACAAGAAACAAGATGGCGGCAGTGACAGTAATTACTGATAGCAGTGATAAGGTGAAGTCGTTCCGTTGGAACAACGAAAAGATACAAAGTTTGTTGACTTGTATGAAAAACTACAAGTCACAATTCACGTACAAGGGACTGGATTTCGATGCAGACAGGCCATTACAATATCGATCTCTCAGGAAGGATATGGCCAAGATTTATGCTGCTCGTGAGCCATCTTCATTTGGTCCAGTTGAAATTCGAGTTTCTGAAGTTCCCTTGGAAGAACTGTCGGAAGATGACAGGAAATCTTTCTTTGCCAAGAAGAAGCATGATAATGAGCTTGTTACAAGAGGTCACACCCGCATTCAAGAAAAAATAAAAGAAATACGCAAACAATTTTCCAAAGCAGTCACGGCAGGGACAAGAAGTGGAAGTGGCAAGATTGTCTATGAACATTATGATGACCTTGTGCAGATTTGGGGTGGCTCTCCCTCTTCAGAGCCATTAAGTTTTGGTGTTTCCTCCTCAACTCTAAATCAGACTCAGGAGCAAGACGACAATCAAGAAGAACATCGAGAGGAAGGTGAGGCCCAAGGAAGCAGTGTTAACAACACTGCTGAGCAATGCATTCCAAAGGAAAGCCTGAAGCGACCTGCCATTAACAATGTCCCACAATTGATTGACAATAAACGGAAACATTTGGAAAAGTCATTATCTGCTGCACAGAGAGACAAAATTCTTATTGATGAAGCCAAAGCTGATAAAGAATTGAAAAGAGACTTGGCAAACTCAATGAAAGAGTCATCACAGAGCTTCACTACTGCCATGCAAAAAATGAGTGAATCATTGTCACAGCTGGCAAATGGTATCACAAGGTCAGTAGAGCTTTTGTCTGCTGGCATGCTAGCAGGCCAACAACAGCAGCCAATGAATCAAAATTTATTCTACCAAAGCCCAGGTACCAGTTTCCAGACAGCACCTTTTCAAGGTCTCCAGCAGGAGCAATTGTGGCAACAAAGGGCACAAAATATGCACAGAAGACACCAAAACCAGTCAACACCAGAAGAGGTAGATAAGGAAGAACTGTACATGTTCCAGGGTTGATTTTTTATGTTTACATGCGAACTTCAAGAATGATTAATGCAAAAATTTTAATAACAAAGATCTTCTGTTGAATTGTGAAAACAAAAATAAAATACAATCTGATTTTTAACAGTAACAACAATAAAGTTTTTGACAGTCTATTCTCTTATCTAAGCCACCAAGTTGTCTGGCAGATTAAGTTTCACATAGTTTGTGAGTAAGTTCCGCACAACTTCTCCTTCACCACAGTCAGCTGAATATACAGGGTCTTGTGTAGTCTCTCGGCCATCAGAATTTGAAATTGCAATCCTGATTTGGTCCCGAACTTGATTTTCATCAACATATGCCTGATTTCTTTCACAAAAATTATGCAAGACAAAGCATGCATAAATTATTTTGGGCACTGCTTCAATTTTTATGTCCATTTTCCTAGTAAGAATTTGCCATCGGGCTTTTAAGCGCCCAAAGGCACATTCAACAGGGTTTCTTGCTGATCTTAAAAGGGAGTTAAAAACACACTGCTTGTTATTCATGCAAGAATCATACTCTTTTAAACAAAAGGGTAGCAAAGGGTAGGCAGGATCACCTATTACATAATTAGGGATGTTTCTGCAACCAGGAATAACTGATTGGTAAGTACCTGGTAATGTCCCCCCTCTCAAACTTCTGTTCAAAGCTGAATTTGCAAACATCTTGGCATCATGGACACTACCTGGCCAAGAGCAATCAATGTCCATAAACTGTCCCCTGTAGTCACATACTGCCTGGACATTAATTGAATAAAACCCCTTATAATTAAAGTAATCTTGGGAGTTCTCAACAGGACATTTAATAGGAATGTGAGTGCCATCAATGCACCCAAAAGCTTGTACCATTCCGTACTTGGTTTCAAACTCGGAAACCTTGGTTCTCATTTCTTCCACATTTTTTGGCAAGGATATATATTTTGGTCCCAAATAACGGTTGATGGCTTCACAAACATCCAATACCACAAGTGAAACTGTGCATACAGCAAGTCCAAATGCATTGGCTGTCATAATCATGGATGCAGTATCTTTTAAGTAATGCAATGTGATTGCAACTTTCTTGGAAGCAGGCAGTGCACGATAATTGGGTGACGAAATTTGTGGTGAAATATAAGGACTTAATTGTTCCACAAGATCATAAAAGTTGTCTTTGGAAACCCTGAAGTTTTTTTTCCAGAACTCCTCTGGTGCCTCTCCACTGAAAACCTTCTGCCACCACAAATCAGTACGCCCAGCTTTAAACCATGCGATTCTTTTTTTTCTTTGTAGTCTTTTCAGTTTTTTCATCTGCAATTTATGCAAGTGGACATTTCGTTTCTTTACTAGCACGTACGTTAAAACTTTTTGAAATGAATTCTGTAAAGCCATCCATGCAGAAATAGCTCCATAGAGCTGTAAAACGGCGGAAAGCAGCGCATTAAGTTGCATAAGCAAGTGAGAAGTCAACAACTTTGTCTTCATTATTATAAAAAGTGCCCTAATTAATTACAACCTACTTCCTTTGTCAACTCACTTTCTTCCGAATCCAAGGGAAGGGCGGATTGAAAAGTTGGCGCGCAATCTCTATATCAATAATGGAACCTCGTTTCCACGAAGCGAGGGTGTGCTGTGAGGTGAGATGAAATAGAAGCCACACGCTGGACGGCGGGATGAAAGTAGCATATAAACACTCGCTAATTTCATCCCACCTCTCAGCTTGTAGGCTGGAAGCTGGGATAACTTTGCTCATATAAACAGGGCCTTAGACGCCCTTTGCAAGTCGTCAGCCAGCCAGAAGGAGAATGCGAAGGCTATGAGAAGTTGAAGTGCAAAAGCTGTGGCCTAGTTTGTGTAAGTTTTTTTAGGCCGTTATCTTTTATATGATATCTCTTGATGTCTTTGATTATAAGACAGTATTTGCATTGGTTTTTCAATGTAAGCTGAAGTTTACACGTTCGTTTTCAATTTCGTATGATTTTTTGCGCTTGATTAAACAGGCGCCATTTTTGTATGGCTTCATGTCGCGAATTTAGGCCCAGCTTCTTCGGTCTATTTTGCTTCAAATGACTTTAAACTGCCTTCAAAGGGTTCAATTCGATATTTTAATTTGTTTCAACTCTATTTATATCTATTTTGTTTCCACTCCAGTTATGTTTATTTTTATTTTATAGTATACGAATCCACGCACTTTATCGTACCATATCGAGATGAAGTCAAAGATGAAGATGAAGTTCATTCATGGGAATCAAGAACAAAATGAAGCAAATTATTGGTGAGTATATTCATATATACTTTCTCGTTTTCTTTTATTCCCCTAGGCTTTTCTTCCTTCGCCATTTCTTTATTTGTTCTATCAACACAAGGCCGCAGTGGGGGTCATTTTTTGGCGGGGCAAGGGTGAAGACTTTCCGACAAGACTTTGATTTTTCCAATGAGTTTTTTAATATCATAATATTTATTTTTTGATATGATTGGATTTTTTTGCTTTGCTAAACTCGTGAACATCAGGTATTACATTGTGTTTATATCTTGATCAATGGGGAAAGTCAAAATTCAAGTGAAAAACTAAACAAAACGAACTCTTAATTTAAACATCAATTGCGAATTTTTCGTTCTTCTCCTGGACTGGAACTCTTGCTGGCACTGCTTACTTGGAACAAGTGCCAGTGACTCATCCGTTCCTCCATTCGCCGCCCACCACTCTGCAATTCTTGAAAGCATTATATAGTAAACAGGCCACCCAAATGGTCTCGAGTTCAATTCCCCGTAAAATCAAAATATTTATTTTTGATTGGATTGGATTAGTTTTTTTGCTTTGCTAAACTCGTGAGCATCAGGTATTACTTTGTGTTTATATCTTAATCAATGGGCAAAGTCAGAAATTTAAGTGAAAAACTCAACAAAACGAACTCCTAATTTAAACATCAATTGCGAATTTTTCGTTCTTCTCCTGGACTGGAACTCTTGCTGGCACTGCTTACTTGGAACAAGTGCCAGTGACTCCTCCGTTCCTCCATTCGCCGCCCACCACCCTGCAATTCTTGAAAGCATTATATAGTAAACAGGCCACCCAAATGGTCTCGAGTTCAATTCCCCGTAAAATCAAAATATTTATTTTTGATTGGATTGGATTAGTTTTTTTGCTTTGCTAAACTCGTGAGCATCAGGTATTACTTTGTGTTTATATCTTAATCAATGGGCAAAGTCAGAAATTTAAGTGAAAAACTCAACAAAACGAATTCCTAATTTAAACATCAATTGCGAATTTTTCGTTCTTTTCCTTGACTGGAACTTTTGCTGGCACAGCTTACTTGGAACAAGTGCCAGTGACTGATCCATTGATCTATGCACCACCCACCACCCTGCAATTCTTAAAAGCATTATATAGCAAACAGGCCACCCCAATGGTCTCGAGTTCAATTCCCCGTAATATCATAATATTTATTTTTTGATTTGATTGCATTGAATTAGTTTTTTTTGCTTTACTGAACTCGTGAATTCGATAATTATTATTATGAATTTTTCCTATTTGCCCACTTCCGTTTCACGTGATCTATCCATGTTTGTATCAAGCTAGAACCCAGGATTCTTTGCTATAAATACTTTTTCACGTTCTTTAGACGCCCTTTGCAAGTCATTACCGTCAAATGCTACGAGAAAGGCAACAGCTACATGGCGGCCTAATTTTTGTAAATTTTGTTAGGCTATTATCGTTTATATGTTACTCTAGATGTATGTGAAATGCCTTTAATTATAAGACAGTATTTGCATTGTTTTTTCAAGTAAGCTGAAGTTTACACTGTCCTTTTCAATTTCGTATGATTTATTGCACTTGTTAAAACAGGCGCCATTTTTGTATGGTTTCGTTTCACAAATTTGGGCCTAACTTCTTCGGTTTATTTTCCTTCAAATGTTTTTAAACTTCCTTCAAAGGAATCAATTCGATATTTTAAATTTTTCAACTCTATTTGTATTTATTTTCTTTCCACTCCAGTTATATTTATTTTTATTTTCTAGTAATATACGAATCTACCCAGAAGTTTATCAAAGATGAAGGTGAAGTTCATTCATGGGAATCAAGAACAAGATGAAGCAAGTTATTGGTGAGTATATTCATATATACTTTCTCGTTTTATTTTATTCCCCTAGGCTTTCCTTCCTTCGCCATTTCTTTATTTTTTCCATCTACACAGGGTCGCAGTGGGGGTCATTTTTTGGCGGGGCAAGGGTGAAGATTTTCTGACAAGACTTTAATGTTTCCAATAACTTTTTATTTCCTTTTCAATATCAGTTTTTAATTACTTGATGCATGAAGTGAAATTTCTCACAAATTTTTCAAATGTCCAATCGTCTCGACGGAACCTTGTGCCACAGGGCAATCGCCCCCTCCCCCTCAGCCACTGCGACTCTGCAACAAAACTATTTTGATTACTACTCTATTATAACTCTCCGTTAATAAGCGTTAATGTGGATTATAAACAAGCAGATGAAGCACAAAATTAGTCAAGGTGTGATAATCCAGAGAAATTAATCGATGAAAAAGAGGGGATGCAATGATTTGAAATAAACGCCTCTCCCCCTCTAGTAAGAGCCCACGTCTCCTTACGCTTATTAGAGGAAATAGGGTACATAGATTACTGGTCTCGTTGTTTGCAATTTTATTATTTTAATTTCATGTTCCACTTTTCTTTTAGCTACTTTTAATCATGTTTTTTCTCATATTCTTTAAAATTTGTGATTATTTTTTTTTCTCTTTCTTGCTCTTCGATGTATCCATTGGCCAGAAAGATTTCAAAGCAGAAGAAAAAGGAAGATATTGCATATTTAATTAAATAAACATGGCTTTTTGTCTGTTCATTTATTGTCTCTTTCTCCGTATTTCATAATATAAATTAACATTATGAAAGAAAAATTGAGGACGCGAGAGAATGTATGAATGATAATATAGTACAGTAATTATATAGTAGTAATTTATATAGTATACAGTATGAATTATAATATCTAATCTAATGTTAAAATATATGAATTACTAACTAATTAAGGTGGGATGAGAAGAAGTGAGAATTAGAACAGGGAAGGATGGGTGAAAGGTAGAGTGGTGAGGAGGAGGATGTGGGGAAGAAGGGGAAGTTGAGAGGTGGGGGAAGTGTGAAGAGAAGGGAGAGTTGAAAGAAGAGTTGGAAGGAACGGGAGGATAGAGCGTGGGGGAGAGGTGGGAGAGAAGTAGAGCGGAAGTGTGGGAGAGTAGAGAGAGGGGCGCAAGTGAGAGGGGAGGAGAGGGAAGGAGAGAGAGAAGGTAGAGGGGGGAAAGAGTTGGGAGAGAGAGAAGGTAGAGGGGGGAAATAAAGGCGAATGACAATGGAGAGAGGGACTCTCTTTGTCTTCCCGTCTTGTCTTCCTCTCCTCTCTTTTCCACTCTTTTGAAACCTGTTTCCATTTCTTCCTTTAGTGCTGTTATTTAGTCCTCTTATTTCATCTTTTCTTTCTCTATATTTCTCTAATTTTCTATTATCGTTTTTATTCATTTGTTTTCACTTTAGTCCACCTTTCTTTTTTCTTTTCTAGCCTCTTTCAATTTGCTTTTCTCATTTCCAATTAAATCTAATTTTCTTTGTTTTCGTTCATTTTTGCCAATTCCCTTCTACTCTTTTAATATATTTCTCATTTTCTTAACTTTCCTTATTTCTAGTCATTTGCATTTCTTTTCTCCCTTTTCTCTGGTATTTTTTCATTTTCTACTTATCTACTTATCTTACTTTACTGTTATTATTTTCTACTCCATTTTTATATATTTTTCTCATTTTGTGACTCTCGTTCTATTAATTGTCTTTCCGTTCTTATTGATACCATAATTCAATGTATAATTAAAGTTTAATTTAATGTAATTTAAAGTAGTAACCAATAGTGTGCAATAAGACTATTAGTTACTACTTTAAATTACATTACATTACATTAAACTGTCAAATTATATTGAATTATGGTGTCAAGAAAAACGAAACGATAACTAATAAGACGACAGTTTCAAAACAAGAAAAATACAGAAAAATAGAGTAGAAAATAAGAGCAGTAATGTAAGATAAGTAGACAAAAGGAAATGAAAGAATACCAGAGAAAAAGGAGAAAAGAAATACAAATGACTAGATATAAGGAAAGTTAAAAAAATGAGAAATATAATAAAAGAGTAGAAGGGAATTAGCAAAAATAAACGAATACAAAGAAAAATAGATTTAATTGGAAATGAGAAAAGCAAATTGAAAGAGACTAGAAAAGAAAAAAGAAAGGTGGATTAAAGTGAAAACAAATGAATAAAAACGATTATAGAAAATTAGAGAAATATAGAGAAAGAAAAGATGAAATAAGAGGACTAAATAACAGTACTAAAGGAAGAAATAAAAACAGGTTTGATATACCTTCTTCTTTCTTTTTTGTTGATGTTTTGGCTGGAAGGTAACCTTCATCAAACTCGAGTATTGGAGTGGTAACGTTAATGAGCGCCATCGTTCTTTTCAACACAATTGGCATTCCTAAGAATGAAATAATAGTAGATAAGTGTTTTATTAAACTTAGAAGATAATCAAGAGAAATTTGAAAAAAAAATTTGAAAAAAATTTGTCTTTGAAAAAAATTTATCAGAAGGTTTATTTCTAGAAAAAAATGATAAAAAAGATTACGTAGGCTGTATTTAACATCAAAGTGTAAGGATTTTGGTTCTGAACCTGACCAATTTTCAACAATAATAACGTTTAATTCCCGGGTAGAGGATAATATGGAGGAGCTACAATAGGGGACAAAAGTCCCAGGGACACCTGAAAACTTCATTGGATAATGCTATGTTTCTAAGCACTTTGTTCCCTGTAAGCAGAATGCGACCCCCCCCTATTCCCAAACAAATGTTGTCGTGCACCAGTCTTCTCATCATAGGTCTAAAAGAATATTTAATATTTAAAATAACCGCCTCTTCAGACAACATTGTTTTTAGGGGGGAAGTGAATGAAGTATACGTGTAAACTTGCACAAATCCGAAGTGCAGCAGGACTTTTTGTCGCTCATTGTAGATAAAGATAGGGATACTTATACAAGAACTATTGCACAGTATTGTACTATTGCATCCCTACGTGAAACTCAATCTCAAAACCCCAGGTGGAGAACGAAATTGGCAAAATTTAGAAAAAAAAACAGTAGTTTTTTTTACAAATACTATTGTGTTGTGTTTTGCTATTGTATTTCTTAAAGCCTGTACGAAACTCATAGCCTGCGTGCAGCCTCAAAATCTTCAAACGTGAAGAGTAGAGTCTGCGCAACAATGAACGAAAAGCCGTACAGCTGAGTCAGCAGAAAAGTTGCCTCACTTTCAAATAGAAAATCCGCTGAGTGAAAGCGACAAGCTTTCAATACCGCTCGAAGTCACTCTCCTCCTGCTGAATTTTATCCTTGCCTCATTTCTTCTCTCGGGACTGATATGTTTGACAATTAAAGGTTAATAATTTAAGTCAGATTTTCTGAACACCAATTTGTTGCTTACGTAGCTTAAAAAATTTGGGGAAAATCCCATCAAAAGTGAAGTCGGAATCGGAAATCAAACTGAATGAAGAAATGAAGGTAACATGTATCGCACGGAGAGTAATTTCCTTAGAGAAAAACTATTTTTGAAGAGTGTTACGTTTTTAGAATTGCGAACCAAATATAATATAATGTCACGTAGTCTTTCCTGTTATTCTTTTTTTGATTGGGTCAATTCTCTGTCTTTTCAACACTCACAATCCTTGTCAATAATAAAGCCAAGAGATATATGGCCTACATTCCAAAATTCGTTGTCAGTGAATTGAGAGGTTGGACATATTGTTCTGAGAATGTCATGCATACTATTTTTGCTTATTTTATCCAAAAATAAATCTTGGGATTGTAACCCAAAGCACAATTTTACAAAAGACAACGCTTCACAAATTTTTTCTTCGTTCAAGAAACAGCTTTCCCTTTTCGCAGCTATGATCGCCATTTTGAGAATACAAACAAAACAACCCGACCCGCGCGATGCTTTGCCATTTTCACGCGGTGGAACGGCGATTAGGACAATGGAAATTGCATTTGACCAATCAAATCATCTGGCAGAAAGTTGCCAGATAGATTTGATTGGCTACTAAACAATAGACAAACAGAAGATAAAGAGGATTAAAATTTATGAACACGAGGCTCGTACAAGCTTTCGTTCATTGTTGCGCAGACTCTACTCTTCACGTTTGAAGATTTTGAGGCTGCACGCAGGCTAGAAACTCATTGTTAACGGCGACCTCAATTGGTTATCAGATTTCGTTCAAATCTCCAGCTGATTGTTGCGTCTTTTTCATTAGTTAGAAGAACTGTTGTGATTGGTTGATTCACTAACATTGTGACGTGTACTAATTAACCAACATTTTGAGCGTTTCTGATTGGCTGATTAACTAACATTGTGACGTTGAATTAATTTTGATCAATTCTTGCAATATAAACAACTTGATTTTCCAAACATTTTAATTGTTTTCTCATACACTTAGAGTTAACTGCTGTTTTTTATCATACGTGATTTTGCTTATATACAACATTTGTTGCATATTTTGTGCCTTTTTCATAGTGTTTGCACAGTAGAATAGTCTATTGGGTTAAATAGTAATCTGTTACAATGTTTCACTTGGGTTTGTTAGCCACCATGGGCAATCAAACATCGAACAGGGAAACAGAAGCATCAACAGAAAATCCAGAGGAGGTAAGAAGGAATTTAAAACTTTATATGAAGTAAAAATGTAACTGTACTTCCATGTTATTGTTTATTAATTCTTCTCATTAATAAACTCTATTTTAGATACCTCTAGGAATGTGTTCAAGAGCAAGTAGATGGTTTGCAAAAAAAGCCAGTCAAATTTCAAACTTCGTAGCAAGAAACAGAGGTATAGTAAATTATTGATCACATTTATAACTTAACTTCCCTAATCTCAAACTTCCATTCTTTGTTTCCAGATTTCTTATATGTTTGGATTGTTTATATTTTGTTTGTTTTAGCTTTTTCATCAAACAGAAATGAAGAAGTGGATCAAAGTTTTGCCAAAGTTGAAGAAAATCAACAAAGCCCAGGTAATACACTCCCGTTAAAAAAGCATCGAGACATCTTGGAATTTGGTTGTAAATAACTTGCGAGAAAATTTTAGGGCACATATTTCAAAAGCAATTGCTATGAATGAAAGCCTCCTTATATATATTTGCGAAGCCTGCTAATCCTTTTTAGATTTGTTACTTTTAAAATCGGTTGGTGTGTCAAAGTTTTGTAGCGCAAAGGTTTCTTTTTTTAACAAAAAGTAACAATTTCTATTCAAAACAGCAATTGATGGTCAAACTCCTCGGATACATTCATAAATACCATAAATAAATTAGCCAGCGTTTGAAATATAAATTACGATATTAATTGCATATTTCATCAGTTCCCTAAGAAACAATGGACTTATTTAAGCAGCCAACACGTTTAATAAAAATTTTGTTTTTTTCATGTGTGTTTAGATTATGAATGGTGGGGTGTTGATGAACCAGAAATTGAGATCCCAAAACAGCCAACTGTCAATGAAAGCATTGCTGATGACGTCAGTTTGGAGAGCTCTTCTGAGTGTAACAATGATAATCATCATGATCTTCATGAAGAATTTCATGATGATGATGATGATGATGACACAGATAGTTTGGGAGATATAAGCATCGAAAGTTTGGACGACGAGGATTTCGATGAAGAGCAATATTGCAAGGCAAAAAACGAGAAAATCAGTGAGTGCCGTTAAAATATTTCATGTTTATTTTCTATCTCTGGAAAGTGTAAACTGCCACTAATTATTTGATGTTTTGTGGTCTACTTACTTTAATAATAACATTCCAAGCTCTCAACGATTTCAAATAAAACAAACGAAGACTGAAATTTGAAATGAATAACGTTGTTCTTTTAATTTTGCAGATGGTCTCTTTGCCCACTTGTGGCACTTTTCACCAGCAAGCCTCTCTTTGGGTGCAAAATGCCCCCTGGGGGTCTCTCTTGAAATGAGATCTGCCATTGACTTGCCAGTCGTCGACATTCAAACAGAAGAAATGGAGGAATACACTGTAGCCAGTATTATAGTGAATAAGACCGTGGCCAAAGAGATGCTTATGGAGAAAAGCACAGCCTGTGTCAATACTGGCAATGTGATTGCCTACAACTTGTGGCAGTTGACAAATATGGCATCCTCAGAGTGGCAAGAAGAAAGGCTGCAGTTTGGTGATAAATTTTATAATATCCTCACAACGCAGATGATTTTGCCCAATCAAGAACATATGTTCGAATATTCCTTCAATGACTCAAAGTTTTGTGAATTTCTCTGAGAAGAGACAGTCAATTTTTTACTTTCTCTGTAATTAGTGACTTCTTGATATTTTATAGGATAGTTTGGTTTTGACTTGGTAACCTTAATGCTCGCACATGCATATTTTTAATCATTCTTCATTAATTTTTCATACATATAAAAAGAAAAGCTTGCCTTTTTTAAATCTTGTTGTTCTCACTACATTTGCACAGATTGTACAAAATGTACCACATGACCACACCACTTTTAAATTATCAAGCTTGGAACCCAAAGTAGTCCCAACTGCACCAGATAAAACTCAGAATTAGTCAAAACCTGCTTATTAGGATTTCACGATTACTTTGAAGCAAGTTTGACCTCTCTGGGTCAAATGAGGCCAAAGTTAGTGTCGCAGAAATTATGCAACAAGCTAATTACTTTACGTATCTACCTTAAGAGCATCGTGGCAAGAAATTGTAACTTTTGAAATCAAGTAAAATATCGCCCACAAGTAGTCGAAACCAACTAATTAGGACCACCAGTACCTTGAAACAAATTTTAGCTCTCCAAGACAAATTGCTGAAAAGAGGGTACTGTATTTAGTTCATGGTAGAGGGTGCAGTGCTTAATACCTGGCAGTGTTCAGTTATTACCTCGTAGAAATTAAAGTGTTTATTGCCTTGTAAAAGCTTTTCGTTGCCTCGTAAGAGTGAAGAGCTGCAAATTGAGATCGATCATCACAAAGTATTCGGATAGTAGATTGATCGAAGGCCATTGCAGACAAAAACAATTCCAAGCTAACGATGATGGCTCATTTAGTGCTAATAATTTTTCGAGAGACAGTTCCAAAATGAATAAAGAGCATTAAAATTTTGCAAAAATTCCGCACCCTTTATTTAAGGACTTTGAAGGAAAAATGGAATAACAATCTCTTTCTCTTCTTCAAGAAAACAAGTCAGTAAAAATATTTCCATGATGAATAAAAAAAATAATAAGACACTAGAGAGAGTCGAACTCGAGACCTTTGGGGTGGCCTGTTTACTATATAATGCTTCTAAGAATTGCAGGGTGGTGGGTGGCGAATAGATCAACGGGTTAGTCACTGGCACTTGTTACAAGGTACTTCCTCGATTATCCGAACAAGTTGAACTCAATTTTTTGCTCGGCCGTTCGGATACGCCAAAAATTCGGATAATCGAAGACAAAAATTTTACCTCCTAATCTTGCTATGAAGTTTATTGTTATCACCCAGAATAGTCACGGGGTGCTCAAACGGAAGATGGGACGATCACAATTAATCAAGATTCGTGGATTTTGAAATTTCTGTTCGATTTCTTTTCAGCGGTTTCGGTAATTGTAGGCACGAATATGAAAACTGATGTGTTAATTTGATATTTCCATTGGATTTGACTTTAATAAAGGGCGAATATTTAAAAAGACAACTGATATTTTATGTGGTGATCGAGAATTGGCTTGCAAAAAACTGATTTTGTAAAAACTTTTGGCGTTCGGATAATCGAGGTTCGGATAGTCGAGGTTCGGATAACCGAGGATGTACTGTAATCTGTGCCAGCAAGAGTTCCAGTCAAGGAGAACAACGAAATATTCGCAATTGGTGTTTAAATTCGGAATTCGTTTTGCCTAGTTTTTCACTTGAATTTCTGACTTTCCCCATTGATTAAGATATAAACACAATGTAATACCTGATGTTCACGAGTTAAGCAAAACAAAAAACTAATTCAATCCAATCAAATCAAAAAATAAATATTATGATATTACGGGGAATTGAACTCGAGACCTTTGGGGTGGCCTTTTTCTATATAATGCTTTTACGAATTGCAGGGTGGTGGGTGGCGAATAGATCAACGGGCCAGTTAATAGCAAATTGTTCCAAGTAAGCTGTGCCAGCAAAAGTTCCAGTCAAAGAGAAGAACGAAAAATTCGCAATTGATGTTTAAATGCGGAATTCGTTTTGTTTAGTTAATTTCTGATATTGCGCATTGATTAAAGTATAAACACCGTGCTACCATACCTTATGTTCAAGCGAATTGCAATAATAGCACAACAAAGGGAAATCAATTAAATTTAAGACACAAAAAACGGCGTTTACCAAAGCATTACAGTAAACTCAAAGTAAAAAAAACTTACCATATATATGCTTGCATCATCCGTGCTTTGTTAGATCGACAATGTGCCAGCAAGACTGAAATTTTCATAGCTCGTTGGGAAGCTCTGGAAGAAAAATGAAGCATTAATCTTTTAAACCAGTAAATAAATGCCAAGCACAGAAAACGAAACAAACAATGACAAGTTATGGCAACTACGGCACATCTTCAAACAAGCTGCCGGGGATTATTCTTAAAAATGAATTTTTTGGTGGAGGTTTATTGCATTTTCTTCAAAGGTTGTCATAAAAAAATACACAATTTTCTATTCTCATTTAACTGCAATGAGCTACATTTAATGTTTATGCAAAAAATAATCATTGTGTAATTATTTTTAATCAATAACGATTTATTCATCGCTACTGTTGTCTGAATCAATTATCAGTTCTTGTTTTGTTATAGATCCAATGTCGAGAAAGGGTCTTCATTATTGCCGCTGCGCAGACGCTCCGCTACGCAGCAGCAATAATGAAGAATTTTAGTTGAAAATTACACAAAGGACAGAGACGGGAATCGAACCTGCTACCATTTGCCTGTTGATGTTCTCCCCTTTCTGCTTTGTCGTCAAAGTTCAGTCAAACAATGAGACATCTCAATGCAAAGTTAGTTCAAAATGGCGTCTTGGCTAGGTTTGCAGTTTGCACATAATAACAATTGTATACACTTAGTAACACAGATTTATATTCTGTAATTTTACACTAACCTTTCACCGCCTTGCGTCCTGATAAGGTTCACATGTCAATTGGTCAATATCTGGCTCCTAAAAATTGCAAAAGAAAGACTAAATCGTATGCCATTAATTAGGCCTAAGAAGTAGTGTCATCGTGAAGCGATGAATCTACAGTCTTATTTAAAAATAATTGAACTCTCTTCTGGTACTTCAAATAATTTAGTTCAGAAATATTTGAAGTAAAAGTAGATAATCAAGTTATCAAAATATAGACAGATACCTTTCCGGCTTTTGCTCACACGTTCAAATCCAAACGATACCACGCCAAGCCAAGCCGAATCAAACTCACCCAATTAGTTCCCAGGCCACCTAATTTGCAGGAACCTATCAAGTTCAACAGGAGACAAAATTCCTGGGACACCTTGGATTTTTGAAAGGATTTTTCATACACGCATAGCTCATTCCCCTCCTTCCCCAAGCAATGTTGTATCTCGAAGCTGTTGTATTCAATGAGGTCGAAATTCGTTTGGCCCCACGATAAGAACAGATTGCTGCACAAGACAACATTTGTTTGGGAGGAATAGCGGGTTGCATTCTGCTCACAGGGAACAAAGTGTTCAAAAACATAACACTTTCCTCTAAATTTTTCATGTGTCCCAGAGACTTTTGTCCGCTATTGTTGGTCACAAAGATAGCACTAGACCAACATAGCTAAACAAGCTATTATTGTCGTAAAAATAGATATTAATATAAATAATTCTTATATAATGTATATAAGTGAACACGACTGAAAAAATTCATTGGCAATGAAGAGGCAAAGTTAACATTACCATAAATATAAACGAAAGACTTTCTTTAAACACAATAGGTCAAATTTAATTAAATAATCATTGCTCTTATTCCCATAGGGAATTATGTTAATGTTTTATTGTACTGCGTCTAACGTACATTATTGTACTTGTACACTATGTAGGAATATAATTGTAAGTAAGTTCTAATTTACAGGTCTGCATCAAAGCAATGTAACCACTGCTGTTGGCAATACCAGAACGCTCCGAATAAACGCCCTATCTAAAACTTGAAAATTTACCTGAACGTTTCAAGCATTAATCCGAAGCACTACAATATGTACAGTTCCAGCACCTTAGCTTGACTTTGCACTTTGATCTCAATGATGCTGAGCTGACGTCACGTCTCCGGAGTCAAATGTATCAACTGCAGATGAACCGATTTCCGCGTACACATCATTGGTAGATTTGCTAACATGACCCCTCGCCTTATCTCGTGCAAGAGAGGCAACTGGGCTACTTGATGCGCTGCCGGCCAGCGAGCCTTCGTGTATCACAGGCAATGCAACACCTGTTGGATTCAAAAGTGTGCCACCGGCTCCTGGGGTCAGCAGATCACCGGTGACAATTGAAGCAGCGGCCATTTGACCCGGCTGCGCAGTGGTACCTCGAACTGCGTCTTGCTTTACATTTAAAGGGGCTAGGCTCGCTGCAGACTGTTGCCGTGTGTTGCCATTCATGTTATTGAACAGCCTGCTACTTTGCTTTAATAAATTAGCCAAGTTGGACACAGCCAGCGCCGTTGTGAGCAGTTTTCTTGGTGTTCCAGTTTCCATCAGATTCTTGCGTATGCCTTTGATTTCTCTCAATGCTTCGTGAATGGTTTCTTTGTATCTACGCCTCTGGGCATGTTGCTGAGGGCTGTTTCCTGCATTGGGAGTTGACATCGTTTTCTGCATGTCCTCAATTTGGTCCAATGCTTTGGCAATCTGACTCTTGTACGCTGCAACGTCCTCCTTTGCATTATTCGTGTGCATCGTCCTTCCCAAACCTGTCATCGGCTTTAGCATTCTTGTCAGCCCATTCTCTTCCATAGGTGCCTTGCGCTGTAATTGATTCAATTGTGCAGCTGATAGCAATCTGTGAATGCTCTCCAATTTCTTCCTGTCTTCTGGTAAAAGATGGTCTTTTGCGGATTGTGACAGCTGAAAGCTGTCAACTAACTCACCCAGCTTCTCAGGAAAGAAAAATTCACTCTTTCCCAGTGTCTTACCTTTTTCCTCTTTCACTTCTTGATCGGTCGTAATGTTTTTTGTTTTTATCAAAAAGAACTCCGATGGCTTATTCCCGATGGCATCAGTAACATTCTTCGGCAAGCGTCCGTTTAACATTCCTTCTTTGCCCTTAGCACTAACAGATACATCACTTTTTAGACCATTGGAAAGCATCCTCATGCGCCCCTTGTGCTGGTGCTTGCCTATTCTCTTACGTAGGCCAAGACGCTTATTTTTTCTTTTTACATTTGGTCGTTGTCTGCTACCTTTTTGGTGCCTCTTAGCTGAGTTGTTTTTGGTGAAAGCCTGTTGTTTGTTATTGCCTCCACTAAACCCGATGTCTAAGAGTTCGCCACCTAATGGAGCATTCTGTTCCTCTTTTTCAAATTTGCTAACGTTCTCGTCAGTTTCAGAATTGCCTCGAAATTCTTCGTCACTTGGAAAGTTGCTCTTGGACTTCTTCTTCGCCGCGTGTTTCGATTTACGATGCTTGTGTCGTCTTGATGCGCCACCATGACCAGGCGTAGACTTCTTATCTCCTTCATTGTTGTCATACTTGTACGTATCGGTAGACTCGTCAACACTGTTATCTGAGTTGGAATCATCGTCATTTCTATCTTCATCGAAATCCTCTCCCTTTTCTGCTGCACTTGGATCGTCGTCTACGAAATTTTTTGTCTCACCTTCAGAGCTGCTACCGCTATTCCCTGTATTGTTATTTGAGTTGCTTGAACCATCGAAAGATTCAGAAGCTGTGTGGTCGTTTGATTCAGCAGGTGGCATAAAGGATGATGCCTCGGTATCCTCCATATTCTCTTGTGGTCCTGATAATGACTGATTTGAAGTCAATTCTCCTTCATTACCCATGTCCGTTGATGATCGTGATGAAGTGTCGTTCGATGTTATGAAATTTTCATCGCCAAAATTGTCATTATAGCTGACCTTGCCTTCACTTGATTCTATTGATGCTTCGTTGTTTCCATCCAAATCAATACGTTCTTTTGACTTCCCTTTGGCATTGTTAACTTCATTCGGCTTGATTTTCGCAATATCACTGGCATTGAGTTCGTCAAAGCTCTCTTCGCTGAATGGCCCATTTCTTCTCTTACTATCATAACCGTCACCATCCTCTTTAATAACGTTCTTCACACTGCCAGCTTTTGTGGAAAAGCCTGCGGCCAGTTTTCCCAAAGCCATTGTACCGCCTGTAACTCCGAGCTTCTGATTATCTGGCTTGGCAAGGCTGTTTTCAGCGCCTGCACCGGCAGCGGAACCAACAGCTGTTGCATCAGTAACCTTTTGATTGTCTGCCGCACTGTTTCCAGCTCCGACTGCCGCAGCAACGCCGGCAGCTGCACCTGCTTTCGCTCCTGCTTCGACAGCCACTGCAGGTCCTGATGCTGCTCCTGCATTAGCTGCAGCAGCTTGCCCCGCGGCTGCACCAGCATTGGCACCAGCCGCTGCCTGACCTGAAGCAGCTGCAGCCGCATTTGCACCAGCCGCCGCCTGACCTGCAGCAACCGCGGCCGCATTTGACACAGAAGCGGCACCTGCATTTGCTCCTGCACCAGCTGCACCATTTGCACCCGCTGCACCATTTGCACCGGCTGCATCAGTTGCACCGGCTACACCAATGGCACCGGCTGTACCAGTTGCACCGGCTGCATTGCCTGTCGTTGCTGCTCGTCCACTTTCGACGACTGAAGGAATGAATTGTATTCCACCAGGAGTCATTGGTGATACATCGACTATCTGAGAGCCTGTGTGCATGCCTTCATGAAGAATAAAAATAAAACAACGTTATGTTTATCTGTTAAATTGCGTTCAGATGAAATAAAAGTCTCGAAGTTATGAGAAGCTTTCTTTTCATGCCTCCAGGCAATATTTAGTTCTTCTTTTAGCAGATTCTGCTAAAATTCTTACTGACTCCCGAGTGTTATATCCTAAACTACATTTCATTTTGCTCGATTGCCATTCATTTTTAAACACTCACACGCTAACTAAATTGATATATTAAATTAAATAATTTTGGGAGCTTTCACCTCACATCTGAGGTCTCCTCAGTTCATTAATGGAATGCATAACCCAGTTTTGTATCAAAACAACGATGCACCTTTCATACAGTCATGCATGTGACTAGTTTCAAAAAGCAGTTCTAGGACGCTGATTAATAGTTTTATATGGCTCCAGCAAAACCTGATAACGAGCACATGCTGTATGAAAGTATGTTGCTTGTAGAGAGAAGCCTCTTCTCGTTGATAAAGGTTTCATTGTATACAACGGAGCTTGGCGATGCTATTTTTGAAACTCCGTATAAAATCAATGTTCTAGGTACAAATATGTATTTGAACAATAGGCTGGATGCAGAATTCACAGGTTCTTATACGCGGGTGTTTACTTGAGGGTGGGTACAAATATGTATCGGTTGGCAAAAAAGTGCTGTTTAACAAAAGTTCCGCTGTGTTAAAGTTGAGTTTCAATCATAATAAAACCCCATCGGATACATACCGTGATGTCGATATCTGTGCATGCCCGCAATGTGATCAACAATTGGCGTGCGCAGCGCTTCGTCGATATGGGCGCCTGTCAATACGTTGTTAATGGCTGACGAGTCCACTGAATGAATTACACCTTGGTTCAAGTATGTTCCCATCTGAAGAGCGTTCTAAAATGCAACATCGAGTGCACATTAGATTAAGTACAGAAAAGCAAAGTCCTTGCTTGCCTAATACTGAATATAAAAAGGCCTTTGCAGTATGCAGTATATTCGAGTTTGTGCTTTCAGATTTTCGAAAAAATGTTGGAACTTCCTTTCAAATTCTATCACTTCTGGCGACCTTCCTCGCATATGGCAGCCATGAAATATTTTCCTTATTTTCCGGACTTGCATGCCTGATTCGAATTTGATACCTATTGAGTATAATAATGCAAAAGCCCCAGAAAATTTTGAAGAGCACCTTATTTCAACATCCATCGCTCATATATGATGAGACACAGTCTTGATACTTTACCCTTGCAGATGATGATGTACTATAACAGCTGATAAAGAAAAATTTCACTAAAATTACTATAGTGTAAGTCAAACACCAATACCTCAATCAGAGGAATTTCCTTGTGTCCTTTGGTATTGACTTGGTTATAAATTCGAGTAAACTTTTGCTTCTAGTTTATGTTTGACTTCTTAAGGGTGGACAGAATTGTTCAGAGACGCCAATATACTCAACTTGTGAATTCACGACATGAGGCATAATACTGAAACGAAACGACAACTTGCTTGATACTCACATGATGCATATCTTCCACGCGATTCGCATCTGCTTCCAAGCCATCGATCACGTGTGACTGGATATCAAAAGTCGAATTCGGGTGATTGGACGCAATGCCTCCTGCTTGTCCTACTACTTTATCTGCAAAATCAATGACGAATAACATTACGATAATATATGTACAGTGAAATTACGGTCTTAACGGCCTTGAAGGGAACCAAATTTTTATTAGGCATACTGTGAGAGTGAGACTGCGGAGATTATTTTGAGAAATGGAGTAAACATGAATAGGAGGCCGGCCATTGTCCAAGTGTCTCCGGAAAAGTGGACAAGGAATCGAAATTGATAGAACCCTAGGGGCAATTTACGCCCTGCTTCCCCCAGAACCATGGAAATATACAGATTCCAATCGGCAACAATTCAAGTTACATGCAGCACAACAGAAAAGTCAAATATTATCTATAAAACTACCAGCGACAGATGGCGGAAACAAGAATTGTGTCCCAATATTACAAAAATTATCAAGTGCGAAGCCAAAAGCACCTGGTTCACCAGAAGAGGGACAAAGTATTCCCAATCGTTAAACTTGGAATATCACGTTAGAACTCTTCTCAGCATATCTTATTGATACATCGAATGCAAAGAAAACATAAAATGCCACTAACTTGATCCAAAGATGTCTTGTCCAGCCATTCTCAGCGCATTTCCCACCATATTGGTAGCTTGTGCTGTCACACGGCTATTACCAGATGAAATCGCATTTGCCATCTTGTGCAACTCAGCAGCATGGGCATTATTGTCTGCAATTTTTGCAGTAGCAGCCTTCTGTACATCGGCAATGTAATGCTGCGTTGCAGCATTCTGTACTCGACTTGCTATGTTGCTATTCAAACGAACTGCAGCCTGTTCTGCATTGTTGAATATGTTGTGATGCAGTGCATGCACCGCACCGTTATATGATCCACCTGCTGTGTTTGTCGCTGCATTGGCAACACCGGCTGCAACTGATTCACTGCCTGTGTGATAAAACGATATTCCGTCAATTCAATATAATCTTTGCTCAAATTCAAATTTAGACTGGAACCCAACTTCTTTCAGATAAAAGCCATGATTTTTTTGCAGGTTTCGAAAATTGCAATTAAAAACTTTTTTTCTCAGTCGTGTATTCCACTACGCAGCCCATTTATCAACTGACACTTTATTGCAATGAATTTGGCTTTGAAGGTCCAAGTTGAGTTGATTTTTAAAGTACCGGAGAGCCAATTCGAAAAAGTGCTCCCCTTTGGTAATTTCTAATGCTATGAAGACAAATATTCAAAAAGAAGAGAAGCCTAGGGTACTTATTTAATTTCGCATTTTAGTATATAGGCGATTAACAAATGCTTGGCGTTTATTCAACACAATATAATAAGTAAGAGAGCTCAAGCATCATTGCATCGTAAGAGTAAGAAGCCTATGTGGACGCTTCCAGGTTGCTTTCTGGACAATTCCCCCCCCCCCCCCCCAGCCAATGATCCACCCACTTTCCTTTCCATCCCACTCAAGTTAATCCGTCTAACTGCGTAAAACACTTAAAATTTTGTCTTATAAAACTAGAGTTTGAACTCAAATTATGGAGATGAAGGATAAGCAATGGCATAAATACGCATGCGTATTGATTCATGCCCACAATTAGAAAATCAATGCACACGATTCCAGATAAATATTTCTACGTATCTATATTTATCGGTGGCGAGTGTCCAGGCATATGTCACTGGATATATATGAACAGACCGGCACTGTTGGCGCTCGTCACCCCGGTGTACCAACAGAGTTAGTAGTTGAGTACGATACGTGGATGGTTTTTCGGCGTTTCTGCGGGAAAATCATTCTCTCGGAAAGACGAAAAGTCCCGGTACGCTGGGGATCTACTTTCTCTTGTAGATCCTCGGTGTACCAGGCCTCATTTAATTTCAACTCAACTTCAACTCAACTTCAAGTGGAGCTAAGTGGAGTCGAACCATAACCACTAGACACGATAAGCAACAGTCCTTGTCGTGCAGCCACCATAGTTGAACTAACAAGAGAATAAATACTAAAGCTTCAGTTACCTGTTGTTTGCCAGCCTTGTCCTCCTATAACCTGAGCATTGCCAACAAGAGAGGTCGCCTGCGCAGCGACTTGTTTGTTGCCAGATGCAATGGCGTTAGCCATTTCGTGGAGCTCCGCAGCGTGTGCGTTGTTAGATGCAATTTTGGCCGCGGCTCCGCCGTTAACATCTGCAATGTAGTGTGCTGTGCCGACGCTCTTGATTCTGTTGGCAATCTGGTTGTTGACGTTGACAGCTGCATGCTCCGCGTTGTTGAAAATTTCACTTTGCAACTGATGAACCGCCTGGTCATGACCGACAAGGCGTTGCGTCACTAAATTTTGAATCGCTAAATTCTGGTCCACTCCTTGGTTGCCTACATAAGAAGAAAAATGCGCATTGCGCAGAATTTAATAATCACTTACATCAACACATTAATAGTAGCCTAAAATTAACTACTACGTTGTGTAGATATAGTCGCAAGCCTGCTTCATCTCTATTTGCCGATGATAGAAGAGCAGAACTGGCATGCCAAAAATAAAAATTGGATCTCGCTATCATAAATCGGAAGGAAACAGGAGTTCGCTCCCTAAAGCTGGGATTCAAAAGACGGTATTGAAGGTGTAGGAGAGAGTCAAATGTAGCTAAACAAGATCATGGAGAGCATTGTATATAAATTACGGCGAATAACGATGACGAAATTACGTGTACCTGGCTTGCGTTCTGCCTCAGCGGCCGTTTGCTTGGCAGCTTCAATGGCACTCAATGCATTCTGAATGGCAGCAGCAACCTTCGAATTGGCATTGGCAATAGCACTAGAGCTAGACACAGCTGTCCCATCTTGTTGCTGTTTAGCGCCATTCACCGCAGCCACCGCTGTGCTAGCAGCGCTCTGGGCAGTTGCTGCAGCCGCCGAAGACTTGGCAGTACCACCAGTGGCGGCTGCATCAGCTCCGGCGGAAGCACCCGCTGCGGTGGTAGGAGCGGCTACCTTCTCAGCAGGAGTGACGGCATTAGGAGCACCGACAGTAGCATCGGTAGAACCGGCAACTGGTGTTGGTGCAGGTGATGAATTTGGCACCGTGCTTCCCACATTTAGCAGCTTCGCTGTACCTAGTGCATCGATTTTTGCGATAGTCGAAGCTGCATTTTGAAAATCAGTTACCGCCACAGGGCCAAAGCGTCCATCATGAATATTTTCACCGGTGGTCGTAGCTGCAAGATTTTGGGCACCCATTTCGATGTTATTATTACTATTTTTGTTGTTATTAACTTGGGAGTTCATAACGTGGCCGACTCCTGGGTTGAAAAATGGATCCGAGAGCATTTGAATTTCCTTCTTGCTGTGCGCATTGAATGCATGCGGACCGGATTTTGGTTGATGATGAATTTGCCAATCAATGCCATCAAAATCTTCATCCGGTAGGTATACGTGATTAGCTTCTGTTTATGCAAAAAAAAATAATTTCACTCAATAATAGTTAATAGTTCGCCTTTCTTTATGTCAAATCCAAATAACAATCCATCTATCAGAAAACATGTCTCAATTCTTCTTGGAAAATATTTTCAGTTCACAAATAAAGTCAATAAATCTGTCAAAACTTCCCAATAATCTAGCTTTGCATAGGCCACATAGTTAAAGAGCTGGGTTGCAGAGCAAAAATTAGCATTGATAGCTTAAAGTACACGATATACGTCACATATAAAGACAGCATCGGATAAGACCCTAAATCCTCGAATAAGCCCCCGGGGGCTTATTTGCAAAAACGAAATTTTAGATGGATAATTGTTCAATATTAAACAAAATAAAAGCTATACGATACAGCCAATCAATGAATTTATTGGTTTTAAACTTGCTGTTATTTGCAATACAATCATTAAAAAACTTCCATGTTTGAAAAATTGTGCTCACTATCCTTGCAAATGATTATCAGGATGGGGGCTTATTCGAGGGGAGGGCTTATTCGAAGGTGGGGGCTTATTCGAGGACTTACGGTATAGCACAGGATACGAAAATTGCACAATTGAACAATAGGCAGTCCAGCCCAGTACAGGTAATGTACAGCATAGAAGGGAAAACAAAACATGGAAAAGGTAACACAAAAAGCAACATACAAACCTTTGGTCACAATTCCATTGCTCATAGCACCAACCATTTCTGTGTCGAGATTCTTTGACATACTACTCATATGCTGAATCATTTTATCTTGTGCCATTTTGCTCATTGTAAAGGCTTTAGTTTGACTTGCGGTGGTGTCTGGCATAACGCCATTGTTGGTCTGGCCTAGATTTCATTGAATGGGAAAACATGTCAGTTAATAAGATGGCCGAATCTACTAATCACTCAGCACAAGGATATAAGAACACTATATTTGATTATTACAGTAGGTGATATGCAATTTATTGATATTATTACAGTGGTGACATGCCAGTCAATAAAATGGTCAAATCTACTAATCACTCAGCACAAGGATATAAGAACACTATATTTGATTATTACAGTAGGTGATATGCAATTTATTGATATTATTACAGTGGTAACATGCCAGTCAATAAAATGGTCAAATCTACTAATCACTCAGCAAAAGGATATAAGAACACTATATTTGATTATTACAGTAGGTGATATGCAATTTATTGATATTATTACAGTGGTGACATGCCAGTCAATAAAATGGTCAAATCTACTAATCACTCAGCAAAAGGATATAAGAACACTATATTTGATTATTACAGTAGGTGATATGCAATGTAATACTAAGAACGCTATACTAGTGCTAGCAACCCACAACAACATTTAGTTATGCTATGTTAATAGTAAGATGGTATGTGTGGCTTATAAAAAAGATACTTGGCTGGCATACTAAAACCCACTAAAAAGAAAATACTAACAAGTCTACACTTCCGAGCTCGACAATACCGACGATACCATGCCAGACTTCAAATAGGATACCAGTTCAAAAGTCCAATACGAAGGAAAAGCACACTAATCGGACAATGCTAAACGTAGAAACTGGCGATAGTTAAACGACTAAACTAAAATACTATGCTAGCTACATAGAATGAGCAAAGTTACACGATGTAGTACGCACTAAACCATACTGACAATTGACAGTACTAACTATTCAAAATGCTAATTCAAGAATTAAATAAATATTTCATCTTACCAGCTTGGTTGATGTCGATGCCTTGCTGTGCATCGGCATTGCAGCAAGGTGCATTCTGATCAGCCGTACAGCATGCCTCTAACTGCCTTCCTTGGCCAGTGATGCCTTTATCCAGCTCAGCTATCGAATTACTGATCGCCTGTTTCGTCTCCCCAGTTACTTCCTCGACAGCATAATTATTATTGTTGCTATCGGTAGGTTGATGCTCCCCAGCAACGGCAGGTGCCATAGGATCTTGATTGACGTCGCCGAGACTGTACTGGTCGGGGGATGTCACAAAATTACCAGCCTCTGGCTCGCTACCAGGAGACTTGATCACCTCGAAGTTATTGCTTGTCTCAACACTGCCTTGACCTTGCGTTTCCACGGCATTACCATCGAGATTGCCAGTGCGCAGACTCTTGACTTCCATGAACGGGGAATCTCCACCAGAAGTGACTACATGGTCTTTGTAAATGTCAACGGCGGGAGAAACGCGACGCCCTCCAACGAAACGGGTCCTTGTTGCGATTTGCTGTTGATTGCCGTGAGGCCTGGTCGATCGGAAACCATTGCCAGATTCTCTCGTTCCGTACTGCTCTACTGCAGGATTAGACACCGAATTCGTGTTGGCAATGCTGACCCCTTTTCTGACACCAAACGATTTAGAGTCATCGGGTGTGACAGAGTTGGCCATTGCGGCATAAGGTAATGACGTAATCTGCTTGCTATCTTTTGAAAAAAAATTCTCTTCGCTTTTCTCGTACATTGCCGGCGATATGTAGTTGGCAATATCGGACATCATTGGTATGGATTGTTTTTTGGCACCAGATGCAGACCTCGATTTGGATGCTACCTCGTAATGAAAATCATCGTGAGAAGGTGACGTCTCCTCTGTTTTACTCGAATCTTCTGCGTTGCTTTCTGTCTTCTTTCTACCATTGAGCGTTGTCTTCTTCCTCAACGAATGCTTCTTCTTAGGAAGTTTTCCTTTTGTTTTCGCGCTCTTCATATCGTTCTTCTTGTGCACTTTTCTCTTCAATTTTCGTGAAGTAGATCTTTTCAACCTGAGAGCTTGCTTGATATCCACCGACGACATCCTTCTCCTTGGTACTGACGACCTTCTGTACATCCCTGAAGAGCTTGGCAAGAGAAACTTCTGCAGGAACGTCTGCTGAACATTATCAGCAGGGCTTTCGTCAATCGTGCTGCCTCGATTCAATAGCGCAACTGCTTCATTGAATGGTTGTGAAATCGGTTTAGATATGTAGCTTTCAATTCCTGGTGGTGGCTTCGGCTGATCGGGTTCATAGGCGAATGCTTCCACTCCATCGCTATCCTGTTGCGAACTTGGATAAATAGCAGCAACAGATTGCTGTAGATTCTTCGATGTAGGGTATATATATTCATTATCATCATTATCTTCTGCTTTTTCTGATTTCGTTGCTGCTACTTCGTGCGGTGTTTCCGTGCGACGTCCAAGCTGAAATGACGACGCAGGCCTAGGCATAATAGATCTCCTTCTCCAATTGAAAAATGCCGGGTGATACGGATAACTCACGAGTCGATTCAATGGCTGGTACAAGCGGGATGAAGCATAACTTGGCATTGCGTTTCGTCTGTTATAATAATACTGTCGTGGATTCACAATGTTGCGTTTCCTAGCCGCAGGCACTTCTGGAATACTAGAAAGCTTGCTGATTATCTCCCTGAGAACCATTCTCAACTCGTCCGCATTGTGTGCATACGCTTTGTTATCCATAGCATGCTTTGGCAGATTTGTAAATGTCCTCTTCTCCACTTCGTGGTTCTCGTCTGCTTCGCCCCGTTCCTCGTTTTCCGGTTCCATATTTTCTCTGTGTTCTTCACGCTCCATTGCTGGATGTTTGCTTCGTTCCATGTTTTCTCCTTCCCTGTGGGCCTCTTGATACACACTTCCCACCTCAGGTGTATCATCGCCGTCCAGTTGATGTTCTCTTCCTTCCGCAATGATCCCTGACAATTCAGCCCAATTCAATTTTCCGCCACTGTTATCAACGATTTCGTGTATTTCTGCTTCTGATATATGATCTGGCTTAGATATCGCTTTATCAATTGGCGTCGGCAGATTCTCGAGTGGGTTAGGCCCTGAAGCGACATCTGCCATTGGTTCGTATCTTTTCGCCTCTGGAAGATTAGCTACAACAGAAGGCTCGTCATCACTGTTTACGTCATCTCTCTTTGGTATCTGCGTTCTCTTCTGCTTCCGTGACTGCTTCGGCTTCTTGTACGATCGCTTGGACAAATACTCGTTGATACCTTCCAGATTCTTTCGCTCTGCATACACGTCCAGGTTGTTCTTGCCAGCAAAATCCAATATATCATTTCCGTCTGTGGCTTTGCTGATCTGCTTCAGAAAGCCAGGATCCTTCACACCGTACCGGTTAAGCAAAGTGCCAAAGTTCTCGTGAGCCGGCGTTGATATCAGACTATGATGCGGATATGTCACCGACGTAAACCCAGTCATAGGGCTTGCGCTGGTCGTTGCTTGCGTCACTCCCATCTTCCTCATTCCAAGCCTCAATGGGATAAGATTCTTGCCTCCGTCACCACCAAGCAACGGATTCTTCTTAAACGCTTTCTGCAATCCCAAGAAGTAGCCCAGTTCGTAGTTCATGGCTTCTTTGTCTAGATTCCCGTATTGGTCTGTCTCCACGGAGTGTTGCAACTCCTTCAGATGCTGTTGTTGTAATGCTCTCGCCTTCAGCTTAGGAAGAATGTAACCTTTCAACAAGCGAACAATGTCTCCTTTATGCTTTGCAATGAACGAGTTGAGCTTGTGTTCTCTAGTGGCTGCATTACTTGCTGTTCCGTTTAGATGTTGTTCAACGTTGCTTTTCTGAAGTTGCTTATCTTCCAACTCTTCTTCGTCGTCTACCACAGGCGTCACAGACAATAAGTGTCCGCTTCGCTTCAGTGATGTTTTGTTCCCCGCGCCCGACTCTTTCGTGCGCTTCGCAGCTGTACTGCAATACACTGTCATAGAAAAAATCCATCAACGAGATGCAATTTATAAAACATATATACATATATACAAACAATATAGGCATCACTTATAGCGTAACTAATACTAACTCCTACTATTTCAAAATGATATCATGTTAAACGTAGTTCATGTAGCAAAAAGCATTTGAAGCAGCATACTTAATTGCGAGCACGAGAAATCACTCGGCTAAAGACATTACAAGATCTGGACTTTACAGATTGCTATAGAAAACGTCAATGGGTATAAACATTTCGAGTGTCTAGGCATATTGCTAAACAAATCGATAAACATATATGTTGTGCAATATACGTGCTATATATAATACAATCGACTTACCAACATGCAACACAGCAAAGAAAAAAACTATTTGCCATTTCATTTTTATGAACTATGTTTCTTACATCCCTTTAATGAATAGAATCTGCAAATAACAACAGTAAAAGGGTGATAATTAACGATTGAAAATTGCAAAATTTGAAGTTTGCAACAAAATACTACTCCATGTGACACTAATACAATGACCACTGGCACCAAACTCTGTTTACTACTGAACACTGCTAGGCAATACTGTAGCTATTTAACAAAGTTTAAGTGGGAGTTTAGTAACACAGTTTAGTTATATCATTCTACTAACATTGCTTTCAGTCGATAATGTTGACCAGCAAGGAGAAGAACAGTTTTAGGCGACTACAGTCTAAGAGAAGCCTGAGATGAAATCTTTTCCAATGAAATTTTCATGTATTACATTCAAAATTCTATACCTGCACATCTTATTGACAATTTTGCTGCCATGTTACAAGGAATAATCCTACAGAGCTACGAATTTATCATAGAGTTGGGATGAGAAATATCACGAACATAGAATACATAAGCTGCTCAATAAGCGAGGTATACGAGATTTCAAATACATTGATATGTTTGCACACATAATAGCAGACAGTGCTATGTGAATATCATGTTTGCACAAACACAGACCTGCAAACTAAAATTGACGATTGAAAAAGAACAAAGAAATCGTAAACCTACCGATAAACATCTATTCCCTATCCAATAGAAGACTCCAATATTGTCTATGCCACCCAGTACTAAAACGTAAACAATATATTTGAAAAATAATAATCGGCAATAGAAGCAATAATATTGTATCGGGATAAAGGGTGGTCTTTCCAACGGAGTTCCTGGGCGTGCTTGTTACCTAATCAAAACCAATGACCCGTGTTGCTAGCTAGTGGTTCTTGTGCAGTTGTGAATAGACTGTGTGACTTTCTTGCATGTACTTTTCGCATTCATAAGTAAATGCTTTATAAACACAGTACCATACAGCGTTACTGCTGATACAGTAAGGTACGCTGTATCAAGTCTTAAGGTACAGCACGATTCCATGTTTCGTTCTTTATGATGTGCGCAGATTTTGGCATTCAGTGAGCAGTTAATCTCGGCTTTGAACACTCGATAATAAAATCATATACGGGTACAGCGTTTGCCTCTTTGAACACTGTAGATCAGACTTTCTTAATCTCTGCAGTAATGTGTAGTAATTTCCTGAGATTTTTCAGCAGAAAATATAACGCGCAAAGATACACCATATTTCGGAATTTACGTCATTTCAATTTCACAATTTCTCAATCAGGCTATAATGACATACGCTGGCTGAATACAATGCTTGGAGATACAATTACGCAAGGGAAATAACAGTAAAAAAAGCAATGCAGATAACACTTCCAAGCTCTCACTTCTCTCCATAAAGCTCTCTGTAATATGGTAACTATCATACAATAGGAACTTCTCTTACGCTACGATATCTTGACAATGGCGTATCAAAACCTTGATGTTTGGGACGTCTTCACAGTTTAAAGTGCTTGTGAGTGCGACACCCTTATCATCATACAATATCATCTAACATGTCCCGTCTCGTCAAGAAGGATGTGTCTACTGATATAATGTAAAGGTCTTTAAATCTAATACACTCTAGCACTCATCCATAGACCAAAAATACAGTTGCGACTGAGTATGCGGTTTCTCTATTCATGTGGCAGATATTTTTGTATATCACTGGTCAAGTCGTCTGTATTAACACCTTGTGATAATGAATGTAGCTTGCCAGATTGATCTTGCATCATTTCAATTGGCTTGTCTTGCGAAGAAGAGCTTGTCTCGGCACTGTTTGCTAATCTGCTATCTACCCGACTATCTTCTCGGCTATCCACTCGGCCGTCTTCTTGACTTTTGTCCCGGTGCCCCCCAAGAAATCCTTCTTTTCCACCATCACTATTTGTACTCGGTGGACTATTGGCGTAATCTCTAGGTGGATAGCCATGACTGTCAAATTGTTGTGAATGATCGTCATCCGACGACAAATTATCGTTCGCTCGTTGGCTATAACCGGGTGCCATTGTTGAGCGGGTGTGGCTCAATTCGTTGTAATTCGAACGATCATATCGCGAATAATCGTCTTTATCGTGGTTGTAATCATCTGAACCAGCCGCATGGAAATCCCTGAATTCATCATCAGATGAAAAACGTTTTTTATCACCCTCATCGCCATTGGGATGCTCTCTATCTCTGTCGTCACGATCTATATCGTTGTTGTCTCTATTATAATTGCCCCTGTCGCTTTCATCGCGCCTATCATCCTCATTATCACTGCTCTTGGTGGAAAATCTCGACGATGGAAACCTTTCTTTCCTCGTATCTCCAACAAATGCATGATGATGCTGTTCATCGGCAGGCCCGTTGTCAAATTCATGCTTCCCGCTGGGTGGATCATGTGCACGTGAGCTCCAATCATCACCACCGCCATCCTTATAATGACGCGAGTCCTTGCTCATAACGCTATAGCCACCTTGATAATCTACGTCATGTTGAAGCTCGGCCATTTCAGAACGACTCGGTGCTTCCAACGACCTTTGTTCACTTTGCGACAATGACAATGGCTTTAACAACGACCCTAGGCTCTTCATAAATGATTTCGTGTTGGCACTTTCTGCATTTTCGGTCTCTTCGCTTCCCCCAAACAGCATCTTATTAGTTGGTGATGTGTGCTGTGATTTGTGGCGATGATTCTCGTCATACACCGGCGGCGCGATGTAATGCGACAGCGTGTTTTCGTCGTCGATCATTTCACCAGCGTACGAATCAACTCGGCGATCTGATGCTGATCCGTGACGCTTCAACGATGAGGACGATGAATCAGACTCGTATCCATAATTAAAGCGCAAATGAGGCTCTTCGATTTTCGATGTCAATCCTTCGTGGTATGAAGGCTTGCTATGCAGTCTTTCCAGTCCCGTGTCAGGGTTGTAGAAATTGATAAATTCATTTCGTGGTGAGGATGGCTCTCTTTCATCCCGATCCGATGAGAAATGGTCGGATAGAACGTGGTCCAATTCGTATTCTAACGAGTCTTTAGCTTTACCGCGTGCATTTTTAACTGCCTCTGATTTCGGTCTATCAACCCTATTGCTACCTTTGCGGCCAAAAAAACTTGATTTTTGAGACAGCACATGGCGACTTTCGCTACCTTCTGAGTGTTTCCTGAAAGCGCTTTTCATCGGGAATCCTGTGTTGGAAACAAAGAGAAATGAATGAATTAAAACTGTTGAAAAGAACGAAAATATCCAAAGTCCTATATTCAGGATGAAAGATACACTCAGGGTTTCATAAGGAAAACACAATAGTATAAAGGCTCGACCCCATTAGGTCAAAATCATTCGATTTAACAAACAGAAGAATTAAGTCTCATTTCTGGGGGTAAGTTCGACTTCGAGGAAGAAGAAATGGGCATAATCTGAAATTTTCAGCATATCAGCAACAAGCAGAAAATGACTTTTCTTTGGATCAAGTCGATTAGCTCAAAATTATCGTGGTGCTGACAGGCGTTTATTGAGATCATTTCCTAAACTTCGAATACAATGATAGAAGGATGGTATAAAATCGGAAATTTACCTTGAATAAAGAGGTGGCAAAAACAAAGAAGGATGATAAACTCTACCAGCAACTTCATTGTGTCCTCTAAACAAATAAAATATAGATATTAATCACCGCTCAAGGCAACTATAATTACTGAAAAACTGCCCGTACAAAGCTGCATTAGAAAATTTCGAACAAGTACAAAGCTGAGGTGGTCTTGAAAAGCAATTTCCCAAAATGCAATCCAGGTTGAGTCCGAAAGACAACTTACCACTTTGGGATGATCTTCACGAAATTTTCATCATTTTAAAGCCAGCATTAATATGGCGACAAATGCAAAGATTCATGTTATGATTCACATTCTATATTATTGAATAAAGTGTCTGTGAATTGTGCAGTCTGGATGTGAAGTCAATACCTCATTGCATCACAAACTATGTTCAACACCTGCTATCAAGAACAATGCAAAGCAAGCATTCTTCACAACACGATTTACGCGAATCACAAATAAAGACAGCTCTACCTATTCTATAAAGCAACATATATATAAATTTCTTTTATAATATTGAGCTGTTTCGGAAGTTAATGTTCATCTTTTCGCCATATTCAGATGGAAAGGTGGGATAGTTTAAGTAAAGAAATGCGATCTACAGTCACCTTAGGGGTAATTCTGGCCCGTGTAATTCGAACATTTATTTCTTCTTAACGACAGATTATCCGCCAATCCTTACGAAGCAGCCTTCTGCAATAAATGTCTTTGCAACTTGAGCATTTTTTTGATTTCCCGGAAAGTCGGTTTCACGCAAAAGATGACAGTACTCGATAACTTGACGCTACACGCTTTTACTTATAAGAAGTATATTTCAGCGCTGTGAAATCTTAGCAAGCTCTCAATTTCAGTGCTATATTTCTTCAGGCTTTTTTTTTCGCACAAAATGAAAATCTTTATGCTATCGCATTGACGAAGATGCAATAAAATTTTATTAAAAACATTTTTAACATCAACTGTCGAAAGATACTACACTATATTCACAACATTAAGTACTTCGTGCTTGCAAGGCAATTTCATTTTAAAACTTTATGCAATTTTATCTGGTTTCAAAATCCAGTACTGGGATATTTTAACCTTTGAAGAGCTGAGTGCGCCAGTTAAAATTCTTCGGACTATGACTTACCATGTAAATACTTGCAGACATAGTTAGCTATCTTCGCATGCCTTCAAGCACCACACGTGGAGATATTCCAAATTCATTCCGAGGACAAGAAATCCCTTCCATCTGGCCATCTGCAGGGTACAGTGGTTTCTTACCGTTGATAGCAAGAACGGGTTCCCCGACTTGACTTTTCATAACACAGATTCAAAGCATTCCCTGCAAACTCTCATCCTGCAAATTATAAAAGTATTTTCCAATTAGGGACATTCAATGCTTTCCTTGAAGATGAATACTAGAAACCTGTATTACTCGAACAATGCTACCGTGTTACCTACAGTCCCTTTCCCGTTATCCCTTCTTGTTAAGTGATCAATGTTACATACCACCCTCTTTAACTTTACTTGTTCCGAGTTTTTTCGCAACGGAGCAAAATACATGCTGACCCCTCCCAAAATCCTGATAGAAATATGTTAATGGTATGAAATGGTATGAAATTCGCCCCAGTTTTATTTTGTCATAATACACCCTCGTTTCCAGCACAAAATTTGATGAAAAGTCATAAAAATCATTATCATAGCCGCATAGATTAAAATACACAAAACAAGAAACAGAGAAGCAGGGCAAGTATGGTTAATAAACTACAAGGTTTAAAATTAAATAAACGCCCGCGGCCTTCTTTTGATTAACAAATAAATGAACGCTGGTTTTAAATACCGTAAATCCTCGAATAAGCCCCCCCCCCCCTAAGTAAACCTCGCCCCTAAATAAGCTCCTCTCTGAATAGGCCCCATTCTGGTAATCACTGGCAAGGATATTGAGTCAAAGTATCCAGGCATTGAAGTTGTGCAGTGAATCTATTGCAAAAGCAAGTTTATATTTCTTACTGACCTGCATATAATAGCATTTGCAAAACTCAGAATTTGAAAAATTTCGCTTTTTCGGAAAGTGCTCCAGCAAAGAAGGCACTCAGAGAAGCACAAAGACGACAAGTGAAAAAGGCAAGAGGCGATCAAAAACTAACATGGTTAAAGATAGTGGAACGTGACTAAGAAAAAGTGGAGGTTAGAATAGTTAAAGGTAGTGGTAGTTATAGCAATGCTACACATGAACAAATTGCTATAATAACAGGCCACATTGGCAAGTTTTGGTTTGCCGCGCGATGTTCCATTGACGCGAGCGCCAAAAGGGAGAGAGAGACACACAAAGACACAACATACTGGTAACGATACGTGTGCACGATACGATGACATGTGCACGCCGAAAGTGCATCGCAGGGTAAAAGACCAAGATAAAAGAAAAAGAACTTCACTTCACAACATATGGAATTTTCAAAGAATAAAATACACAGATGGAAATCACAACAGATAGATCTGTGGTCTTGAATTAAATTAGTAAATTAAATAATTAGGTTTTTGACGTACAATATGTATGCTAATCGCCATCTTGCAAAAGTATGCTACAAGTTAAAGCTCTAAAGTGAATATGCTCTAAATTGAGCCTCTATATCAAAATGAGTTACTCTGAAGTACAGTCTTAATGGTGAAAACATTATCCAGCTCTTATAAAATTCACCCGACGTCTATATGGTTCAAGTAGAAGCATGCTGTAAATTGAATGACCTTCATCTGGAAAACTTGAATTAAAAGTCCTCTGGAGGAGGCTCGTGACCACTTGGTCCATTAAGAGTTGATGCTCCAGATAGGATGCTTGTCGCAGGCTTTGGTTTTGGACCAGGCTTTCCCTTCGGTTGTTTGTCCATTTCTTATCTCTCCCTTGCAACAAAATTCTAGAATGAACAAGATCAGTATAGTGTTATCAATGGCATTTGCATAAGTAAATTCATAAATCAGTAACTAATTAAGTATCGTTACTGTGATATAAAAGGAAACTATATAATAAATAAAAAATCTAAATTAAAATAATGAATAAGACTGAAGTATGCCATGCTAGGGCACAGCACAGAACAAGTGAATATCAATGTGTAATGAATCCCAGAAAGAAAGAAACGCACAGATAATATTCAAAGTAAAATAAACAATAGTAAAGCATTTTCTTACCAGTAAAATTCAATGAATTGTCAACAGGTCTGGCGATGTAGTAGAGATCTGCTCAATAGTTCTTTTTGATGGAAAATGAAGTTGGCTGGAAATACCTTCGCGTTATTTGAAGCATTAAGCAATCGGGAATTCCCTTTTCTTAACATTAAACATATCGGCCATGGTTATTTTCCCAAGCATAACAGCACAACACTTAACTTAGTGCCATGGGGAAATATTACGGCATATTATGCCATAAGGCGCAGGGAATTTCCCAGGGCTCTAGAACAAAAATTGACGAATTCCACATAATATGCATACTAAGTATTAGAGATACTTTAAATTTTGCATACACATACAATAAGGCAAAGGGTATCTCCCACTGCCACTTTAACGTACGATTTAGGTGAAGCCCAAAAGGCTTAGCTGAGCAGCGGCAAACTTACAGCAGAGTGCGTTATGCAAGGGTACTTTCCAAATGCATCGAGCAAATCGAAGATTCTAGAAGGATTGGTCATCTGAAAAAACCCTTCTCTTAATATACGGCCATGCAAGTTTCCCTTGTACTAAAACTGGCTTAGGGGGGATAGTGTAGTGGTTTTGACCGTGAAATACGTCGAGGCAACTGAAAATTCTCATCAAAATTAAGAAAACTTTGCAATGGAAGCCAGTGGAATTTGTGATAAAATTGAGCGGGAAATGTATGGCAATGAAATTCAAGGTGATATTTTGGCTGTGGAAGACAAAATTGTTGCAAACAAGGGGACCTTTCAATCAGAATGTGGACAAGCACTTGCCGAGTGGCACGTGTGTCCTCTATGTGGACCATACCCCGTCCCAGATACAAAAGGATAAGCAAGAGAAAACTCCCTTCGAAGCAGTATAAAATCAGAAGAAACCATGTTATCATAGAAAAGGAAATTTTGTAAACTTAGAGCAACATTCGCAAAGCAAGCAAAGAAACATGTCGCATGTTCCAGGATATGAACCATCACCGTCGGATGACGACGATTGGGACGGTAAGACAATATAACCCTACTTAAATGCAGAAGTTGTTTCATTCTACCTGGTGCCAGAAGTAACGTGTCTGTTTTGTGAGAAATAATGCCCACAATAGTGCACCTTCTACATTGAAATGCTTCGAATGTCCAGGGGCCTTGATAACACAATCGGTCACATTCTGGTTCGAGTTATTGAGAACATCTTGTAGTTGGTTATTAATCGACACTAAAACAACATAGCAGCATCTTTAAAAACTCATGAATCGCACATCTATTCTGGTCAATAGCAATGGCGTAGGGGCCGGGGGCGGTTCAGGCCCTTTATATTGTGGCGTTCCCCTACTTCTTAGTACGGTCCAACGCCTCTGGTTAATGCTATGTAATGTTATATTTTCTGATCAGGTTCAAGCAAAGACAATGATCATGAAGCACATGAAGGTTATGAGCATCATCATCATCATCAAGGCGGGGGTGATTGTCCAGGCGGTGATTATATGTCTTCTTTTAGCGATTCTGCTAAAATTTTTATCGTATCCCCAGTGTTATATCCTAAACTACATTATATGGTTTTCAAACCATAATAGAATGTCATAACAGTAGAACAACAAACCCCATGCATATATCCTATATAGCTATACAATAGACTCCACTCCCGCTATGGTACAAAACAATGCCATAATGACACAAATGCCATTGGGCATAGTGACAATATTCACTGCACCAACAGTTCGATTCGATATACAGTGGAATCCCGCTATAACGAACTCTGTAGGGACCGAGAAAGTAGTTCGCAATAGCGGGAGTTCGTTATACAGAAGGGACATTTGTTTATGAAGAACCACTTCCCAGAATCAAAGGGACCGGAGTTTTAGTTCGTAATAGCGGGAAGTTCGTTATAAACGGGGTTCGTTATAGCGGGATTCCACTGTATAGGTATATACACTCATTTAACAAGAGTGTATATACCTGGCTATAGCCTTTGCTATTCCTCTGCTTATTGAACAAATTCACTTTCTAATCGAGATATTTTGCAGCATTTTATAAAGATTTATAGGCAACTAAAACCAAGACGGCCAAAAATTAAGAAACTTTAGTACTTGGTTAAAAATAACAAGGGCACTGTAAAATTTCCATTCTCAAAAAAAGTTCATTTGGGTCTTTCTATCAAAAATCTTGCTAATTTTTCATGAGAAAGATTGAAATCACCGTCGGATGACGACGATTGGGACGGTAAGACAATATAACCCTACTTAAATGCAGAAGTTGTTTCATTCTACCTGGTGCCAGAAGTAACGTGTCTGTTTTGTGAGAAATAATGCCCACAATAGTGCACCTTCTACATTGAAATGCTTCGAATGTCCAGGGGCCTTGATAACACGATCGGTCACATTCTGGTTCGAGTTATCGAGAACATCTTGTAGTTGGTTATTAATCGACACTAAAACAACATAGCAGCATCTTTAAAAACTCATGAATCGCACATCTATTCTGGTCAATAGCAATGGCGTAGGGGCCGGGGGCGGTTCAGGCCCTTTATATTGTGGCGTTCCCCTACTTCTTAGTACGGTCCAACGCCTCTGGTTAATGCTATGTAATGTTATATTTTCTGATCAGGTTCAAGCAAAGACAATGATCATGGAGAACATGGAGGTGATGAGCATCATCATCATCATCATCATCAAGGCGGGGGTGATTGTCCAGGCGGTGATTATATGGTTTTCAAATCATAATAGAATCTCATAACAGTAGAATATCATGCATATATCCTATATAGCTATACAATAGACTTCACTCCCGCTATGGTACAAAACAATGCCATAATGACACAAATGCCATTGGGCATTGTGACAATATTCACTGCACCAACAGTTCGATATATAGGTATATACACTCATTTATCAAGAGTGTATATACCTGGCTATAACCTTTGCTATTCCTCTGCTTGTTAAGCAATTTCACTTTCTAACCGAGATATTTTGCAGCATTTTATAAAGATTTATAGGCAACTAAAACCAAGATGGCCAAAAAAGTAAAAAACTTTTGTGCTCGGTTAAAAATAACAAGGACACTGTCAAATTCCGATTCTCAAGAAAAGTTCATTTGGGTCTTTCTATCAAAAATCTTGCTAATTTTGCTTGAGAAAGATTGAAATGTATAAGTTCCATGGGCTATTTACGCGACGATCTCAGTTTCTATGTATCAGTCTAAAAATACTTCAAATTTCCACGCCAATGGCGCAACGCGCGGTGTGCACCTTTAAGCACAAAACTAAGGGCCCCCAAACAGGTAGGCCTGGAAGGAGACCACGCGAAAATTTCCAAAAATTTTTAGTAAGAATTCTTCTATTTAACCTGATTTTATATCTTAATAATTGCTTTGTTGATATCAATTAATGTTGCTTAAAACTTGCATAACGCTGTAAAAAATTGATGCAGTTAAGGGAAATCTCGGTCTGTCTGTCAACTTGATTTGCAAATATATAGTTGCCCCAAACAACTACTTTGATTAAGGGCCCCACACTGGTCCGTTACACCCCTGTTCAAAGCGATAAAATGGTTTCTGAAAAATAGCAAAAGAATTAAGAAGCTTTTAGTACTTGGTGCTAATCCAAATAAATATAAAAAAACGTGTAACGTCGGAAAATTACATCTGCAAAATCCTCCACCTGATCTGTAGCAGTCGTAAATCACCAAATCGAGATACCAAGTATGAAAGTATTTAAATAATGTTTATATCTAATTAGTAAGACCGTAAACGAGAGATCATTCCATATGTTCCAACCCTCCCGATATGACCGGGAGACTCCCGATTTCAGAGGTCATCTCCCGACCTCCCGACAATTAAAAAATCCTCCCGATTTTTGAAAAAAATTTATAATAAAAATAAAAAACTGGTATAAAATAAAGAAGAATCAAGATTACTGTCAACAGTGCAAAATTTCATAACGGACAAAACGATTCTATGTGGTTTAAATCAAAACATTAGAATAGTTACGACTACGACATCGGATAAAGTCAGGCGCCAAACTTTGGAATTTTATTACTCAATGCTTGTCAAGAGCTTCCGGGGGCTTCGCCCCCCTGGACCCCTACTAGGGCGCTGCCTTGGACCCGCTGGGGGGCTCAGCGGGTCCCCCAGACCCCCAGCTCTAATTTTTCGCTCGCTCCACTCGCGAAGTCTCCCGCTTTTCCTTCTCTACAGGTTGGAAGGTATGTCATTCCAGTCTCAAACCATGTGTCTGCTTGTTTTAGATTATCAGGTATCCGTAACAAACCTAGATGGAACAACAACTACACTGAGAGCCAACAATCAAACGACAATATCAGATCTCAAAAATAAGATTCGAAACAAAGCAGGTAAGGTTTCCGTCAATTTTTAGTAATTCTTGAGATGTGGGATCAATTAGGACTCGTCTGTTCTATGATAACAACAGTGATAGTCAACTGGCACTGGATAACATATATAATTACTGTTTTTTCCAAAAGGGATAGCTATTGAACAACAACAACTCATTTATAATGGACATCGGTTGGAGAACCATGGAACCTGTCGCTCGTATGACATAACAAAGGGTAAGATCTTCTGTTAGTATTTTGAGCATACCATTGGTATTTACACCATGTAAATGAGATCAATAATTATCTAAATATCTAGAACTATCAGGAAAAACAGAGGCATTTGCAATACATGCACTTGATTGGCTTATATCGTAGTGTGAAATAATTGCCCTAGAAGTAAAATCATTCCTGAAATCTTTGACAGATAATGAGATTGATAGACGTTTGTTTGTTACTATGACTATAACTGGACAAACAAACCTATATTCTTCTGCACAATGGGCAATAATTATTATCATTGTTTCTTGCCAATACCATAATTCATTCACAAATCTCTTTACCATAGAAAGCACCATTGTAATGACAGGACGTTTGAGAGGTGGTTGAGAAATCATAGGTAAGAAACTTGATGCAAGACTATCTAAAGTAGACTATTGAGAATTAAAATGCATTGAACTATCAAGACCAAATTACCTGATATCTTTACTCAGTTGATTTCATAGTACTAATTTGAAATGAATTTTACAAAATGTGAAACTGGAGTAAAGAAAACATCCATCTCATTTTCAAACAATTCTGTTATGTACCATGGAATACATTGGCATAGCATACATAGAATGTGCAAAATGTACAAATATGTCAATGTACAAGATGGGGGTGGGGATCTTCCATAAATATTAAAAGAAAAGAAAATAAATTTTATTGCATACTTAAATTGATGCAATAGTTATTGACTGATATATGATTTACCTTATTCAAGCATTTTTAAGTTTGCCAAATATATGTCACACCTTTGAGATTCTTTACAGCTAAAAAAATCAGAACTTCATATAAAAAATAGCAACATTTTGATTTCCAGTTACAATGCAAAATAGTTACAACATAGTGCCCTATGAAATAAATTCTGCGCATTTCCAGAGAACTTTTCAAGTTTATAAATTCCTTTCATTCCAAGCCATAAATTCCTATGTGTGGTATGTTGACTATTAAAATGATGGATGATTAGAAATTCAGGCATTGTCCTACTCCAAACCCTAGCACCTATTATTTGGTTGCATCACAATGTGTGGAGAGGTTAGCTTGGTTTTTTAGTACCTATGATCTAATTTTTCAAAATGTTTCTATTTTAGCTGATTGTTCATAAAAGCCAACAATACAACAATAAAAATACAAATACAACACAATACAACAGAAAAATACAAGAATAAAGAAAAACAATGTATTGACACTTAACAATAAAGGCAAGAAATGTAGACACTGTGATATTATATATTGTTTATATTATAAAGTGTATTTGCCACAGTTTTCCTCCGCAAATTTCATGTTTTAAAAATACTATTTTAGATTAGCATTTCATAAATTCAATTTACCTGCAACACAATCCCAAATCAACTGATACATAATTTAAGAATGTAACTAAATTCTGTTCGTTGAAAACCATTTTCACTGACCGAAAGCATTTAGCCATATTCAATCACATGTTTGTTTATATTATCAAATTGTTTCATACTCAAGAGCAGCACATGTTGCACCCTGCAAGTATCTAGTTTATATTATAAATATGTTACCTGGACTTAGCTTCTGCTTCCAAAAATTCAAAAATGTCAAACTCTTGCTTATTTAGCTCAATGGTATGATGACAAATCACTCCTTTGCTCTTTGGATGTATTAAACGCCGAAACCCAGTGGGTCCTAAAAGAAAATTTAGTGAAAGTAGGTCCATCATAATTTCACACCCCTCTGTCCAAAAAGTGGGGTTTACGCTCCTGGTCACACATTGTATGAACTAAACTGGGATGGGATCAGATGATATCTCCATCTGTCTGGTGGATGGAAATGAAACAGCAGTGCAGTGCATGCAATGCAGGTGCACAAAAGATGCATGAGATGTTAAATTAAATGACAACACTACAGAGTTTCTGAACCAACCTTCAGCAAAGAATATGAAAGATGACTCCAATTAAAAAAAATATTATTTTCTTTAAAACTATAACACATAACTTACCAGGAGAAATAATCCCTGATGCCAGAGCCCAGTCACAGCCACATCCTCGTGAGACTCAGGCCGGTCAAGTTGAGGTCAAAAATCTATAACAATCTTTGCGTTAAGCTGTTCCAGCCATATTCGCCTGGCAACTGCAACTTCCGAAAACATAATCGAACTGTATTCAAATAAAAAAAGCAAGATTCAACAATATTTATGCCAGTAAATAAGATATCTATTATCATTGAATTTGCCCAGGCCGGAGAACACTTTGCAGGCCATGTTGATGAATTCCGACTAGAGAATAATGAAGAATTGGAATAATAGGAATAATAGAAGAATTGAAGCCGGACATAGTCGGGATAGTAGAGACAATGTTAGATGAAAGTGAAGAACTACAAATACAGGGGTATAAAATAATAAGAAACGATAGAGACAAAGAAGGAGGGGGAATCATGATAGCAGTCAAGGAAGAATTTGAGCATGTTTGCATAGAAGAGAGAGGAAAAGCTGGAGCAAAGCATATGGGTAGTAATTGGAACAAAGTTCAAAATAAGGATGGGAATAATATATGCACCACAAGAGAGTAGAACAAGAAAGAAAGAATTAGAAGGAATGTATAAAAGAATAAGAAAGGAGATAATCAATGCAAAGAGTAAAGAGGAGATGATATTTATAATGGGAGACATGAATTGCAAAATAGGGGAAGCAATAGAAGGAAACAGGAAAGATGTAACAAAGGGAGGAAGAATTATGTTAGATATGCTAGAGAAAGAAGAAATGATCACTTTGAACGGAACAAGTCAATGCCAAGGGAAATGGACGAGGCAAGCGGGAAATAGTAGATCTGTGATAGACTATATGATAATAAGAGAGCAAGATGCAAACAGAGTTAAGAGTATCTGTATTGATGAGGAAAGAATTAAGACACCATTTAGAATTGAAAATAAAGACAAGAGAGCAAGAACGGTGTTTACCGATCACAATGCAATGGAATGTGAAATAAAGTGGATCGATCATAGTAAAGTTAACGAAAAACAGAAAACTATAATGACAAATAAAAGCTACGCGAAATTTAGGAAAAAGTTAGAGGAAACAAAAGTAAGCAACATTTGGAATAAAAAAGGAGGTGTTCAAGCTTTATACGATGAGTGGAGCAAAAAAGTATTGTCGATAAAGAAAGAAACTGAAGTTAAAAAGAAAAAGACAAAAGAAAATAAAATAATACGAAAGCTAACAACAACAAAACGAAACTTGAAGAAGCAAATAAAAAAGGAAAATATGCAAGAAAAAAGAAAATTAATGATAAGGAGGAAAAAACTCATTAACGAAATGATTTTAGAGGAACAGAAATTTCAATATGCGAGTATAGTAAAAAGAACTGTAGAAAACTTAAAGAAAGAAGGAGGAGGAATGAAAGAAGACACATTTTGGGAGTTTAAAAGGAAGTTAGCAAAAAGGAAAGAGGAAACGCCAATAGCCATGACAAATAAAGAAGGGGAGTTAAAAGAGTCAAGAAATGAAATACTGGATATATATAGAAAACATCATGAAGATTTATTTAAGGTTAAAACAGCAGCAACGGAAAAAGAGAGAGAGACTGAACAGGAAATTGAAATGAAATTTGAAAGGATAAAAGAAACAGCAAAGCAGCAAGAGCCAATGTTTATAACTGAAGAAGAAGTAGAGATAGCAATAAAGAAAATGAAATTAAAAAAGGCAGGAGATGAAGAAGGTTGGAAGAACGAGTTAATAAAATGGGGAGGACCTGAGATGACAAAGTCAATACATAAAATGTTCAATAAAATTATAAGTGAGGGACCACCAAAACAATGGAGTAAAATGACGATAAAATCAATTTACAAAAATAAAGGAAGTAAGAGTGAAGTTGGGAATCGAAGAGGAATTTTTCTAACAAGTGTAATGAGCAAACTTTTAGAAAAAATAATACTACATAAAACAGAAAGCCTAGTTAAAGTAGACAAGTATCAGAGTGGAGGAAGAAAGCAATGTGGGACGGTGGACAATTGGATGGTCCTTATTGCTATTTTAGATAACAACAGGAGATTAAATAAGAAAACTTATTTGATTCTAGCCGACGCTGAAAAGTGTTTTGATAAATTGTGGCTGAAAGACTGTTTGGTAGATTTGTGTGCGGCAGGTATGAGAGAAAGAGAAATAGACATACTGCATAAATTGAATGAAAAGGCAGAAATTAGAATCAAAACACCAGTAGGTACAACTGAAGAGATCATAGTAAAAAATATAGTAAAGCAAGGGACGGTATTTGGGCCTGTATTGTGTTGTGCAAACTCGGTTAAAGTAAATGATATTATAACAGGAAACATATCGACAGTAATTTCACCAGAGATTGAACTTAAGGCCTTAGCATACGTAGATGATATCATGGGAGCAGGAAGTAGAGAGCACGTGGAAGGAGTAGGAAGAAATCTAAAGGAAATGGAAAGTCGAAAAAAGTATACATTTAACAATGCGAATGGAAAGAGCCATTACATGATAGTTAAAACAGGAAGAGAACAAGAAGAAACTGTAGATATACAAGTGGAGAAAGGAAAAATAACGAGAACACAAGAGTATAAATATCTAGGGAATTGGATCACAGAAAAAGGAACGGTAGAAAAGCAGCTTGAAATGTCGGGGAAGAAAGTAAAAGGGATGATTGAAAAGTCAAAGAAAATAGCAGCTGAAAACAGAACAGGGATTATGAGCACAGATATTGCGATTTTACTATACGAAAGAACAATAATACCAGCTATGCTATACAACCTTGAGGTGTGGACAAGGTGGAGGAACAGTGACTGGGATAGTTTAGAGAAAATACAAGCAGAATCGCTAAAAAAACTACTGAAGCTTCCGACTGCAACACCATACTGGGGAATCTTAAATGAACTTGGAATGTGGACAATGAAGGCAAGGGTGATACTTAAAAGAATGATGCTGCTTCATAGAATAATGAATTCAAATGAGGACAGACTATGTAAATATGTATTAAAAGAACAGAAACGAATGAAATGGAGACAATGTTGGTATGACGAAGTGGCAGAGGAAGGAAAGAGACATGGCATACCAGTGGAGGAAGTGGACAAATATCAGAAAAAGGAATGGAAGAAAATTGTAATGGAGCGTATCGAGAAAAATATGAAAGAAGAATCAGAAAAGGCAAAGAAAGTAATGAAGAAATTAGAGAGGCAAAAAGAACAGAAATGGGAGAGACAGCAATATACGAGACAGAACGGGATCGAAACAGTATCCATGATAATGAAGACAAAGTTAAAAATGTGGGACATTGGGAAAAATATGGGAGGAGCAAGATTGTGTTATGGGTGTAAAAATGAAGAAGAAACTATGGAACATGTCTATAAATGCGAAAAAGTAAAAGAAATTATAGATGGAAGCGGGGAGAATACGGTTGTTGCAGAAGCTGAGCATTTCAAACAATACGTTGCAAAGAGACAACAGAACGATAAAATGTAAAGTAAAGTATGTAAGTAAAGTCTTGCACGCCATCACAAGATGGAGTGTGCTTGCTGGAAACAGTAATTTAGACGTTGTAATCAAAAAAAAAAAAAAAAAAAAAACAACAACAACACGGCAATGGGACAAGACAATAGCACTGCAACATAATCCAATCAAACTGCAGCATTATCTTTCTTTGACCAATCAGATTTCTGATCTGAAAATATACCAAGTTTGACAAATTTTTTATCCCCTTTGCTTTAAAAAATTCCCCTTTGCCAAAGCCTGCAGCAGAAAAATTATTTCAACCCAGAACAGAAACGTTGGTGCGTTGGCGCTGGGGGGGGGGGGGGGGGAGGGGACACTGCAAAAAAATAGATGTCGATGCTTGCTTGTTACATTATAGTGTAAGAAAAAAACTGTTTTAAAATAATTGTACGCTTCCAATTTCACTGTTTACATATAGACAGGGAACTTTTTCCAACAAACTGGCGGAGAGGGTTACCGGGGATTTTTCACTTGTTTCGACTTCCTAATGGTAGTACCTTCAAATTTTCAAGGGTGTCCAAAAATATTTCTCCCACATGTCACGTGATCGATGACGTAAAGGGTAACGGTCAGAAAAAAATGAATTAAAATGATAAAATGAAAAAATGATTAAAATCTACAGTCTCGCATCTGATTGGCAATCACTGATTGTGGGTTGCGAAAGAACACCGACGAGAGCATGACACTAACAGGACAATATTTCAACCAGTTGTGAAAGGTTTGTGAACTACTAACTTTGGTGTGCCAATAGACCAGCTTCACAATGACGTAAGCTCTATAGAATTGCGTCTTGCAACAACTTTTGCCTCGACACGATATGCAGCTAAATCCCAGAGCGTGCATTGCTTTTAACAAACGTGAATACCTTTGTAATTTTGAGCAATGCATGCTTTGAGGTTTAGCTATACATCATATCAGGGCAATAGTTGTTCCAAGGCGTTATGTTATTGAATTAATATTTTCTTACTTTTTGATTTTCACTATTGATGACGTCATCACACGTTTCACGCATTATATTTTTTAACATTTTGATTTTAGGATATAGGTCTCTTTGTATATTTTGTTCAGGTTTTTCATGCTCTTTCGATTGATGCCGTTTGTTTTTAAATTTGACGACTTTCATTTTTTTCTGACCGTTACCCTTTACGTCATCAATCACGTGACATGTGGGAGAAATTTTTTTGGACACCCTTGAAAATTTGAAGGTACTACCATTAGGAAGTCGAAACAAGTGAAAAATCCCCGGTTACCCTCTCTGCCAGTTTGTTGGAAAAATTCCCTGTCTAATATACTGCTTGAAAATATTGCTTCGTTTTTCACATTTTACTGTGTGGTTTTATACACGTCATTAAGCTAAAAAACATTTCCATATCAATTCGTTTCCATATCGGCTGTTGCGGGTAGATATTAAAGAAATTGTTCTGAATCTTAGTAAAACAGTTAGGCCCTGTCTTAGTCAATTGCAGTGCGAAAAAGTAATTTGTCAGTTTATTCAACCACAGACCTGGGGCACCTGGCTTCACATGAATATTTTAGATTTATCATATTGAATGCTGCAAGTATCCCGGCCATTGAATCAAAAACCTCACAACTGAATATCTTTAAATATTTATATCCTTTATACGAATATTTGTCATCTTGGCAGTGTACATGCTTTTATATAAAAAAAAGACTCTTTATAAGCAACCTACATGTAAAGGGCTAGACGTTTTAAAGAACTTACACTGCTAAAGACTTTCATAAAATTGAAAACTTTTTATCACCACAAATCAGTGAAAGTTACGCATACGTGGCAAACATTTTACAACCAAATCACACATATGGTTGTTTTACTTGTTAATCAAACTTGTTCTTTGCTTTCTTTAAGGTCTTGGCTTTGTTTTTAGCCACAATCTTAAGCAAAGTTCAAATTTCAATTCTTCTTTGCATCATACTGCCTTCGGTCGCTAAATGCAAAACTAAAATTTAGAAACTATCAAGAAGTTTTCATAAACACAATTTGTTCAGAACAGGTCTTAAAGTAAGAAAATTGAAGGACTGCACTCTTTAAGAATAACAGATAATTTTTGCCGAGGCTCGATGTTCTTAATTTTTTCATAATTTGAGGCTCCAATGTTCTTAAAAGAGTTCTTATTTTAGGAGCGATTTTTTTCCTAAAATTTATTGCAAACTACATGCAGTACATACAGTAGAGTACAGTATAGCTTAATGCATTTACAAATTGGTAGTTCACAGCTGAACAGTATTCCAGCAACTTTGAGGGCTGGGACGAGAGTCCAATTGCTTACTATATTGAAAAAAGTGTAACTTGTTAATTTCAATCATTGTTTTTTTCTTGTTTCGTTTTTAATTTCTCATCCGAGGCTGAGCATGTTCTAAACTTGTTCTTATTTTTTTGGGGAAATCGAGCCTCAGTGTTCTTATAAAGTATGCTCTTATAAAAAGTGTGTAGGCCTTGAGGGAGATTCTTTATAAAATAAAGCATGTATGTTTCATCTGGTCGGTGATGACAAGTAAATAGAGTAATTAATTATATTTATGAAATAAAACGAATCAATGACGATGAACGTTTTCATGGGTGATTTTCTGAGCCTGAACGGGGCCTGGACTGAGGAGATCAGCCATTGGCAGTGGCAATCACACAGATCATCTGTTCTTGGATGTTTTATTCCTGCTTTAATTCTGTTGCTAGAATTGCTTGATTGATCAGCAAATGCACTTAATATTTTGCAGATATTGGTTTGCGCTAAGCATTGCTTCCCTCTCTCTGATTAATTCTTCAATACCTGTTTACAAAAGCCACCAGAATGTTTCTTGTGCCATAAGTCATTATCATGATCATAAGTTATTATCATGATCATAAGCTATTATCATGATCATAAGTCATTATCATGATCATAAGTTATTATCATGATCATAAGTTATTATCCGTTGTTACAATATACAGGGTGTGCCAAAAAGTGCATAGCCCCCCTAGGATAATGATTTGTAGAAAATGCATCTCAGGGGAAAGCGTTCAAAAATTTCCACCATTAATATCTTGTGTAAAAATATTTTTTAATTATGTTTTATCATTCTTGCGTAGCTTTAAATTTTAAGCAATCCCAGCTTTAAATTTAAAGTTTCTGTTCGCGAATCCGGAAACCTGCTGTTGTGACATTTTGTGTGTCAAATTTGACAGCGCTACAAGCAAAACGAGAAAAGTTAGAAAAAAACAAAACACTTTCTTTCTTCTCCATATATTGGGAGTATTGCTTTCCTCTCCCCCACCCTCTATATAGCTACAATTTGTGAGCTCAAAAAATAAACTGTCTTTTGAAAGTAGTGAAAATACATTTATGTGAAGGGGGGAAGGTTTAATTAGATTAGATTAGTCTACTAAAAATTCGGTGTTTCGAGGGACGATAAGTTTAAACAATAAACTTTCAAATTTTTCAAGAGCCAGATATGTCGGAAAAGGTAATATCATTCTTCCATACAAGTAGGCCTCCAGCTTTGTGTCAGACAGGGAAATGATTGAGTTATCTATTATTCACTTCTTTGGCACACAAGCCTGATGACTGACAAATATTCGTATACTATAAGGCTAGTCACCTGCGAAATATGCTTTATATATATCAACAACAAAATGGACTACATCAATCTCAACTGATATTTAAAAGCTACATAACAATATACCGATTAATTGCGTGTCGCACGTTTCCATCGCACCGGCTGGTAGGTATAGTTAAATTGACTGATTTGTATAAATAATTAATTCACTCCTACATTAAACTAATATTGTTGCGAATAGAAACTATCTGCTATTCGATGTTTGAACATATATTGCATTGCTTCTATCTGGCAAGTTTACTTGTGAAATGAGTTTGTGAGCTGCGGAAATGGGTATTTTAGTACTGAGATTTTTGCTTATAAAAGCCAGGTACGTCTCTACTATTTCACTTTATAATCTTCTATATCCGTATCAGGTATTCGTTTTAAATATATGGACTAAGGTGAAGTCGTGAGTTTTGTTTTCGTCCGCTCAGTCATTATTGATGATGAAAGAAGCATATCTCTCAATACCTCACACTCACAAATAGATACTCCCGCTCAAGACATAGCTGATAAACAATTATTATCAAGATTAACTAGTAATATTACAGAAGAAGCAGTTCATTTAAAAGACGACCAGATGCTTCATTCGTCAAGTGAGTAAATTTCATCATATCCAACCAATGGAGAGCAAAGTGTGTGCGCTTTAAGAAAGCAGATGGCATGCAATGAAAATGCTATAAAAACTAAGACTAAGTCTACGAAAACTGAAGAAAAGAAGACTAAGAAAAGTAAACTGAAGACTAAGAAAAGTTAGCCCAAGGAAACCTAACTCAAATTTTGGTCCCTAAAATTCAATATTTTTGAGCTTCAACTGCATGGATTCAGATGCCCACATGATTGAATCAATTAAATGGAATATGAAATTGAAAACATATTATTATTCAACCATTATCTAAAGTTGATTGGCATTTTTAAGCAACTTCATGATCTGTTTTAACTACGCTTTGAATTTTGATTGTTTACCCACATATATAGTTCTTACTCTCGTTTCACTTTCCTTTAATTTGATATCTAGCACACTTGAATTATGCTTCAATTCTCTCGTGGAAAATATATCTTCTTTTGCTATTCATTGAAATCCTAATCATATCAATGCTGATCTATAACTTCTGTTTATTTTGCAGCGTAATGGTAAGTTGCTTGACGGTCGATTGCTGGATTTTGAGACTGCCATGCAAGAAGGAAGCGGACTTTAACGTGGCCATAATGAACTTCAAACTGCAGAATAATATCATCACTAAATTCACCAGAAGTGACTACACGGCGTGCGTGCTCGAATGCATCAAGAACTATAACTGTATGTCACTCAATTACAAGTTGGCTGGAGGGAAGGACAACTGTGAACTCAATGGAAGCACTGTCGAAAAAGAGAAAATGAAAATCACAGCAAATTCTCACAATGGCTGGCTGTATTACTCAACTGATTACAACACAACGAAGGTATTTTAATACGATTTACTACATGCAATGTCTACTCTCAATGTCTCAAATCTTAAGTCAAGTGACAGTCCCTTACTGTTCTGTTGGGGCTTGAAGTGTACGAATCACGTATTGAGCCTTGTTCAAGTAGCCTGGGCGCATACTCGATTGGCTTTTGAAACAGTTTTGTTGAGTTGAATTGAAAAATCGTTTTTCCTCTTCCAGTGGAGTCTTCGCAATAGCAGCCAACAGCTTGTCCGCTTACATCAGCGCTTTTTTAGGGAGAAATGATTTGAACTTCCTTGTTTTGTTAACAAGTTTAATGTTATCTTCGTTTCAAAATGGTGGCTTTGTTTGCTGAAACTCGCCATTAGCCCACCCACTCCCGACGATAACCTTCATGTATGAAGTCACGTGTCTCCTGCGCAGTCCCCTGCAAGGTCTGCTCGCAGTCTATGCTTTCTTTTTCTTAAAGTTTTGATACTTCTACCACCTTTCGATAAGTATCATAAACAGCCGATTTAACGATTTAACATTCATTCGATGACGTAGGCCCCTCTAGGGTCCAGCCTACCATGACATCATGCCTCGTTTCTTCCGTACTGAAGCAAAACGTTTGACATTGATTTTCTTCCAAATAATGACCTTTTTATTGGTTTTTTTATTCATTGGTTAAAAACTAGACGTCGGTTATCCATTCTGGGATTTTTAAACAATTTTGATCCCTTAGGTCCTGTGAAATCGAATGCAAAACTTCTACCTATAGTGGCTGTCCATTCTGTAGGCACGCCGCGGGCACATGCAACCGCCTGTGGATATACTTAATATAGTATTGTCCGGTGTACATACCTTGCCTTGTCGCAGCAATCTCTCTGTTGTGCAATCTGTCTGATATTCGAAGTAGCATTTCACTCTAAAGCTTGTTCGGTGTATCAGTAAAACTTGCAATTCCATCTTACTTGTCTTTGCAGATAGGTAGTTTGTGTAAAAAGATAAATACCTGTAAAAAAGATCAATGGTGCATTGATAGTTGTGACCCAAAAGGATACCGTTGCTACAGTTGCAAAACACATCAGGAAATACTAGATGAGCCTCTTTGTGGCTCTACACGTAAGTATATTGCGTTATAGCCAATACCTCTCCATTTGCAAACACAGGCGTATAACTATAGTCTTAGAGCAAGCTGGCCGGGCTGCCATGTGGCAAAGCAATCACCCCCAATAATCCTCCCGACAGGCTTGCCTTTTCCCTAAAAGAATTATTTTATGGAAGGACCTTTCAGCACGTTAAATGGGACCACACCCCGAAAATCAGCCAAAGAGCTACGGGATGTCCAGTACAGAGCCGTAGGTGCTTCCGCCTTTCCTCTCCTCCGCAGTTCCTTCTCACCACTCCTCCTTTCCTTTTCTTATTTGACAACCCAGGAAACAAACTTGGAGCAAGACTACATTACATATGCCTTTGCTATCAGTACATATATCTAAAGTACTGCATACTTAAAATTTTAGGTGTTGAAAATCTTGCCGTGGGTAAACCCTCAAAACAGTCGAGTACGTACGGTTCCTATGGAGCACATCGTGCCAATGATGGTAATGAACTTAGACTAGAACAATATACCTCACTTACTGAAGGGAACCCTAGCCCGTGGTGGAACGTAGACCTCACAAGAAAAGCACTTGTTACGGGAATCATTGTGATCGTGATGGTGGATGTAAGTCCGATAGATATACGAGCAGGAAAAAGTGGCTTGAATAACGGATTGGACAATCCGCATTGCGCTCAAGGTGTCACCGTAAAAGCGGACGAAGGTCGCAAGTACTTGTGCCCACCTAACACTATTGCAAGATACGTCACAATACAGTTGTTACATCATGCGAACTTCCGATTGTGCGAAGTTAAGGTCTACGGTATTTACATCGAGTAGTAGTAACGAAAACAAGCAAGTATTGTTTTTGGAGCAAAACCAGGACATCTCTCGAGCTTGTAAATAGGAACAGAAAATGTAAATTTGACAAAACTATTTGTGAGCTCATTGTTAAATGTCTAGTTACACTGTAGTTCAGAATTAAGCTTGATGTCTTGACAGGAATTGGTTACAGTATGAATCCTTTGGGAGAGGTCTCCACTTCCTAACAAAACATCAAGGTCATTCTTGTTTTGCAAAAAAAACAAAAGGATCTTCATCAAACGTAGTTACCAAACCAATCAATTTAGAACAATATTGCACGGAGTATTAGTATAAGACTTAATGTAAGAACATCCCAAAGTTCAGGATTGGGGTCATCGTTAGGATTCGGGTTAGTGTTAGGGTTAGTGTTAGTGTTAGTGTTAGGTAAGGATTAAGTGAGGCTAAGAGCCAGAATACGCAGGGTTACTCATGAAGTCCTTGCCTCCAAATTTCATACAACGCCTGGAAAGCGCAAATAAAACGCAGACCAAACGCGGGAAAATGCGTTTTCTAACAATCCCAATGACTACAAGAATTGTGTTGCTACAGTCAAAAGTACTACCATACCAAAAGTACTACCCATTCGCCAACTTCGCCAATAAAACTTGTTTTATGCCAAAGGCAAGGTTGCAGAATATCTGCAAGCATTAAAAATGCTCAAATGACTTTCCTCACCCTTCAGGTCTCACCCAATAACTGCTAAGGCAATTTCAAATATCTTGACTGGCCGAATCGACATCTCGATGCTTTGCTTCTAACACCACGTAAGAATATTTGAAAGTATTGTTTCGTTTGTCACATTTTACCGTGTGGTTTTATACATTAAGCTCATTAAGCGTCATTAAGCTATAAAACATTTCCATATCAATTCGTGGAAAGAATGAAACAAATCGATTGCTTCAGGCTCTTGCGGGTAGATATTATAGAAATTGTTGTGAATCTTAGTAAAACAGTTAGGTCTTGTCTTAGTAAATTGCAGTGCGAAAAAGTAATTAATCACCTGGCTTCACTTGAACATAAGAGTTATCGTATTGAATGCTACAAGTATCCCGACCAGTGAATTAGAAACCTCACAACTAAATAACATCTTTAAATATTTATGTCCTTATGAATGCTGATTATCCTAGCGGTAAATATAGTCGGCTGGTAAATAAAGTGATTAACTATATTTGTGAAATTAACTAACATTTTCCGGCAGTTGATAGCAGTATTTTAATCGTACTGAAAATGCTTATCCTTTGCAAATATGTATTATTTATTATTATTACTATAATTAATATTATTATCATTGTCAACATTATTATTATTAATATTGTTGTTATTACAGTATTCCTGTTTCCATTCGGCTGCCCGAAAGTTCGTTCTGGGGACAATGAATTCATGGATGGTTTCTCTCTGATGAGAATTCGTTCGATGTTCGTGTTATTTTATGATTCGTATTCTTCATCCTGGTGTTCAAGTCACTTGCCTATAGTATGGCTGTCTATGTAGGCTATGATTAAGGAGCTTATCACATGAGCCCGGTTGACCGGGCTGGCCCGGTTTGCCGGGCTAGAATCAGCTCGCCATCACATGAAGCTTTTACAGCCCGGTTTAGCAGGCTGAAAGCAGCCACGTGAACTTTCTTGCATAAAATTTTCCCGCCTTTTCTTTCGAGACACGATTTTTAAAATAGGCGACTAATAGACGACCAAAAATTATCTGCTTTTACTGTTGTGGTTTCACTGTTGTCATCCGTACAAGTGGTATGCAATAGCATACAAAATATAATACAATTATGGAAGTCACAGCAGAGTAAATATCAGGCCGTTCTCAATGTTATGTTATCTTTGAAAAGGAAGAATCTCAGGAATAAAAAAATACTGCTGATCCAACGAAAATTATTTTATTTCGTTATTTTCAGCCCGCTTTCCCGGGCTGGAGCTATCACATGGGGAAAAATCAGCCCGTTCAACCGGGATCCCACTTGGTGAAAGTGAGATCTCGGTTAGCCGGGCCAGCCCGGCTCTCATGTGATAGGAAGACGTGTTTTATGTGTGTTTGTCATTGATAGTGAGATCTCGGCAAACCGGGCCAGCCCGGTCAACCGGGCTCATGTGATAAGGCCCTAAGTCTGTGTGAATACCTTGGAACTGTAAGGGGATAAGTGGGAGTGGCCCGCAAATTGGAAGTGTTTCTGCTTTAACAATGATGATAGAGGTTGAGGATTTCCCTGGCTGGCTTCCAAGGATGTTCGAGACTGTCAACGTATATTTTTGGACACAATCTGCATTGGTTTGGAGCCCATCAAGTCTCTTTTATGGTTGGTGATGTCCAAATCTCTGGGTAGTAAGGCCTGCAGTTTTAGTGTATGGGAAAGCATTGATTGCTAGAGAATGTCCAGATACAAAAATTTGACATATGAGATTAAACATTAATGTTGAGCTTGGGACAGGCTTGGCCTGCACAAGTCAAATTTAGTATACTTATCGTGATCGAATAAAAACAAAACAGGCACCAAAGTAATCAGTCAAAATTGAAATTTCATTTTTTGCAATAAAATGGGAAAGTGATCTTTGATTGCAGTGGGCCTTTAAACTAAAATGCTACCATCTAAGGTATTTAAAGCAACGCCACGCCGCACGCCCCACAACAAAGGAAACTACGCGTCCTGGGAACAAATACAATAGAGCAAATTACGGCGACGTAGAACACAACGAAATAAAACGCATGAACGTGGAAACATGCGTTTCTACAGGGCATACAAACAATTACTAAGAGCTCATGTCGTAATCAATGAAAGTTCGTATTAACACCAAGGCTGTTTACAAAAGGGAAGTTGAATATTATTTTATATTTACCAAACCGACTGGTGGCTATATTCGAATTGTTTCAATCGCATTACTAATTAATTCACTCCTACGATAATTAAGTATTGTTGTGAGTACAAATTACCATTGAATACTTGAATATACATTGCATCGTTTATATCCCACTCGTACATTTGTGAAGTGAACTGATAGCACAAAGATTGTGAGCTGCGGAAATGGGTCTTGTTGCACTGAAATTTTTACTTGTAGCAACCAGGTAAGTTTCTACTATCTCTCGAAAGGATGCACTTATAAATAAACACTCCTGCTCAACTAGTACTGTTAAGCGATTCAACGAAGAGACAAGATATTTAATTCGTCAAGACAACAAGCTCAATTTGATATATTTTCATTACATACCTAACTGACTTCATTATAAATGAAATTTCATTGTATCTAACCAGCTGGAGACAACGACAGAAACTGGAAACTAGCTAAATAAAAAACCTGAAGGGTAAAAAAATAATGGGAGAATCGTCACTTGTCAATTTTTCATACTGGAATGGTATTATTGGGATATGGTCGAATTCTCTCGTGGAAAATATATCTTCTTTTGCTATTCATTGAAATCCTAATCATATCAATGCTGATCTATAACTTCTGTTTATTTTGCAGCGTAATGGTAAGTTGCTTGACGGTCGATTGCTGGATTTTGAGACTGCCATGCAAGAAAGAAGCGGACTTTAACGTGGCCATAATGAACTTCAAACTGCAGAATAATATCATCACTAAATTCACCAGAAGTGACTACACGGCGTGCGTGCTCGAATGCATCAAGAACTATAACTGTATGTCACTCAATTACAAGTTGGCTGGAGGGAAGGACAACTGTGAACTCAATGGAAGCACTGTCGAAAAAGAGAAAATGAAAATCACAGCAAATTCTCACAATGGCTGGCTGTATTACTCAACTGATTACAACACAACGAAGGTAGTTTAATACGATTTACTATATACAATGTTCTATATAGCTATATTCTCAATGTCTCAAATTGTAAGTGACCGGTCCCTACTGTGCTGTTGGGGGTTCAAGCGTACGAGTCATGTATTGAGTATTGTTCAAGAAAATGGAAAGATAGAGTTGGTAAATGTCCGATTCATGAAAGATTTAAATTGTCAGAGATTTATATACGTTAATAGATAAAACCCGACAAATGATATCACTGGTAAACATTTGTCGATCTTCTTGCAAATCCAAATTATGATTAACCACCCATCAAATCTAACCGAATTCGTGTTTCTAAGTTGTCAAACTTATCAAGGCTTGTGTTAGCATTTCTTCTTGACCATAGAAATAACTGAATAAAGATGATGGGGACCGATTTTTGATTTCCCCAAATGGACTCAAATTAAAACAGAACAGCACGTATTCTCTAGCATTTATAAATAAATAGGACTAAAGATACGAAACTATAACTCTCCGTCCAAAATTTATAAAAAGATCTTGAAATTTTTGAAGATTGTTTAGTTTTCGCAACAGAAATTCCCATGGGTGGCGCAATATGGATGACAAAATGTCATTGGCCACATGAAACTGATTCAGAGAACAAAATTGTCTCAGTGGGATTGGAGGGTTAGAAATGGGTTTTTGATAGCCTGTTCTTGGGAAACTTTTGCAAGTGTCCCAAGAGCTTTCGTGCACATGTATCACTCTACCTCAGACGAAAATTTGTCGAAAACAATACCAAAAATCACTAGTACAATGATGAATTACGTTATCCTGAGTTGCAATAACACTATTCATCTAATACAAATTATAATTGATCAAGTATTGAATTATTAGATTGGTCTATTCGTATGAACCATCAAAGTGATCACCTGTCTCTGCAGGACATTGCCATGACTACAGTATGTAGACGTAGGCGGTTTGACATAAAACGAAATAACCCGAATTCAAACACAAGAAGCATCATGGGTATGTAGTATTTTTAGCAAAGCGCGGACTCGTTTGACTGCCAAAACTAAAAACAAGTTGACGGAGAATGCACCGCAGCAGGTTGAAAGGCCAAGCTGTACAAGGAGATTAAAAGAGAATATCGGCAATTATGTATTTCACAATATAACCTTTTAAGAACAACGTGTGTGCTTACTTTTATCACTATCTATAAATTGCTGGGATACAAATGTTGGAAATATGATAGTTGTGGTTTTTTTATTCACAGTTATCCTCTTTCCAGAAAATAGTCACGATTTAACGGACCGTGCCAAAACCTTTGACCGGATACTTGAAGGAAGGTTGGGCACAATGCGCAACGTGTGTTCATGTCTAACTACAGTATTTACTCGAGTGAGCGCCGCGGCACTCATTTAATTTCCAGTACTTTTGATGCGGCGCTTATTCGGGGGCGACGCTTTTTAAAAACTCTTTAAACAATCTTTTAGTAGTAAAATATACAAATTTGAAACACTTAAGTGTGTTTTGATAGAAGGAAATAAATTCCCGAGGTAGCCCCGCATTTACAGGAAAGATAACTACGGCGCTCATACGGGGCGGCGCTCACTCGAGTAAATACGGTACCCAAAAAAGTAAACTCTATACGTTAAGTGTATTTAAATTCGCGCTGTACTATTTATCGCACCCCCGACTGCGCGAAATTAAGTACTGCGCGAAAATTGAGCTGCGTAAAAAAAGCCAGGCATGCACAAAACGCAAAAGCAAAATATCGTCATGAATTCAACAAGAAAGTATTTTACGCTGTTTGCTGAAACATAACAAACCTTTTTATTACTTTAAAAGTCAATATCACTAAAATCTCGGTCGTTGAATTTAATTTGATCCGGTTCGGTATAGTAAGAGCTCACTTTCTCTTTAATATTGTCGAAAATCCTCTCTGGTGCGACAGATTTAAAGAAGTTTCTTGTGACCACGCCCATATCTTCTTTGGCGCAAATATGAAAACCAGTGCTCACACAAGCCAAACAATGTAGGCAAAATTTAGAAACGTTTTCGCAAAAATAAGTCCAGCAGTAAATTGAAAGTGGTTGCGAAGCAGAACAAGTAAAAGTAGACTTGAAAATCAGTATTTTGAAGCCGATACAGGCAAAGTGGTTGACATCTTTTTATGACCGCATGCCATACCGACCTGATATAGCTGTCAAAGGGTTTAAGAGGGCTGGGATTATAGATTTCTCAAAAGAGCGCCAGTATGAAGACCCATTCTTATAAAAAAGTTACTTTTAGTCAAGAGTAACGTTCAGAAATATATTTTCTTTTGAACTGAATTGTTGTATCATTCTGTCTACTTTTTCGTGTACGCGAATTCAACACTGCGCAAAACCTAATCGAGAAAATACGCTGTATGGTATTGTTCGGTGTACATACCTTGCCTTGTCGCAGCAATCTATCTGTTGTGCGTTCTGTCTGATATTCGAAATAACATTCACTCTAAAGCTTGTTCAGTGTATCAGCAAAACTTGCAATTCCATCTTACTTATCGTTGCAGATAGGTAGTATGTGTAAAAGGATAAATTCCTGTAAAAAAGATCAATGGTGCATTGATACTTGCGACCCAAAAGGATACCGTTGCTACAGTTGCAAGACACATCAGGAAATACTAGATGAGCCTCTTTGTGGCTCTACACGTAAGTATATTGCGTTTTTATAAACGCTTTCTTCATTTACAAACCCAAACATACGAGTAGTGGAGCAGGCTGCTCCGGTTGCAATGTGGCAAAGCAATCACCCTGAATAAACCTCTAAACAAACCTCTAAACAAACTCGCCTTTTCCCTAAAAAGGCAAGCCTGTTTGAGTCTTGCCTAATTAACAAATTCGATTTAAGACTTACTTTTTGGAAAGACCTTCTAGCAAGTTAAATGCGACCGTTCCGCCCCAAAAAGTCAGCAAGTCAGCCATAAAGATTTCCTCAAATAACCTCATTATTACTCAAATAACCATACGAACAACACATAAACAAAGTTATGCGGCATATGCCGTTTCATATTATCTAAAGTACTGCATACTTCAAATTTTAGGTGTTCAAAATCTGGCTGTGGGTAAACCCTCAAAACAGTCGAGTACTTTCGGTTCCTATGGAGCACATCGTGCCAATGATGGCAATGAAATGAAAATATTAGATCAAACTGCACTTACTAATGCGGATGCTAGCCCGTGGTGGAATGTAGACCTCACAAGACAAGCACTTGTTACGGGAATCATTGTGATTGTGATTGAGGATACGAGTCCGATAGATATACGAGCAGGAAAAAGTGGCTTGAATAACGGATTGGACAACCCGCATTGCGCTCAAGGTGTCACCGTAAAAGCGGACGCTGGTGAAAAGTACTTGTGTCCACCTAACACTATTGCAAGATACGTCACAATACAGTTATTAAAACAAGTGAACTTCCGATTGTGCGAAGTTAAGGTCTACGGTATTTACATCGAGTAGTAGTAACGAAAACAAGCAAGTATTGTTTTGGAGCAAAACCAGGACATCTCTCGAACTTGTAAATAGGAACACAAAATATCAAGCTGACAGAAGAGTTTTTGAGCTCATTATAAAAATCTCGCGTCACACTTGATATCTTGTCAGAGTTCGCTTACAGTATGAATACAGGGAGAAGCATCCACTCAATATGCTTGCCATACAGCAAACACCAAAGACATTCTTGTTTTGTACAAAACAAAAGCATTGCTTAACCCTCTTGATATAACAAGGAAGAAAGTGTCACGTGAAAAAATCACACCGAAAAGAACGACTTTTTCCTTTATATACACTGTTTGTGTTACGCATGCGCGCACGTTTTCAAGGATGCGCGTAAATTCCGACAGTTGAATGTTGATGCATGGACAAAAACGACTTCATTATAAGCCGAAATGTGAAAAACAGAAAGAATAAGCTGTAAAGGCGTGACTTCGGCTGGAGAAGGCACACGTTTTTTTATAAGAAACCTGGCTAAAGCTTCACCGGTGAAAGTTTCTTAATTTCGGGGCATTTTTGACACATTTTACCAGTAAAAGTTTCTTAATTGGATATTTGAAAAGCGCCCGCATAGAACCAAAAACATCGGAAAACAAGTGAAAAGTAAGGTTGGGCTGGAAAATCGATTTAATATAGTTGTTCATCTAACATTAATCAATAACATCAATCTACTCCCTTAATATTGATATTACCATGCACAGTGGTTAATCTTCCATATTTCAAACAAGAGTAAAAAATTGAAAAGTTTTCATTTATTTAGTTTTCATGATTTTTCATTTACCAGTGAAAGTTTCTTAAATTTGTTGGCCTTTCACCAGTGAGTTTCTTATAAAGCGGTTTCTTATATAAAAAAACGTGCAACTTCTTCCATGTAATCTATGATATAATCAGGTCCACTTGTAATCCACTTTTGTCACAATGGCTGATAACAAAACAAAGATACATTGCGCAATAAAGAATACCATATAAATCAGAATCACAGATTTTACATTGCATTACCTCTCATCTACATAGAAATATACGTATAAAAATACTTGAATTTATCAGATGTGGTTAAAAATATTTGCCTTTTAATAAACGATTTTATTAATTCCTATGTACAAAGAGACACTATATTCATGGCTTTTAAGTATTAAAAAGTTACATAACTATCATTGTAAGCAGAAAAACATAACTATACATTTATACAAATAGCACTCGCAGGCAAAAGACCAAATCATCTCTCTTTTGGACGGAAAGGGTCTTCAATATCATCATAAGTTCAAGCTAACAATAAGATATTCCGCCGAAATGTGCTAAAATGTGTGGCAAATCACAACCCCAAACTGACAGCGGGGAACGGTACAAACCAACCGTTGAAACCAACCCCAAAACAACACTGTCAGAGCTCTGCAGCCCATGGATAGCAAGGAGCTGTTTATATAATACAACGTACGTAATAAAATCAGTAACATTAAAAACATTCTACAAAACATAAGTTAAAAAAAAAAATAGGAGTTGGACAAATGAGTCACGGGTCTAAATTCCAAGAAGTATTCAAGATGCATAATTCTTGATAGACAAATTCGTGGTAGTTCAACTCATCTGAGGCAGTCCTCGCAAATTCATGTTCTATATCAGAGTTATTTACACAGAATGCAGCAGCACAATACAGACGCTGTTTACAATGTTTATAAAGGCTGTTGCCAACCGTGACAAGACAGCTAGACAAATAACCAAGCGAATAGATACCATTCCAACAATTAAATGCAACGAAATTTCAAAACGAAACACAAAGCTGTCTTTTACACAATCTAGCTTATAGTTACTCACTGCAACAAATCCAAACCAAAATTCATAATTCATCTATTTCCTCTCACCCAATCATCCAAAACTACAAAGAAATCTCCATGCGACATGTACAAGCCTTGCGATTTCTGCGATGCAAATAGTCTTTATCTTATAAAAGAAAGATGTGCGAAATCCAGAATCCATATTTGAATGCAATATTGAAATCAGAAATGAGATGCAAGCCAGATCACCCAAGCCTTCTTTATACAAAATGTACAGCAATGTGTAATACAGTGTCTGTTCGTCTTGCATCTCCTCCGCAACCCAGTGAAAGTTCTGCCCCTTCCAAAATGCCAATCTTGCAACGACAACACCAGTTCAATTGCAAAACTGACTGTGGTCGAATTCCAAGCCGTGTCGTCTCGGGTAACAGCATCACTGATGTCACATGATTGCAACAAAAGACAGCTTACAGGCACGTTACTTTCTCGTGAAACTCGGTCATTCTGTCGTCTCGTTCGTCTTTTTCTCCTCGTTCTCGCTCATCGTCAGTATTCATTGGAGTCTTGTACGTCGAGCGAGAGCTCATGCGAAGTTCATCGCACCGAGTTGAGCTGCGCCGACCAATGGGAAAGGAGCACGATGAGCCGCGACGAAACGCCTGATACTTCGGTCGAAGCTTTGACGAATTGCTACCCAACTTTCGGTTGACGCGATCGCTAAAGCTGATTCCAGGGATCTTCATTTGACGGTACATTGCCCAACAGTCTTTGTGGAATTGCTTGGTGAATATGGCGTAGAGGAACGGGTTGGCACACGCGTTCAATGGTAATATAAACACGGTGAACACTTTCGTCAGCCAAAGGTCCTTGATGACGGGCGAGCCGTAGACGGCCGTCAAGGCAACAATGCAGATGGGAAACCAACAAGCGAAATCAGTGAAAACAAGCAAGGCAACCCTCTTAGCAACACGCGAATCGCCCGAGTTAAACGCGCCAGACCCACGCACAGATAAGAATATCTTGATGTAACAAAACACGATGACACTAAATGCGATGATGTTAAAGAACAGAACAAACGACAAATAAACCATTGACGTCATGTGTGCGGGTGATTCTTTCTCTGGAATATCAAACGGCAGGCACACGCTATACTTGGTGTAGTCGCTGAAATGTATAGTACCTTTTTCTGTGTTAATCCGTATAATTGGCAAAAGTGCCAAGACAATGCAAAAAATCCATCCGAATATCATTATGATAACAGCTTTGGTAACACTCATCTGCTTGTGGATGTACATCGAGTACTTGATTGTTATGAACCGCTCCACGGTGATAACGGTCAGCGTGAAGACGGACAACTCGCTTGCGAGAACTGCAATGAAGCCAGCCGCTTTGCAAGACGGGCTGAATTGCCATTGAAGCGCTTTCGCGCGAAAATTCCCATACGTTACAATGTCGACAACAGCCAAAAATCCAAGGTAGATGCCAAGCATCAAGTCGGCAAATGCCAGATTCAGGGTAAGGAATCTCTGCACATCGAACTTGGAGCAATTTGCGAATATCACAAACAGAACAATACTGTTACCGATCAATGCAAGCAAGAAAACAAACCAGACGCAAATTCGCAGCCATTGTTTCGTCATAAGATTATCACAAGGATAAAAAACATTGGGCTGTGGTTGGCATTCGAGAAGGGTTTTCTTCAATTCATCACCCGGGTCCATCATGTCCGGAACTGTCTGTTCGGAATCATCGTCAATAACTGTACTATTCAATGGTAACATTGGCTCAATCTGACCATTACTGTCTCCAATAGTGTCAATAGGCGCCCAAGATGAGTTTGTATCGGCAGTGTCATTACCCCACGACCAAGTAAAAACCCAAGAATGCAGTGCCTTGGTAACAACCGACTCTTCTTCTGAGATCTGCTTTCTTCGATAGTAGCAGCAATGATAGGGGTAATGTAAAACGAGTTTTTTGATGCTCGGCAAAAGACTGTGTTCAGGAAATTCAATCATGTCAATGTTACCTCTAGTGTTGATGTGCGTCAATGTGTGAAGACCCAAAGTTGGAAGATGTTTAAGCTTGTTGCTTTCAAGTGACCTGAAAATCAACAAAGACGAGCTTACCATGAACACCGGTTGCAGCTCTTCGCAGTGAAACATTCCTAAACTCAGACACAACAAACTATTTTATTCGGTTGCTTGGTGGTTCAAAATATCAACGGTACAATGTGTAATGGTAAAGTGATCATCGATGGTAAACACAACTTACAATCTCTTTAAATGTTTGAAGCTTTCAAATGCCCTTGGATGAATCTCTTTAACCAAATTGTGCGACAAGTCTCTATAAATCGAAATATCAAATGTTCAGATGAATATAACATAAACAAAATGCGCTTGCTATCTGTGTTGCTGACTATACCTTTATGATAAAAAGTTCAACAAATAAAAATCTCAAATGTTCTCAAGTGAGACTATTAGGAACAGATAAAAATGCAATAAATGTAAACCAGACGACATACAACAAATCAAGATTTCGCAATCCGTAAAAAGTTCTCTCCTCTATCATGTTTATGTGATTATGTCCGGCATCACTGAAAAAGAAAGACAAATTCATGACTTCAAGGCGGGCTTTATTGGTAAGGTAGCCAATGAAACTGTTAAAGCAGGTCCTTCATACATAGATAAATACGTACAGGTCAAGTAAAGCTTTCAAACCCTCCAAATTGTTCCCAAGTGACTCTATTTGATTATGCTCCAAGTCCCTTCAAAAAATGACAACCAGAGATTCAAGCAATGATTAAGAGGATTACATAGCGTGTTAATAAGCATAATAATCTGCATGCAACGCAAGAAGAGAATTTATATTTCAACGCTCCACTAGATATCACTTCAAAGCCCTTTTTTCCGGAAATGGGAGAGGGGTAAAATCTCCTTCAATTATGATATTGCAAAAGCATTCTTACTAACAACCTGCCCTACAGTTAAAACCAAGACATCAAAAACATGTACTTACAAGAATTTCAAGTTTTTACAACCCTTCATGTTTGGGATTTTCTTCAGCCTGTTCGATAACATGTCTCTGAAACGGATGCAATTATACAATAACTTACTAAAAGCTACAATTACTCTGTGGGTAAGGTTTACACATCCCTGAAGATGATCACCTTGCATTGTTGCATGTTGCAACATGAGTGTTGTGTATTACTTGGTATCTAAAGCATTTCTGCCTTCATACATTTACAGCTAAATAACAAGCCTCTAATTTAGTAATTAATTTAAACGTGCTTACAATGTTATTAGACTGCTCCGGTTAGTGCAGAAGTTCTCAGGCATACTTGGCAGATTACAGTACGTCAAATCCCTACAACAATAAGAAAGTAAATTAGAATTAAAGCTACAATCTCATCTATTTTACTGTCTATTTAAGGATGAAAATGTATCGTAAAAGCCATTTATAATGCCCAAATTTTAGCTGTGTGGATAATAATGAGCTCAAAATCACAAAAAGCAAAATTATTATTAAATACAAAACTTACAGTTCTTTTAAATTCAATGTGCCAGTCAAATCTGGAAATTGATCCAGCTTGGTTGCTCCATTGTTACATTCAATTTTACTAAATAAAAAGCAAGCACTAGAATCAAGCAACTTGTATTACGCACTGCCCCAGCTACATGATATTTGAAAATACACACATTACTTACAGCTTGGTCAATGACGCCATGTTACTAAATGCTGTGTATGCCACTTCAGTCAAGAAATTTCTGTTCCAAACATCTCTAAAAAATCAGTTCAAAGTTTCGTTAATTTCAACGGAATTGGACAGTATATCTTTGAGAGTAGCCTTGGAAGAGAAGAAACATTTTATATCTTATTTTTCTGTGTGGAAGGTGGCATGGTCGGCATGGTAGAACATTGATTAATTGCAGTGATGTTTAGTGGGGGAATTTATTCAAGCAGGTACAAAAGTAGTATATGAGAGAAAAGTTGCTTATTCCATTAATGAGAGAAATACAGTTATTGAAACCTACAATAATAATAATTCAATATACCAAAACATGTCTTACATGGATTTTAGCAAGGAAAAACCACTGAAAGCATACGGAGGGATTTTCTGAATCTTATTGCTCTCCAATGTCCTGCAGAAGCAAACATGTTCAGGTTAACCATAGAAGTCAAATCTCAGACACAACAAAGAAAAAGGTTCAAGGGGATATTGGGTAGATTGATAAAATGTGCGACAGAGAAATAAACTTACAAGGTTGATAATCTCTTTAAATGTTTCAATGCCTCTGTTGGTATTGACCTCAACTTATTATTCTTCAAATGCCTGAAAACAAACAATAACACAGTTGAACAATAAGAACTACATTCCACAAGAAGCTAAATGTACTAATGTACATAAAGTATGTAAAAGTTAGTTGTTTTCAATTAGTAAATCATTCACAATTAATCCTAAACTGCTATTTTTAGGCAGGAGCATATTAAAAATTGTAGCTTCTAGGATGGGGACTTTATACAAGGAGGCATAATCCCTCACTACAAGTGGCAAATATTACATAGATACTTACAATGTTGTCAACGAGTGAAGTCCTTTGAGAGCAGAAGAATGCAATGCTTTCACATTGTTTGAATTCAATTTCCTGCAAGTGAACAATATGATAGAAAAGTGGCAGAGGAAAACAACACCAAAATACAGAGGACAAAAGGGAATAGAATGGATTATGTTTGAGCATACTTAATAGAAAGAAGATCTTTCTATCTACTGATAATAATCTACTGCAAGTCACCAAAGGAGAAACTGCAAGCCTCACACATGGAATGAATTAAAATTGAAAATGCTCAAATCAAAAGTATACATATGAATTCAGCTTCACAACAGTGGACTTGCAGATAGTTATTAACAAAGCCAAACAAAATTGTAAAAATTAATCTTAACAAGGTGGAAGAATTGTAGAAAGAATACAACATATCAAACTAAATTACTTACAGTATCAACAACGAAGATAGGCCAGTGAATGCACCTTTGTTTACTTTTCGTATCTTATTTGACTCAAGCGACCTAACAAAACAACAGGAATATAGATTTTTAAATTAACACAACCATCAAATAAACGATGAAGGTGCTGAAGTTCAAACTTACAACATAAAGAGGGAAGAAAGACCAAAAAAGGATGCTCTTGCTACTTTCCTAATTCTGTTTGATTCCAATGACCTGGGGAATATCAAAATTGTGTGTTGAACAATACTACATCTGCCTGCCTTATGGACAACCCACCTCTAATTAATTAGTACAACCCACCCCCATTCCAAAACAAGCTTTCACATCCAAACCAACAAACACATAAATCTTAACCCTATAGCTCGGATACATTCTTTATTATTAGGCAAATGAACTTATCATGGTAAATTTCATAATCGAAAGAAACAAGAAAAATAAAAATCTATACCAAAAACAAATAAAGAGAGACAATTCTTCAGCACCAAAACCAACAACAACATGTGAAAACAACATAAACCCAAACGATAAATCTAAATACTTACAATGTTTGTAGTCTTTTCAATGAATGTATTGCTTGTGATGGAACTGTACAAAGTCTGTTATGGTCTAAAAAGCTACAGAAAGAACAACCAATTCAGAAAACCTTATAGATTCTGCCAAACAAGTTTTTGTAAATAAATTCATGCTTCTTGATTTTGATAAAATGCAACTTACAGTGTTTTTAACTTTTGGTTTGCAGTAAAGGTATTAGCTCTGATGCTCTTTATGTTGTTTGCAGATAAGACTCTGAAAAACCAAAATAGATATGGGTTTAGCAATCGGTATGGAAATGTACAAAATTGTCAAAATACCCAGGTAGACCACTGCTACTTCTATAGTGATGAGAATTTTCTATTTTGCTTACAATGTGTTCAGGTTTCTTAGTTTGCTTAAGTCTGGAACCCTTGTAAGGTGGTTGTGGGACAAGCGCCTGAAAACAGAGAAATCAATAATTTATTAAGAAAATCAATCAGGCAATATTATTGTCTCACAATCTGGCATCGATAAAGAGCAAAAAGTCATTGCCCAATCTGGGAAAATATACCTGCAATAGCGTGTTATAAAGATATTATTGCAAATATGCTTACAAAATGAGGCAGTCCACCTTCACAAAAAACAGGAAAGACATAAAATTACAGAGACTCTACAACTTACAGATAACGAAGATAGGGAAACCTTTCCAAAAACCATCCAGGAATGTCATTCTTAATATTGCATTCCTCTAAGTACCTGAAAATAGCAAAGTTGATTTATAATATCCCAAAATTTGTCACATGTTCCCTAATGATACCTACATATCATGATCTACTGTGACCAGACTACCAAACATTCACTTTCTGTGAATGCAACAATGACTGAAAAGTGGAATTCTTGCGTAAAACTAGCGACAATAAACGTTGCATTTAAGAGTTTTGATCACTGTTGAGACCTTTGTTCGCTGGTTGCTGAGCCTCTTGGTGTGCTTGCACTTGCAACCCTGAACTCTTCATGGAGAATGCTGCTTGCAGAGCTCAATTGCCCATCTGTTTGAATTCACTCCCTTTACACTAAGAAGGGCCTCATTGAGCAATGAGGTTATATACCCGTAGCAAGGAACTATCGGGATATACATTTTTATTTTTGTTTTTACAAAGAAGCAAGAATGAAAAAATCTTCACCCACGTGGCCTCAATAAAATTTTCAAACCTCTCTTCCAGAAGCCTACACCAGATCGAGGCTCGGTAAAAAGTATGATCTGGGGGGGCATAGTTCGGGAGACAAATTATTTTCGTTTCTCTGTAACAGGACACATAAAATATTCTTCACAACAAAGGACACACAAATCTCACAATTGACTGTTATTATCAGGTCTGAACGCAGGAATGTTGGTGAATTTATGCGTGCCTTTAATCTTTTGCGAGTGGCATAAAACAACTATGGAGGAAAGGGCAAAGCCAAAGGAATGACCACAGCAAATGGCCATTTTACCACAAACGAAAAACACATGCTAAAAGGTTACACTGAACGTGCAAAGATATGTACTCAGAAAGCTTGCAAACTTATGATCTCACAAATCAAATACCATAGCAATATCTGGGTGTGCACACAAATCGGAGGCAAATTGAAACATTGTCCAACAAGAGAACACCTCGCTATCAGGGGGGGGATCAAAACGAAAAAGTCCAGAAAACTAAACTCAGTTGAAATCCAAGAAAAGGAAAGTTCATCTACATGTGTATATCAGAAATCCGCGAATTAGCCCCTGGGGGTTACTTAATTTTGATATTTTTGAATGAGGGCTATTCAAGGGGGTTTGAAAAATTGTCTGAAACATGGCACACAGAAAACTTATTTTGAATAAGATATTTCATACTATATGTATGAAATTCTCATAAATATACAGTATGAAATCATCGCTAATTAGAGGAAATACGGTCTACAAGGAAAGGAAATGTGTTGCCCTTGCCCCAAGGTGGGAGATGATCTAGTGCGCATTGGGAAGTGGTGGCAAAGATCAATATGTTTGAGGTGGTGACTTATTCGAGGAAAAGGGGGGCTAATTTGTTGTCTTAGGGTGGGGGGTTTACTCGAGGATCTACGGTATGGCATACTGTTTTTTACAAGAATACGAGGTGTGGGGCTCAAAATTGCCAAAAATAATATAAGTTTGAGGATAACAATAGAAAAGATTGAGGTTTAGCAAAATTTAAAGCTTTCTTGCATGAAAAATGTATGTTGGATATGGGAATTATAAATAAACGCGACTAGACATTATTACGTCAAAGATGTGACACAAAACGAGTCAGGAGTTCCCAACATGAATAAGAATACAATAGACGGATACGATATTAATAGCAGAATAGTGACACGGTGTGAACTCTGTTTTTATTCACGCATTTCCTATTTCTCTTTCTGCCAAAAATAGCACGAAAATATCAAGAACAAAACAAACGTGAAACTTGCCGAGGCGAATTGTGTCAACTGCGACCTTTGATTCGCAATGCGTCAATTGTCTCCCAACTGTTGTTCCTAAATATGAACCCATGATCCTGCGAAACAGACCGACAACATTTTTCAGGCCACTATATGTACCGTATAGACCAATAAATTTCTTCAAACTCTGCTACGTTAGGATTGGATTGTGATACTTAAACAAACAAAAGCCCACTCCAGTTATTGTTGTTAGAACTGGGCACAGTCTCACGACGCGAAAAGATTGACTAGCCATCAATCCTTATTTTTTATTTATTGGATTGCAAATAGGACCCAAAATCTTTGATACCTAAGCCCTGGGGCTGCTTACAATTTAAAGAAGCTAGTCTGCTGGTCTTGAAATTTTGATAATAAAGACGGTGATTATGTAACGTACAGTCAAATCTGCATAGTTCGAACTCGTGTAATTCGAATTCTATCTCATTCGAACGATATTATCTGTCCCTTCAAGGATCAGTAATGAACCAGCTCTTATAAAACAAGCCTCTATAATTCGAACTTTTTGTAATTTGAACATTTTCACGCTTGCCCAGGGTGTTCGAATTAGACAGAGTTGACTGTAATAGAAACTTTGAGGGATGGTTGGCGAAAGGATAGGCCTGTCTGATGGGATTTAAATTTCATAAGAACTTTACGCGAAAGCTGTGTGATTCGATCACAATGTAAACTTTCATGTTGATGTGAAAAAACAGTGACGGCCAGCAACGGACGCCATGACTGTGAAATCAAATTCTTCTATTGTTCATAAAGTGACTGTCAAAAATAGACAGAAGGTTAATCCGACAAGGCCATTCGTCAACATCAAAAGCGCCTCATCAAATTTCAGCAACAAATGTTTGCTCTGGGCAACATCAAAGATGGCTCCTGTGTATACATTTTACTTTGCCGAATATTGATGCGCGGATATGAAAAACACGAAAACAAAACAAAACTGCGTTATTATCTAAAAATAAAAGGTTTCTCTGCTTAGGAAATATCTTAGGGAGATTTTTCTTTCCAAGAAAGTTCTGTTACACCTGCATTCTTTTGTTTGAAAATATATAGGCACCCAAAATTAATTGCATAGGTAGTTTACAAAACAAAGCCTCAAAGACAATAAGAAACTAATAAAAACGTTTACAAATTCTACCATTGCAAATTTACTTAAAAATAAGTAAGCTTCTATCCAATCTATAATCATTTTGATGAGTAACAGGCGGAATGACGGAGTAAGTAAATTTTCCAATAGTATCAACACTACCCGCGTCACACAAACAAAACTGATAAGAACAATACACACAACAACACAACAGTATGGTTATACAAAGATGTTCCGATATGAGTCCTGGTTGCCCGTTGAAAAGTGCAGGAAAGTAGTGGTCTGGTTGAGAATGACTTTACGGATATTTGTTTACTATGTCAGGATTTGGGGCTTATAAACCGTGTCAAGAAACATGAACATGTGGTGAATGTTAAAGTTTTCTACGTCTTCATTCCTTCTCACACCTTCCATAAAAAGATTTACAGTAAACTGGAGAGAATTCAAACAATGGAAAGGGGATATTTTTTATCACAGAAACTCATTCCAGCATCCGGCTTTAATATGGCTCACATTTCCATACTTGGTGTGAAGGAATGTTGGATTGGCAAACGCACAAAGTTCAGCATAACATATTGTCATATCATGGCGGCTCGCATTTCTCTATTTGGCAAATACATTTTGACACGGCTTCAAGAATCGACTTCCTTTCATTAAATTCAGAAGCATCAATTTGTTTGAACAACATACACACACAAACAAATCAGAATCCAAAAATATTCATCAAAATAGAAATAAACTCGTCTCTCTCCCTCTCTCTATTGCGACCAGGATTAAAACTGTACACTGCACGACAAGGTTGTCTGTGTACACAGGGCTACACGTTTTCTTTTATATAAGAAACCGGTTTATAAGAAACCTAGATCTAGACGCCCTAAAATTTAAGAAACTTTTAGAACTACAAGGAAATATTTAAGAAACATTAGAAATTTCGGAAACATGTTTTTCCTTTACGAATTCAACAAATATCAACTACAGTAAGTGTGTTTTATCTGCTAAGCATAACATTGTCGGCTCCACATGGCGATTTTTCGCATTGACGATTTTTCTATGTTATAATAACATCCATGTTTATTTCTTCCTTTTCACTGCAACTTTTTTCATTAAATTAAGAAACTTTTAAGAAACTTTTAGAACTAAAACGTGGCTAAAAATTAAGAAACTTTTACTACTAGGCCTTGAGCCAGGTTTCTTATAAAAAAAAAACGTGTACTTTGCTTCTGCCGTGCCAGCACTTTCGGAATGGATGCCAAATATATTAGAGTTGCGTGTGACAGAAATGTGTCAGATGAGCATGCAAAAGTTGAAAAGGTGTTCAATTTCAAACGACCACATTGACATTGGGGGGTGGTAACTATTCCTTGCGGTAAATTCATGCATGGTGACATGTTCGCTGTTAGCTGATAATGGAAGGGAGAGGGGGCCAGTTTGCAGAGTGTGGCCGATTTCGACAAGATCTCGGGTGCGCCAACAGGCCTACAACGCGGGTGCGGGTGCGCCAAAATCCCAGATATTGGTTGGGTGCGCCACTCAGGTGCGCTGTTCCAACTATTTTATAGATGTTTAGGTGCATTTAGGCCATTTTGTAAAAGAATTCAGGTTCCGTGAGCCCTCCGTGAGTTTGTTTAAGAATCCAGGAGCGTTTCTGATACGATTGTGATGCTAGAATTACTTTTAAATGGGTGTTTCCCAGTAATTAAAGGGGTGTGGTTTTCAAAAACCACGCCCTTGTGGTTTGTCCAGGGGCACCTCCGGCACATTTTCTACATGATCTTGGGTGCGCCACTGCCATACTCTGCAAACTGGAGAGGGGGGGCGGGAGGCTACAAAAATTACATAAGAGCAGGACTTTGAAATTATAATACTAACAAATTTCAGCGGTTCGCTTCGTACAATTTTGGGCTTTTGGAGTCTTAATAAACAAATAAAATGGACAGTACACTACAAAGCAAAATAACACCAAATCTTTGTTTGGACACAGTCTTTGTAGAAGCAGAGCACAACACACACAAACTCCCCAAAAAGTTACCCTTCACTAAAAATAAAAAGGTTTGAACCTATCAAAATAGTCATCCAGAAATATAGCATTCCAGAAATTCACTTCTCGAGACTTCAGTTGTTGCTTATTTGAACGCTTTGATATGACGGTTGTAGTTGAATACCGCCATTTTGAATTTTGAAATCTTGAATTTTCGTACAGTAGTATACTGCGAAGTATTGAAATTTCACGTGATAAGGAAGGGGTGTATCTACGGGAATTAAATATATTGATGATATATGTGTTTTGTTACGTACGCAGGTAAGTGGCAATCTGTCCTGGCTGAGGCAAGCTTGTTGACACGTTTTGTTTTATGAAATCATGATTGCAATTTGGCAATGGTCTCTCTCTCCCGGGTGCCCTAAAATATTTCCATGTGCCGTGTTTAACCATGAAAAACGGTTATACAACTAATACAAGGTTGAACGCGTTATCATCCTCGTAATGGCTTTTGTATTCAATTTAAAAAAAATTGGAAGATTCAGGTTGGCAGATTGAAAATAGACGAGCGCACACAACATGCGAATGGATCACATTCTACAGTTCCGGAATTAGGATGGAATAAAGCACTAAAAATTTCCTCGCACGGTCACATAACTTCATCACGTCCATACAATTAAAACAATACAATATTCTCCGTGAATAGGAATCGCAATATTTTCTTTTACTCCCTGTCTCAAGGCTACAAAAGTCATGCGAGACATTATAATGCTCTAACACTTCCCAGAGGCACCGCGAGTTTTGCGTTAAAAGCGTGGATGGAAGTTGAAAACTCAAAAGTACATTGACCAACTGTGTCCTTAAAACAATCACATGCAAGCGTAAACAACGAATTAAAACAGAATTAAGATAAAAATACGAGAGCAGATACTCACAGCCTTGAGACTCGGATTGTTTTGTTGTGATGAAAGACATCGTGAAGAACAGCAGTAAAGTTTTGTCTGCTACAATCAATTTTGTTTTCCTTGCAGTGACATTTCGCCGGACAAAATCTTCGCTTGCTACTCTTTGCTTCAACGTTAGTTGTAAAAAATAAACATAATACAACAAGCAGCAATTTCCATAACATTTTGAATTGGACAATACCAGTCCTTTCTCCTCCTTCTCGCTATGTTTAGGTGGCTTAATAATGAATTTATTCACATTTGACTCGCAGAAATTTCAAAACGGTCTTCTCTTGTCCTTGATGATGAACGTTGAGAAACTTTGGGAAAGCCTTGCTATCCAACTGAGAACTGGCATGCCGAAGCTGTGGATTGGCTTCTTGTTAAAAATGATTGACATGCGGCCAGGCTATGACCAATCAAAATCTCGAAACCCCATCACGTGGTTTAGCCATATTTCCTGAAATCGGAAACATGACTGCCGATGCCTCAGTGGGACAACTTGGATGTTGATATTTTTGGATCGAATAAACAAAAGTACAGTTGCGAAAAAACATGTGATATTGTTGCTCTTTTTTCTGTTGAATCATTGTTTGATATTACGGCAGATGAAAATAAATAAAAATCACTCCAAGAAAAACCAATGAGAATATTTATATTTAGTAGCTTCAAATATTATGCACGTTGCAGTAAGTTCACCCGGTCTTTGTTTCGTGAAATGAGATTAATTTTACAATATACTTCAAAAATCTATTTATAATCTACCCAGGTATAATTTAAAAAGAAAATTCACGCTTGTGGAAACTTTGAAACTTCGACAAACTGCAGAAAAAGGGCTATTGAAGTTGAGATAATTACAAGTGGGGCTTGGTTTTTGCACAAATGTTGTTCATCACTTGTCAAAACCATTGTTTAATCCTCCAGAGACTCAACGAACGACAATCTGTTTCTGGTGATGCCTTCTGCATTGTATTGCAGGGGTCTTTCCTTTATCGTACGGGTATTAGGGCTGCAGATGGCTGCACCAGTTGTTTGATATGGAAAGGATGGATATAGAATAAACCTTCTCTCTAATGCGTTTGTTTATTGATTTTTCACTGAAAAGTTGTGTTATTGCATTGGGTTGGGTGGTGACGACGACGCAAGTGTATGGCCTCCTTGTTTGCATTTGCATTCACGTTTCTTCTGCTGAAGAGTATTACGTAATAATAATAATAATAATGACGTAAAATCACTTCGCGATGACATGAGTCTACCCACAAGCCCACAAAGTTACTTGCTGTGCTTTCTGCCCTCGGATCTTTCAATTTAAGTCTTAAATCCAGCACAATAAATAGTAGAACAGTCTTTGATCGGTACAAAACTTCAAAATTGCTTTAAAAATCGGAAACATAGCGAAACATAATAAGTACCAAAGCTTCTTTTCTGATTGGCCAGTTTCGATCCTCTTCTGGGTATAATTTTTCGTTAGGTTTTCATTTTCGTTCTCTTTCTGACGTACTATACTCTGATGAGTGTCAGACAAAAAGCTTTAGTATTTATTATGTTTCGCTATGTTTCCGATTTTCAAAGCAACAATAAATAGTATACACTTATTTTTATAGGAATACGTTAACTTATGCTGAGCCTTGATCTTTTTCATTGTTATTCTTAAAATTCCATTGTTTTTTGGCAATTTTGAGCCTCAATAATTATTCTTAGAAGTTTGCTTCACAGGAATTCGTTCTTTGGTGATCCTTGAAGAAACTTTTAGTACTATACTATACCGTAAATATACCTATATAGTACTATACTAGTACTATACCGTAAATCCTCGAATAAGCCCCCGGGGGCTTATTTGCAAAAATGAATTTTTGGGTGGGGGCTTATTCGAGGGGAGGGCTTATTCGAGGGGGGGGGGCTTATTTCAAAGTTTTGCTTTTTCCTCAAAGGTTGACAGAAAAAAGACGACATAGTTTTCTCAAAGCAGCTGAACTTTTTTCGCAAAATGCTGTGTGAAGATCTAGCAAATTTGTTTATCATCACGAAAATCGCGTTTCTTTTTGCTTTTTTGTCTCGAGTCAAAGGAAGTGATACTGTATAGCTATTGTTCTGTGGGGGCTTTCTCGAATAAAGATATTATTCTGCACTTATGCTTCCCTCGAATAAGACCCCATGGGGGCTTATTCGAGGGGGGGGGCTTATTTGCAAAAATGATTTTTTGGGTGGGGGCTTAATCGAGGGGGGCGCTTATTCGAACGTGGGGGCTTATTCGAGGATTTACGGTATAGAAACTGAGCACTACTTCGGAGCTTAGTTTCTTAAAAAAAAGAGTGTATGCAGATTTGACTGTTCATCCGAGCAAAATCAGATTCAGAGTGGAGTTTTGTTATCAAATTCACAATTACAGCATTTGTAAAATTACTAGGAAGGTATTATGGAGAAACATAGCAAATTTTTCGCATTTCATCTTCTCCTTCACTGCGCATGCTCAGTAACGTAACAATTTCTAATTTTGAGTTGAACGTTAGTTAGTTGCGAGGCTGCTGTAAACAATATTAGTTAAAGGTGAAGTAATGAACTTACTCACTGAACATTAGACCGTCAACCGTCATGGGCAAAAGATGTTAAAACCAGCGGAAAGATGGCTACACCCAGGATCCATAAAGAGAAACAGAATGGTACAGAAAAAGCAACCTGGGACATGGACCATCGGCTATACCCATGACGATAGAAGATGAAGATGAACTCGTTAATTATTGATAATACAGCAGAAATAAATGTAACTCGAATTTTGATGAGAGGGAAGTGTAGAGGTAGAGTAGAGAGATTGGGTCGGTAGGTAATGTGGGTATACTGCGACCAACCAATAAAATTGTTGGTAGAGTGGGTACGGCAACCCACCATTAAAGACAAAAGGCAAACCTGTGTTCATTTGCGTTGAAAGTCCAAAAGAAGTCACTGACCTCAGCAGCACCAAAGCTCTACCGACATACTGAGTGCCGCACCCCACGTCTGGTGGTGGAAGTTCTATAATCAAAAACCAACCCACGACAAAATGTTCAAGTTTGGTTGAATTTATAGAGTCTATTCAGCTCACCCAATACGAAAAAAATAGCAGATAATATTTACTTGGATGAAATGTTTCATACATACTTGCACCAGGTGCTAATGACTTCACTCGTACTTAAATCTATTCCAAGTTCAAGCACGGCGCAGATTTAAGTGACATATTATCTATAAATGTCAGAATAATAAGCATACATTTGATATGCACCCTCTTCTTAGAAATTGCATGTCACAAACAATTACCATTCTAGGTTGGATGAATGCAGAGCAAGTCAAATAACTCCACTCCACAATACAAGGACCAATTCTGCAACTCTTTGTTGGGGAGATGAACCGTAGTAAGTCTGGGGAATTTGGCATGACGTCGTTTTTACATCATTGGAGCATGCGTAGTAGGGCTTTACAAATCGCGGAAATTTCAAACTTGCGAAGTACAGACAGAAGTAAAAGTTTAATGGCGGCGAGCAACAGGGGAGCTGCGGTGCAAGATTAAAGTGTATTCATTTCACTATCAAAGTGTTGACTTGTTATTAATGAACTATACCTCGAATTATCAACAATACTTCGATTCAAGGGAAGAAATGAGGCCATCAAGTTGCATTTATGTACGCATGTGAATAATAATATGCATCAAGTGACAAAGTGCAAATAAAATTACGATTTGTAAGAGCTCTCATCCACTATAAAGAATATGCTCCTGAGAAATAAATTTGACCAGGTCTAGATAGGTCTAGCGTTGGTCCAACCGGTCCAATGGAACACTAAACCCTAAAGAAATCAGAAATCCTTTCAATGCAACAGAAACACAACCTTGGCCTAAGAACTCAAAACGCGGAGTGAAATTTCTTCAGCAGCGCACGTGCGCTGCTTGACACATTTGCCCTACATTCTACGCATGCTCCAATGATGTAAGTTTTGATTGGCTCAGACTTACTCGATTTTTCATTGTTTAGAACAATACCGGCCAAGACTCATCTCCCCAACAACTCTACAATTTTATACAGCAATCAAATTTTATATGGATTTATATTGCAAGTTACTTATACTGAGTATGGTCATTTCATTAAATAATTCAAATTAATTAACTTAAAATTGCATATTTATCATACCCAATGCATGCATTGCATGCAGAAACAATTGCGGCTGAAGTGTGGTTAAACTTCGTCACTAGACATTATATGTCTTCGAAGAGCATCTTCACTAAAATAATGCTCATGGCGGCAAGTGGAACTTTGGCATTGTCCAAAACATCGAAGTTCGTTGTGTGATTTACACCTGGTCAGTCTAATCTCTTTCCTTGGTTTTTCATACCTTTTACCTGTAATTTAGTGATAGAAATCTACATATATCGCAAAATAAAAGAGGCCCTTCAGGACTCGTGGCCAAACCGTCTTAAGTGAAAGGTGGCCAAACCGTCTTAAGTGAAAGGTTCAGAATTGCGGTTGGGTTAGAAGCTGTGGCATCCTTCAGAAGTTAGCTGGGTGGGGTGGAATCATTCCGCAATCCAAAGTTGAGTTAATTAGTTCTGCTCACACATATTTAATAGCCTAGGTATCTAGTTCTTAGGTAAAGTGTCATTGAATAAATGTAAAACTGGAAGACATCAATTTAATGCGTTCAAAATTAAAACAAAAAACCCCGTGCCCCAAGAGGGTCACCCGGTAGTTTGACCGATCTTTCCACCCAGGATGTTGCAACCTGGGTGCACTAGTAATGCCTTCTTTTATGATTTTTCATGGCGAGCCAGATTTCCAAACAGATTTTTTCCAACCAATCAGCAGAGGAAGTTTCCCAAAATCGTAAGAACTTTACGTGATAGCAAACAAGAGCAAAACAATTTCCTAATTTGCATAATAATACTATATTGATTTTGGATTTTCAAATTTTGCACTGCCTGATGGTCAAAGAATTCTTTTGCGGACAATAGAACAATACACAGCTGGTCCATATGATGGACCACAGGTTTCTTGTCCATCTTATAGAGTACGAACACATAACATTCCCATATGTATGGTTTGGCAAGGACATCGAGAGTGCCCGGTCACTGCAAACATTACTTCGAAAATGCGCATGCGTCTCATCAATTAAGCAACAAGTCAAAAATAGCCAGTGTCAATAACGCTTTCCCGCTGTTAAAAGAGGAAACCCCCTTAGAAAAAGCACGTGACAGCGACAATCTTTACCGTGAAAGCTCTATTAAGTCCCATAGAAAGAATTTTTCATTAATATTCCAGAGGGGGTTCTTAAACAAACATCAGAAAAATATTCTTGTAAAATAACTGCAAAATCATTTTGATGAGATTTTGTGGTGTAAGCCAATCAGAAATTAAGCATCGTTTAGATTAAAAATAGGGGGAGTTTAATAGATAGGGGGCTTAACAGAGAGGGGGGCTAATAAAGGGGTAGAGAGAGAGAAACACTTATGGTATTTAAATTTTCATACATTGCAATTTGGAATTTCTCATCTTGCGATAATGGTAATTAACATAAATGAAAATATCATTATGATCCCACCTTTGCTTCCTGATTTTGATGGATGTCGTCTTGGGCAGAATTCATTAAGACATTTCTTATCATGCCAATCGTCGCAGATATGAGGCTGGCTTCGCGCAGGCTCGAAATGCCTGAATATGCAATTCTACAAAAGATTTCAGCCATTTCAAATATTTAACCGGAAATATAGTGCTAAATAATATACTTGGCTACACCTATTACACAGTAAAAGCTCGCATATAAGGGCCAAAATGTTTGAATAGAGCCTGCATTGGTTCTTAGCGATAAAACAAATTTTAAGAAATTTATGCTGGGATAGATGGTCTAAAGTCGCGTCGATGTAAATTTTAACTATTGGAAAGCTTTCAACCTTATTCTTCATTGAATCAGAGAAATGACTTAAATTTAACAATTAAGAAATAACTAGAAATAGTGAGATTTTAAGTTGTGGGTTCTTAAAAGTGGGGTTTTTTATATGCGGAGCTTTACTGTAATCAGCTACACAAGACAAGAACAACAGATTTTCAATGCACGAATCTCCCAAAAGAACTTCCGGGTACAAGGAAGCGAAACTGCAATTCGATCTCTTGACATATTTTACATGAAGAAATATCTTCCTTCTGTCGCAATGAATATGCAATTATATTATATGTATGGATGCGTGTACAGAGCGCACAGCATAAAGTGGAGTAGAATCAAAGTGACCAACCTTGGAGCACTTTTCATCTTTCATAAAATGTAAACAATCCGTGTATGGCCTCAGGTCTTTCTCCGTGTGGTGACCATCTTTAAAACAAACTTTGATTTCTTCAGCTCCAAACATCGAGTTTCCATCGGCTTCTTTAGCAGCCCGTTTGGCATCAGACTCATCATAATAATTTACAAAGCCAAATCCTCGTGAAACGCCGTTCTTATGCCGGCTTATCTTTACGCTACATATAGGCCCATATGATTTAAACTTCTGGAAGACATCGCTTTCCTTCACATCTTCAGGAAGAGAACCTATCCAAATAGCATACGTTTTCTTTTCAGTTACTGATACCATAATTATGATATTAATTTCAATATTTAGAAACGATAATTAAATTTACTTCTGTCTTATTTATCTCCAGCAACTTCAATCTTTTCATCTTCGGAGAAGCCAAGGCTTTTCTCAGAACTTCATCGTTTCCAATGTTCACGTGATTTCTTACGTCAATTCGATTGGGCGACTGATGGCCTGCTCGGCCAACACTGTTTCGCTCTTTATAGCAACAAATAATGGTGGCAAAACTGACGATCCAGGCAGCTTTCTGCTGTTCCCTTCTGTTTCTCCAAAAAAGTCTCCCAGCTTTATGGAACCTCGAGAAAGGCCAAGTGGACAATCTCCGCGAGTGACCTGTTGCTTGTGAATATTATGAAATACTTGACACGTTTTCCTTGGCAATTTTAACTCTCTTAGATACCCATATGAACCAAAGTGCTTATTTTGATGTGTAGATCATACGTAAATGAACGAAACAAAAATGAAAATGTGAATATTTTGTTCATTTTCAGCAAATGCTTATCGTTAGGCAAGCTCGGGTCTTTGTTTACTCAGTAAACGCATCAATTGTCAGAAGTTTAGTATGTGCCAAATGTTGCCAAAATAGTTTTCATAATACATAAACTAGTTGCAAACAGGGTTTAGGTGGGTGCTGGTCGGGTGTGTATGAGAAAATTGTTTGATGATGCAGTGTTGGTTGTGTTACAGTTGTGTTACACTGATTTCAAAAATGAAATCAGCACAACACAACTACAGAGCCCCAAAAGTTGAGAATTTTGCCATTACTTTTACACACAACTTTAACCCCGGGATCATGTGACCAGAATAATGTGACGTAGCAACCAGAACCATGTGTTGGAGCTCCTTCATTTCAACTTCGGCCTAATAAGCAAGCGGTTGGTGTTATTTTGCTTTATTTGGTCTCAAAATGCCTGAAAGGGGCGTTGTTGGGGGTTTCCAACATAAAAGATTCGGAAAAGAAAATATCCCTGCATGCATTTTTAACAATCATCGACCAGAAGCGAAGGCAAGAAGACGCAAATGGACTAAATTCGTGAAAACTAAACGTGTTAAATGGGAAGCTTCGAAGTCGTCAGTGATTTGTTATTAGCATAAATGATTAAAAAAGAAAACTAATTTAAATGCAAATTTTACCATTAAAAATCATCGACAATTTAAAATCTGAGAACGGAATTTTCTGGATCGAAGCTAGGTGATTTTCATATCCCGTGCTAAAAACAATTAAAGGTTACTTCAGTGTTTCAGTATACTTACCCTTTCGTTTCCAAGATTCAATAAAACACTAAATATTCTTTTCCCAATATTCCTGAAACGTCTCACTGCACTGGAGCAAAAACTATCGCCATTGATAAGTTGAAAGCAAACACTTTTTACACTTAGTGCTTACACTTTTCAAAATCCAAATGTCATTCTTTGTCCTTCTTTTGAGTAAAATTATTTTAAAACTTTCTCCATATTTTCTTAAAAACTCCATTTCTTTTTTTCCTTCCGTTCCAATTGGCCTGATTCCCTCACGGTGAGAAAAATCTCTTGCAAGTGGCAGCACAGCACTGTTTTATTAAAAAACCAGGATGCGCGCCGAGGACGGAGAAGGATTGAGACTACGTGCAGGCCAGAATTGGACAAACTCACTCACCAGATCTTTTCTCGAAATGGATTAGATTAAGCTCTGCTGTGCAGATGCTTCATTACACAGTAGCAATTTATTAAATATGAATTACAAAAAGAATTACAACCAATTTTTTTTTGCCTTTAAAAAACAATGTCACTTGCTGGAGCAAAACTGTAAATAAATAATTCGGTAAATTCGTACATGAATTAAAGAGCGTCGATAGCTACGTAGACCATACCGTTCAAATGGAATTTCCCAATGTATACAACATTGGGCTGCCTCCATTGACTTTGACTTGCTTGTGCTTAAAGTTTATCCCCAACAACTCAAATTTTAATTGACTGGAGAAAATTATCATCCCCAGGCTGTTCCACCCATCGTCTCTTAATATTCTAAATCAATAAATTTTGTAGCTCATCTACTGAGCGATTATTCGAGGCACTATTGGGGTTTTGATCGGGTTTCAGCATACCTGACAGGCTTGTCTGCTGAGAATGCCGGGGATAATTCTGGTTCATACTATTCATACCTGACGACATTGAGTATTGTTGTTGTTGCTGTTGAAAACCTCCTCCTCCTCTTCCCATTATAGGTTGCTGCGCTGTTTGCATGGAAAATTGCTGACCTTGCATTGATGTCGAGGACATTTGATTGACACCAAACGTCATTGAAGACTGTTGCATGCCTGAATTAGAAATGGTATACGCTATAAACTGACATGAGAAAACCTGGCATAAAATAAAATCCAAGATTATAGTATACCTTGTACAAAGCCAAACAACATTGGAGAGGCTGATATAAAACAGAGTGAACATGAGGGAATACCTCACATATGCCTCTTAACATCCCAGATCACATACACACGATACTATATCAGATTTACGTGAACTAAACTAGATATATTCGATTGGGCGACTGATGCACTGCTCTGCCAACAGTGTTTCGATGCAAGGCTGGGGCTCCATAGCAACAAATAATGGCGGCAAAAACTGACGATTAACCTTATCCACCCAGCTTTCTACCGCTCCCTTGTCTTCATCAGGCTCCCTTCCTTACAAACTTACTTACCAACTTACTCATACGACGATAATGCACAATTGGCAGTACAAAGATTAACATTTCGTAATTCTTAAATTCCACATCCCGTACTCCAAAGTAGCCTAGTTGGATGCAATAGATAACAATGGTCAAAAGCGAAAATTACACAAAAGATGTACCTGTATTTTGCGGTGGACGTTGAGCGGGTTTATTCTGCATGGACATAGAATTCATCGGCATTTTCTGTTGCATGGACGAAAAGTGTTTCATTTCTGGGGTGAGAATTGAGTTCAAACTGCTGCTTGATTGAGTTTGCTGGCTCAAGGTCACATTGGAAGTGTCTCGAATGCTGTTCGTACTTGCATTTGAAAAAGCCGTATTCATAATCGATCCAGCCACGCTCATAGTGGATGAGGTAACTGAAATAAAAGAACGTTAATAGTTAACATTTATATGGGAAAGTGTTTGTTGCAATGAGGCTCTTAACTATAGAAACGATGTTGAACCATTTCGTCATAAACCTTTTTCAAAACAAAGAGGACAGGCTTGGACTACCGTAGAAAACATTAGTTAGGCCATCTAAACAAACGAAACGAAACTTCCAGAACGAGTACGAAGTTCCTCGGTGCCTTGTGATATTGAATTTCGTCTTCGTTTTCGTTTTCGTACTCGATCTGAAGGTCCCTAGTGTCTGTTGTAAGGACGCTCCCTTAAGTTTGGGTTATGAAGCATTGGCTGTTGATTCATCTGCATATGATATCTGCATACGTCAGTATACTCCCGATAACTGCAATGAAGAAGATACCAATAATTGCGTACCTCCTACTGGCGCCAAGCTTGCGTTTTTCATCATCATTGAATCCATCAAGGACTGCGATGGTCTACTGGAAGCAGGCCCAACAGAGCTCATAAGCGAGCTGTTCTGCGTTGATCGAGGAACACTGCCAGTCGTATTTGTCTCACGGGAAGGATTCCCCCAATTAGGATTCCCTTGAAGATGATTCCCATGAAATTGTGACGATGCTTGGTTGTCTCTATTGCTTGCAGCAGTAGTGCTTGCTGAGCCATTGCTTGAGTACGAGCTCTGATGCGTAAAATTGTTGCCTTGTTGAATCGCTGGGGGCTTGTAAGTACTATTGCTTGCGGAACCAAGTGTTTGTCTGCTCTGTACTGTAGATGAAGAATACGGTTTTTCGGTTGGCAGTTTTTGCGTAAGATCTCTGGTAGTCGACGCTGTCGTCTTTTGACTATCTGAGTGATGGGCCATCAGATCTGGCTTTCGCTGCTGTGAACGACCACTTGACATATTTTCATCAACAATACCAAATATTTTTGAAAACTGAAACAACAAAAACTTCATGCTCAATCCCAGTCAACACTAACTCGAGTCGCCAAGGGCTCGATATAAGCAAGTGTTCGAGTCATCAAGTGTTAAAGTAATCGGAGTTATACACCTGATAGCTATGAAATAGTAGACAATGAATTAATGATTTTTATATTATCGATCAGATTAAGTATAACTCGAGCCATTTTAGGCAACGTACCTCCGAAAAGCCTGTAGAATTGACAGCTGAAATGGGAAAAAAGGTAATTGTTCAAAAAGTTGTTAAAGCATACAAGAAACAACTCAACAGAGTCCAGAAAAATGTCAAACCTTCCTCTGGCTGCCAATTCTGTAAATTGGACCTTCCTCATTTTATAGAAGTAAAATAGTGGGGCTTTTTAAACTCCATTGCAAAATTCAAGATATTCTATTGCTATGAGAGTCAAATGTAATTGATAATGTTTTGAGGAAATTATAAAATCCATATGTTTACATAATTGAGTAACATATATATAACAGAAAGTTTGCTGTTTAGCTTTTTACAGAATGGTAATAGATTTTATAGAGAATATTTACCAAAATTTTTCCTCAAACCGAAATTTTTATAAAATTAGTAAACCTTCCTCAAAAATGACCATAAAAACAAAAGCCTTCCTCCGGCTCAGAGCCGTGGAGCCGTGACTTTTTCTGGACTCTGCAACTCAAAACGATTGGATATAGGAAGATATTCCACACATTTCACGTTTTTTACTCCGAACAATTATTCCAAGCATCGGGCCATACACGGATTGTTTACATTTTATGAAAGATGAAAAGTGCTCCAAGGTTGGTCACTTTGATTCTACTCCACTGTTAACATATCAAGGTTAAAATGCAATTCAGATACCGTTGAATATGGTGTAAATTTAGCTGCACCACACTGTCACTTTTAGCCAAACTATGCTGTAATATCAGCTATGCTATACTGCAAATCGTAGATCCATTATCCTATAACTCTCATACCTTGGCTGTGCGTTAACAATTAGCAAAAAAAGATATTGTAGCTCAAAGCTGAAATATGCTGTAACTACAACTGCATTGGTTTGGTTAGATAACTGGTATTTTGTAAAAACATGTCTCCCATCCCACAAACTACAAGCATAAGACGGTGGGGCATCCCAGCAAATGTTGAAAAGATTTGAAAAATGGCGATGTCAAGAAATTTGAAAATGGTTTTTTAACACTTTTGTAAGCCTAATAGCTTGCAAAAGTAGATAAATCAAAAGGCAGTGAGTGGGAGAAACAATTCTATAATTACATTTATCAGGGCTTCCCAGAACGAGTTTATCGACTTTTGCCATTATTTCCTTCATATCATTTGATTCATCAACTGTCTTTGAAATTTCAAGGGCTGACCTGAAACAGCAAAAACAAAGCTACAACCAATTATACCAGATACAAAAATCTTTCAAATATGTAATTGAAGTGGCAAAGCTGTGGTATAAAGAACGGTAATAATATTTTCTCACTTTTGTTGTTCCTGCATTTGATTGAGTTGTTCCAGTTTAGTTCGATGTTCTTGATCAACACGATCCAACATTTCCCTTATCACAGACATGAAATTATTGAACTAAAGAATAAACACGTGAAAAATATTACAGATGAAACTTAATTAAATCGGCAATAATCGAAATAGTTTACATCGGTCACATAGCATATCACGTTATTTGCAACATAAAGCTCTCACTTGTGTCAAATTGAGTCCTGGGTCTATGGCAATTGGCAGAAGGAATGGAATTGCTTTCGTGGCTAGGTAGTCCTTTTCGATGTTCATTTTTTTATGAGTGATTGTCTTCTTGTAGATTCCTGTTGGTTATAATAATTAGTAATTAGTAATTCGCTCAAACAAAAGACAATTCGAAATAGGGAATGTTAAGTCTATTGCTATGAACGTCTTACCAAGTATTGCCATAAGAACGGCTGGTTCTTTTGACGGAATTTGCGGAAATATTGGAAAAATATCATCAACCATCATGAACTTATCAAGATATTCCATAATCTTGCCAACACAGACCAAAGCATTTACTCGAACCTAAATAAATAAAGTACGTCAGGCATTAGATCAACACCAATGAAATAAGTACGCACTTTGATATACACTCTTTTCTTTTTATAAGAATAAACTTTATAAGAATAATGAGGCTCAAAATTCGTGAAATTTAAGAAAATTTTAAGAATATTGTCAGGCTCAGAATCTTGTGGAACTATTATTTTTAGCAGGCGTTTTTTATTTTTGAATTCGTGTGCTTTTCACGGGCAATGGTGTCGAAATTAAAGTGTCGAAAAAATCTGTGCTACAGGAAATAAGGACTTATTCTGTTAGCAATTGTAGTTATGCGTTTTTGGCATTGATGATAATAATAGCAGTGTATTGCCATATCTGTATTTTCTGCAGCGCTAAGAATTAATTTAAGAATATTCAGAGGCTCAAAATAGAAAAAAATTAAGAATAATGAGGCTCAGTAAAAAATTAAGTATTCTTATAAAAAGAAAAGAGTGTATGAACAGTCAATGGTAGCACCCAACTCGGACAAATAGTAAGGCAATATTCTATCTAATAGAGCCAATCAATATTCTACTATATCTAACACTCGCTATCTAACCTTGAGGGGAAATATCGATAGAGATAATGGATGCGAAACATATGCAAAAGAAAAGAATTAGATCATGATAATGGATAGTTGTAAGTGCGAAGGCCAAATGTAAGTGCAGTTGTAACATTTGAACAATGGTTGGACAGAAGTTAAACAGAAAGCGGAAATGCAAACTTGGTGAAGTTTTATCAAAGATTCAAGTTATCGAGGCTCAAAATTGAGGCATACATAATGCAAGTCAAAATTAAAATGGCTTGATGTTGTTGAGTTGAGATTGACTTTTAGGAGGTAGACGAAGAGGTTCATTTTAATTGTAATGTTCAATGTTTCTCTTTACTTACGGAAAGTGCTGACGTCTTCAAAATCAAATTCTTGATCCTCGGTACGATTGCATTTTTCAATGAAGAATAATCAATCATGTGTGCAAAGTCAGGAATAATACTCAATACCAATTCCTGGATGGGGAAAGCAAAGAGCAATAAGTTACATATATTCTGAGACTCAAATACAATCTAAACTGTGCAATACATACACATCATTTCATATAAACATTGCACGTAAAAAGTACACACGCATGCAACACATTAATGAGCTCATCTTGTAAATCAACAAGAATTTCATGCTATACCTACAAGATTTCATTTCACAGCATTAGATGCCACATTTTATATACTTTGCCCAAAATTGCATGTACGAATTTCAATGCAACACGTACAGCATCTTAAGCAACATGAGCGTAACGTTTCACGACTCAATCTCGCTGGTATAAAAGACATTAAATGAGGGTTGATCAGAGTGATATCTACGTTACCTCAATTGCGACTGATGGTGATTCCAATGCCCTGAAGACCATTGGCAAAACGTAGCTCTTTACGTCATCAGCAGGTGTTTTCTTCAGTAACAATTCCATCCTTTGCATAAATATCAACAGCACCTTCAAAATCAAGACAAGCGTTTCAAATAACAAGATTTCACAGTCACAATTCCTAAAAATGAAGACAAACTTTAAACAACTAATCGATAAAATTCCACAGTTGTTAGCTATCGATGCTGTAAATTAAGAAACGTCTTTAGAATTATTTAAGGATAATGAGTACATACGGATATATTGAATGAGAGTGACAAAAAAGACCACACGAAAATATATAGTTAACGTAAAGAAAAAGAGATTCATAGCTACAAATAGACGTTCGTCCACTTGAGCATTGCTGGTTAAGCTCTCGAGGAAAAATGAATTCCTGCGTGACGTTGTTCGGATATACCGTATTTCCTTTAATTAGCGCCTACCCTCTTTTAAGCGCCCCCTCTAATAAGCGCCTAGCAAACTTTGAAAAATATTTAATAAGCGCCCGGGCGCTTATTAGAGGAAATACGGTAAGACAGTTGAGTAGCCATACAAGCCGAATCAAAGTCAAACAAGTACTCAACTACAGTCAGATTCAAACTCACTAATAAAAATGCTTTCTATACATCTGCAGCGGTTCAAGTTAAGAGACAGCAAGATACTCCAAATGAAGCAGAGCAGAATACACAATACTTCAACGTATTATACCTGAACTGGTTCTTGGACGGTGAAAATCTTTTTCAGTTCTGGAAGAATCAATTCTCTGTACTCTTGGTCGGTACACTTCTCGGCAACCAGAAACACATTCGGCAAAACAAATGGAATCATCGCATGATTTGGGAACTCCAAGAACAGATGCGGGACGATTCTCTGATGAACAACTCTCTATTGAAGAAGACAACAAATTATCACAATTCTGACATACTTTGTGAATTACACAACTTATTATAAGACACTGACTTATTAGAAACTAAAGCCAGGATGGCCAAAAATTGAAGAAACATCAGCATTAAGGCTTGAAATAAATCAAGAAACTGTAAAATTTCCATTTTAAAGATTTTGTTAGCTTTTGTTTGGAATTTTTATTTTCATCTGGTGGGGTTTTTGAGACGATCCAAGTTTATATTCATTTAAAAATAATCAACTTTAAAGGAATAAAATAATTTTAGATCACAAAAATATAAAAGCGATTAAGTAACTTCTGTTACAAAAACACAAACATTGTCATGTCAAATTTATAAACGTTGTACGAAATGCTGATCCAAGTCTCTATTTCTTAACACGCAAAAACGCGTCAAACAAGAGCCTCACCAGTTCTGCTTTACAGCAAAACTTCAGTAAGCAAGGTAAAATTCATATTTTTCTTATAAAAGAACTACTTAAGGAATAGTCTAATTTAAGCATTGCTTGAGGCATTGCTTGCAACGTTCACGTTCATAGCCTTTGATGGTGTATATGCTTAATCATAAATAAAACATAATGACCAGAGAATGCCGTAAATCACTCCTCAGTTTTAGAGGCACGTCTGATCATTTTGAAACTTCAGTCAGTCTATACACTCTGCTTCCTTCGGAGATTACAACATAAGTGCTGCGACCTCAAAGCTAAGTTCCAAGATTATCACAAGATCGTATTCGATTATTTTAAGTGCAAAATGCATTCACACCGTCGTGCTTTGAATGATGCGGACAACTTTTAGACGAGACAATTAATGTGTGACTCTCTAACAAGAAAACAAATCTGGAACTTCTGTCTGGTACCAACATGGTCAGTTTGAAATGCACAAACGAATTATGTTGTAACAAAGCGTGAGTAATAACAACGAAGGCTCTCTTACACCACCTGACTCATTGATGGTAGAAGTTAGGATTTAATTAACAAGACCCCTACCCTCTATAAATTTCGTGAAAGAGCAAGTGAAGTAAAACACTTTGCAATCAAAACATAAACTAAATATTCAGATTTGAAGGCCAGACCGCTTGGGGAAAAGCATTCCACATTCTACCCATTACCCCCTGTGTCCCTGTGTTCTTACACGTCATCACTACACCCTCCATATACTATGTGATCATCATGATACTATAATTCCAAGGCATTTTACATTTGAAGAGCTACAAATAAAACAGGGCAAGGAAAATCAAGGCACACTAAAGAAGAAATACGTTCTTGAATCAAGTCAAATACAATGACATACTAGGGTAATTCAAAGTAAATGAAGAGACGGTTGAAGACGCAAAGTGACAATACAATAAATGCAATTATCGACTTATGAATATCAATAGCAGGAGCTTGACAATTGTTATATTATGTTCCAATCAAAAACAATAGATCATAAATCAGTGGATCAGTAATCAGATCTAGTGTTATACACTCAGTATCAGATCAAATCAATTGATTCTTACTTTACGCAAATCTAGATTGAGATTTCTATACCCCAAAAAGCTCCAAGGCTAATCTGAGCAGTAGGTAATGGCTGACCCAACATCAGCATTGAACCATAAAAGCTCATAAAAATAATTGTGGAGTTATTTTATACGAACTGTTTTGTAAAATTTATTTGAAATTTCTATCAAGCCCTCTCTGGAATCTCAAAAAAGGCCAGTCGGAGTTGGGGGGCTGGGGAGCACCGCAGCCCCCATTAATTTGCAAACATTTGTTTCTACTAACCACCACTTCTAGCTTTTCTCAATAGGCATCAAAAATCATAATTTGTGTACTCATTAAATACTAGTTTTCCAGAAATAAAAAGGGCGTGGTTTCCAAACCCCGGAGGCACACCCCCAACCTTGGCATTCTCTCACAATCCCCAATATCAAAATTGTTGCGACGATCTTGCCAAAACTAATTAAGTTTTACTGCCCCGAGGGAGGTTAACAGTAAATCATTTACAGTAAAACTCAATCAAATCCTTGAGGTTAAGTTTGTGCAGAGAAGTCGTTGAAGAAGCGTGTAGAAATACAAATGGTGATTACAGCTAGCGTCGAAAGATATTCTCTCCCTTTTGCACAGAGGCATCTTTATCGGTTTTAAGATTTCAGAGCTCTACTGTGTAGGGATTCTAAAACCAGTTGGAAAACGTCTTCAAGGATTGAATGAAGTCTAAGATTCGCAAATTTACGATACGAAGGTCGCAATAAGCCAACTTAAGTTTCCTAATCATAAGAGCATCTTACGAAACTTTAAACTTAAAAATATAACGTTGATTGTTCCATGAAACAAGTACTTGCAGATGAGAGAACGTGTGGAAAATGTTGTTTAAAATACAATGATTGAAGAAGACAGTACTTGAAGAGTAATGTATAAAGGAGAAAGACAATGTTTGAAAAAAAAGAAAAAATCCTTAACATATTGTTTAAGGCGGGAAGTGTCTGACGCAAATTGTGATTAAAGAAAAAAAATTTTGAATAAGAAATACTCAAAAAAGCATAAACAGTTGAAAATAATTACCTTTGGAAGTTTACTTATGACTCGATGAAGATTTTTGAAAAATTGGGATTTGGTCATATCATCTCTTTGCACCAATGAATGCAAATATTTTAACGTCATAGCTGCTACATCGTCAAAAAATTCATGCTGAAACAATAAAGACATAAATTAAAATACGATTAGCATATGCGATATTCCTATGACGCAGAAATGTACAAGGGCTTGTTGTTGATAATAGATAAAGTTTGGAATACTTGAAAGAATTCCCGAGCTAAAGGAAGAAAGCAAATGAAATCACGACTTCGCAATGAGCGGAAGTTTAGATATCAAAATATAAAAAATATCAAGAAACAGATAATGAACCAGTACGGTGGCCGAGATGGGCCACGGAAAATTTCAATTCAAATCGAGAAAAGATTTCCAAAATCGAGACAACTTTTTTCAAAATCAAGAAAGGTTTTTCAGAATCGAGAAACATTTTTCAAAATCAAGAAAAGTTTTTTCAAAATCAAGAAAGGTTTTTCAGAATCGAGAAACATTTTTCAAAATCAAGGAAAGTTTTTCAGAGTCGAAAAAAAAATTTTTCAAATCAAGAAAAAATTGTCAGAATCGAGAAACAATTTTACAAATCAAATCAAGAAAAAAGTTTTCAAATCAAAATCACGCTTACACGATCGAAATCACGCAAAGCACGATCGAAATCACGCTTACACGATCAAAATCACGCAAAACACGAACAAAAATTGCAGTATAATATATTAGTCACTCACTGTCAGGAAGAAGCTCCAATACCTAGGCCGCTTTCATTATCAACATGTATTGCGCTCAATGCGGGCACAATCTAGGCCTACACGAAGATGTATTTTGCTGTCAATGTGGGTCCATCGTGCACAAGGGAGAGCATGAATATCAAAAGTTTGATGGTAAATTTGAATTTAGAACAGAGAAAGAGGCTATTACCTACTATTTTAAACGTCACTTTTCCAACAAGACAATCGTAATGTTTTTACAACAGTACCAAGGAATTTCAATCAGTGTCAGGACACTGAAAAGACGTCTTTCTGAGTATGGTCTATCAAGAAACCAGCATAAAAATTTAGCAGATGCATCTATTAGGGAGATCATAGAGAGAGAGATACATGGTCCATCCTCTTTAAAAGGCTACAGGGGAATGTGGAATACCCTGAGATGTTCATATGGCATTATTATCCCTCGTGATAGGGTGATGAGATTATTAAAAGATGTTGATCCTGAAGGAACTTCCCTGCGCCAAGCCCGTCGTTTACATCGAAGGGTCTATACATCACCAGGTCCAAACACATGTTGGCACATCGATGGGTATGACAAACTGAAGCCATATGGCTTACCAATTCACGGATGCATCGATGGATTTTCTCGAAAGATATTATGGCTTCGAGTGACAAGAACCAACAACAACCCCCTAGTGACGGCTTTTTTCTTTATCCAAAAATTAAGGGAACTGAAATGCTGTCCCCAGATTGTCCAAACTGATTGTGGCACAGAGAACGGCATCATAGCAGGGATTCAAAGTTTTCTTTGGCAAGACGAAGGAGCTCATAGATATGGTTTTTCACCCTCCAACCAACGTATAGAGAACTGGTGGTCTCATATGAAAAAATCGTTTTCTTCGTGGGTGATTGATTTTTTCAAGAATCTTGTCTTGGAAGGAATTTTGATCCCTGGTAACCACATCCATATGGAGTGTGTGTGGTTCGTATTTTCTGATTTTCTTCAGACAGAGTTGGATAATGTAAAGTTCCACTGGAATACTCACCACATCAGGAAAAGTAGGCACGACACTGTCGGCGGGATTCCCGATGTTCTTTTTTTCATGCCAAACGCAACAGGTCACACTGATTCAAAGAAAGAGCTCAGCGAGCCAGAGATTAACAATGTAACCACTCAAAGGAACATCGAAGCAGAAGCATTACCGATTTTGAATGAACATGATGAAGAACTGTTCCAATTTTTTCAATACGTAGTAAATGAGGAACAACTATGCTTTCCTCCCAAGACATGGGATGAAGCAAAACAAGTATTTTCGAGGATAATTGAACTATGCTAATTCTTAAACAAGCCAAGAAAACATTTAACAAAACATTTAACAAAACAAATTGACTGCAACAAGCAAATGAACTAAAAATATTGTAGTGTTTTATAATCTTTACACATGTGAATGGCAAGCAGATATTAGCACAATCAGATAAACCCACTCACTGCAATAACTCACTTTTTCTGCACAGAAGCCCCTTTTACCTAGAACAGAAAAATTGTGTTTCTCTGATAAGTGGGTTTTCGTCAAAGTAAGTGGGTTTTTCTCAGATATAGCAGGTTTTAAACCTTCTTCCTGCTGCATGCTTCATCAAGGATGAGTCATACTTGGATGTGACAAAGATTGTTTACATAAGCTATAACTCACGAACTGAGCAATGAAAAATATGGGAATGAACCCCCCCCAAGACTTATGTATCTTAGAAAAAGACCCATTGTATATCTGAGAAAAACAAGTTAGTTGATCTGGGAAAGACCCACTCCATCTAAAAAAGGTATTCATCTGTCCTAAGAAAACCAGTCTTTCAGATACAAAATCACACCCAGCTTATCCGAAAAACTTAACTTGTTTTGAGTAAATCAGGTTTCCCTGCAAAGGGGAGTTTATTGGAAAAACACCCAAAAAGTGGGTTCATCTGATTGTGGTGATATTCACTTGCCATACATGTCTATAACTTTGCTCAAATATGACATCTTCAAATCATGCCAAAGTCTGGAGCTGAACAAATGTCTTCCACAAAGCTGTCATGAAATGCCTCTGGTGTTGCAGAATATCGTGGAGATACAGGCAATGTTAGCACCAAGGAGCAGGTATTGGCCATAATACCCATCCCATACTGCTCTGGTTTTGGGTGAATGAAGGAAATGGAACCTTTGCCAACCATATCTTTGGTGATATACTTTGAACCACTGCAGAACTTTAGCACATCGGCCAGTGAAACACATCTCTCCACGTGAATCTCAGCTTCATCTTCCAATTCGATTGTTTGACGTTTTTCTTGGGAATCATACTGAAGGCCTTCCAAGAAACCTGTGAGGTTGAAGTAGACATCTTCTTCTTTCTCTCGCATTTCATTTTTATCAGCATCACATGTGTAATTTATTGTTGCAAAAACTGAAAGAAAATCTGAGGCCTTCAACGAATCAGGGGTGCTAAATTCCAGTCTGCTTTCTTCATAGTGATTCTGTAGTATGGATAGAAGACCCAATACATCAAGACCTTGTATAAAATCCTCAATTTGTGATGCACATGCTAAAATGCAGTAATGATAGGCAACTTTGTCAATAAAGTCATACTTATCCTTGTGTCGAATGGATGGATTCATCACCCCTGCAGAAAATCTTTCCGGAAAAGAGTCTATCTTTTCATTGAACTCCTCCTCCGTGGCTGCAACCTTTATTTGGTTCAACTTTGATTGAATCTCAAAGTCTGGAATATCTGCAATAGTTGGTTTCACAAATGGACACTTCAGAATTCTTGAGATCAAGGCAGGCATAAAGTAGCGAGGACCTGCACATCCATGGATAAGGGCAATTGCCACCAATGTACCAAAAAGACGGAACTCTCCATTTTGCAATCTCTCTGTGTCATGCAGAAAGGTGTATGTCACACCATTTCCAGTGCAGAATAGAAACCTTTTTGCATCTTCAAAAAGGATGGTAAAAAATTCTTTCAGAGGCCCTCCTGCATCTACGCCTGCCTCGCCAATAAATTGCACTCTTATTGGCTTGACCCCATCCCTGAATAGCCTAGCAAGTTTTTGCGACGCATCTTGCCACACTCGTCTTCTTCTCACAGCCAAAACAACTGTTTCTCTATCCTCAGATTCCCTTGAAAAAGCACTGGACAAAGTTCCCATTTTTTCACTGTAAGTAAGATGAATCTCATCTTCCTTTTTGGGTTTGTCTTCCACATTTGAGCTTGAAAACATAACTGACATTGCGCCTTCGAATTGAGGGGGTGGATCATCTTCTTTGCTAAGTGTTTCAGTCGAATGACAAGGATCACTTGAAAATAATGTTTCAAAAGCAGGGGGAAAGTTGAATATTTCTTCTGTAAATGAATCACAATCTTTAGAATGTGCATTCCCCCCTTCAGCATGATCACTATCACTGTCTACAATGGTAGTGACCTCAGTGACCTCTGCACTAGCTGGCTCGAAAACTGCCAGTGGGCATAAGTAGAAATTTAGTTGGGAATATGGTCGTCCCAGCTCTTCTTTGTAAACATTCAATTTGAAAGGCAGCTCATCATTTCCAGGAACAGTGATCACTTCCTTGTAGTCAGGATACAGCAGAACATATACGTCATTAATGAACGACTGGTCATGATCGGAATGTTTCTTTATGGC
>RQOL01000863.1:600090-689142 GCA_013076295.1 Sanderia malayensis | reverse complement strand
ATATTTCAGCGCTGTGAAATCTTAGCAAGCTCTCAATTTCAGTGCTATATTTCTTCAGGCTTTATTTCGCACAAAATGAAAATCTTTATGCTATTGAACATGCGCATTGACGGAGATGCAATAAAGTTTTATTTAAAACATTTTCAACATCAACTGTCGAAAGATACTACACGATATTCACAACATTAAGTACTTTGTGCTTGCAAGGCAATTTCACTTTAAAACTTTATGCAACTTTCTCGGTTTCAAAATCCAGTACTGGACTTTTTTAACCCTTTGAAGAGCTGAGTGCGCCAGTTAAAATTCTTCGGACTATGACTTACCATGTAAATACTTGCAGACATAATTAGCAATCTTCGCACGTCTTCAAGCACCACACGTGCAGATATTCCAAATTCATTCCGAGGACCAGAAATCCCTTCCATCTGGCCATCTGCAGGGTACAGTGGTTTCTTACCGTTGATAGCAAGAACGGGTTCCCCGGCTTGACTTTTCATAGCACAGATTGAAAGCATTCCCTGCAAACTCTCATCTGCAAATTATAAAAGTATTTTCCAATTAGGAACATTCAATGCTTTCCTTCAAGATGAACACTAGAAACCTGTATTACCCGAACAATGCTACCGTGTTACCTACAGCCCTTTCCCGTTATCCCTTCTTGTTAAATGATCAATCTTACATACCACCCTCTCGGAACTATAAATTGATATAAATTGATACAAAGCAATGATTTGATATAATGTAGTTAATTTCCATGTACACCACAATGATTTTACACCATGAGATGATTACTTGTTCCGAGTTTTTTCGCAACGGGGCAAAATACATGGTAACCCCTCCCAAAATCCTGATAGAAATATGTTAATGGTATGAAATGGTATGAAATTCGCCCCAGTTTTATTTTGTCATAATACACCGTCGTTTCCAGCACAAAATTTGATGAAAAGTCATAAAAATCATTATCATAGCCGCATAGATTAAAATACACAAAATAAGAAACAGAGAAGCAGAGCAAGTAGGGTTAATAAACTACAAAATTTAAAATTAAATAAACGCCCGCGGCCTTCTTTTGATTAACAAATAAATGAACGCTGGTTTTAAATACCGTAAATCCTCGAATAAGCCCCCCCTAAGTAAGCCTCGCCCCTAAATAAGCTCCTCTCTAAACAGGCCCCATCCTGGTAATCACTGGCGAGGATATTGAGTCAAAGCATCCAGGCATTGAAGTTGTGCAGTGAATCTATTGCGAAAGCAAGTTTATATTTCTTACTGACCTGCATACAATAGCGTTTGCAAAGCTCAGCATTTGAAAAATTTCGCTTTTTCAGAAAGTACTCCAGCAAAGAAGGCACTCAGAGAAGCGCAAAGACGATCAGTGAAAAAGGCAAGAGGCGGTCAAAAACTAACATGGTTAAAGATGTTAGAACGTTACTTAGAAAGGGTGGAGGTTGGAATAGCTAAAGGTAGTGGTAGTTATAGTATTGCTACACATGAACAAATTGCTAATAAAGCCGCTTTGGCAGGTGTTGGTTTGCCGCGCGATGTCCCATTGACGCGAGCGTTCCACAGAGAGAGAGAGAGAGAGAGAGAGAGCCAAGCCCCGATGACTTATTCAAAACGTTACAGTGCTGCCAATGGTTTCATGACAAGGTATAGCTACAGATCTGAACGTGCGATATCTGAAAACAGCGAGCTAGAAATAGCCAAACCCGTTGTATTTTGGATGCGAGAAGCGATACAGGCGCAACATACTGGTAACGACACGTGTGCACGAAACGATGACATGTGCACGTCAAAAGTGCATCGCAGGGTAAAAGACCAAGATAAAAGAAAACGAACTTCACTTCACAACATATGGAATCTTCAAAGAATAAAATACACAGATGGAAATCACAACGTGGTCTTGAATTAAATTAGTAAATTAAATAATTAGGTTTTTGACGTACAATATGTATGCTAATGGCAAACTTGAAAAGTATGCTACAAGTTAAAGCTATAAAATGAATATGCTCTAAATTAAGCCTCTATATCGAGATGAGTTACTCTGAAGTACAGTCTTTGTGGTGAAAACATTATCAAGCTCTTATAAAATTCACCCGACTTCTACATTGTTCAAGTAGAAGCATGCTGTAAATTGAATGACTTTCATCTGGAAAACTTGAATTAAAAGTTCTCTGGAGGTGGTTCGTGACCACGTGGTCCATTAAGAGTTGATGCTGCAGATATGATGCTTGTCGAAGGCTTTGGTTTTGAACCAGGCTTTCCCTTCGGTTGTTTGTCCATTTCTTATCTCTCCCTTGCAACAAAATTCTAGAATGAACAAGATAAGTATAGTGTTATCAATCGCATTTGCATAAGTAAATTGATAAATAATACATCAAATTAAGTATCATTGCTGCGATATAAAATGAAACTATATAATAAATAAAAGTATGTATTCCATGCTTAGGGCACAGCAAAAAAAAACAAGTAAATATCAATGTGTAATCCATCCAAGAAACAAAGAAATGCATGGATAATACTTAAAAGAAAATAAACAAATAGTAAAGCATATTCTTACCAGTAAAATTCAATGAATTGTCAACAATTCTGGCGATGTAGTAAAGATGTGCTCAATAGTTCTTTTTGATGGAAAATGAAGTTGGCTGGAAATACCATTGCGTTATTTGAAGCATTAAGCAATCGGGAATTCCCTTTTCTTAACATTAAACATATCGGCCATGGTTTTTTTCCCAAGCATAACAGCGCAACACTTAACTTAGTGCCATGGGGAAATATTACGGCGTATTATGCCATAAGGTGCAGGGAATTTCCCTGGGCTCTAGAACAAAAATTGACGAATTGTAAGTATTAGAGATACTTTAAATTTTGCATACACATACAATAAAGCAAAGGGTATCTCCCACTGCCACTTTAACGTACGATTTGGGTGAAGCCCAAGACTGTAGGATATTTTTTCATAATTAAGCTTTAACAAAACCCATATTTATCGTTAGAGAATCGGTCTCATCCATATGTATGATTCTTACTTTTGAATTACTATATAAAACAGCTGAAAATATGATACTAATTATACGTGATTTGATTGATCATTTGATTATATCAAACACTTTTCTTTTAAATTTTTACGAAACAGTTGGAAATATCTTAGGACCAGAATGAAAATGTAAATATGCGGCATCTTTATATAATCAAAAAAATTTGTATGACATCATGTTGCTAGCAAGACAACCATCAGAAAAATATTAATTGATTTTCAATCTTAAATCTTGCTGCTCGCATGCTAACTCCGCGCGGCTATCCTTAACGGAGTCGTTAGAACGGAAGCAAGTATCCACTGTTCACAACAAGCAAGAATTGATGATGGAGATATAGCTAACAACAAAGCCAATACTTTGGCCGGTTATGCCTTGTTGCAGAATCAGGTTGCATCAACATTGAAAATGCATACGTGCAGATGATAGCATTTCTCGAAATAAAAAAAATGACGCCAGAAATTGCAATAATTTAACTTTCATAACAATTCATAGCAACTAAAATAATAACTGCAACACCCTCTTCTTCTTTTGAGTTGGAGCTATATTGCATATTTACATAATGTTAACCATACGCTCTAAATTAAGCCTCTATATCAAAATGAGTTACTCTGAAGTACAGTCTTTAAGGTGAAAACATTATCCAGCTCTTATAAAATTCACCCGACTTCTACATTGTTCAAGTAAAAGCATGCTGTAAATTGAATGACCTTCATCTGGAAAACTTGAATTAAGAGTCCTCTGGAGGAGGCTCGTGACCACGTGGTCCATTAAGAGTTGATCCTGCAGATATGATGCTTGTCGAAGGCTTTGGTTTTGGACCAGGCTTTCCCTTCGGTTGTTTGTCCATTTCTTATCTCTCCCTTGCAAGAAAATTCTAGAATGAACAAGATAAGTATCGTGTTATCAATGACATTTGCATTAGTAAATTCATAAATCAGTAATTAATTAAGTATCGTTACTGTGATATATAATGAAACTACAAAATAAACAAAACATCAACATTAAAATAATCAGTATTCTAAACAGACTGAAGTATTCAATGCTAGGGTACAGCAAAGAACAAGTGAATATAAATGTGTAATGCATCCAAGAAGGAAAGAAATGCATGGATAATACTCAAAATAAAATAAACAAATAGTAAAGCATATCTTACAAGTAAAATTCAATGAACTTTCAACAATTCTGGCGATGTAGTAGAGATCTGCTCAATAGTTCTTTTTGATGGAAAATGAAGTTGGCTGGAAATACCTTCGCGTTATTTGAAGCATTAAGCAATCGGGAATTCCCTTTTCTTAACATTAAACATATCGGCCATGGTTATTTTCCCAAGCATAACAGCACAACACTTAACTTAGTGCCATGGGGAAATATTACGGCATATTATGCCATAAGGCGCAGGGAATTTCCCAGGGCTCTAGAACAAAAATTGATGATTTTTACATAATATGCATACTAAGTATTAGAGATACTTTAAATTTTGCATACACATAAAATAAGACAAAGGGTATCTCCCACTGCCACTTTATAGTACGATTTGGGTGAAGCCCATGAGGTTGAGTGCGTAAGGCAAGGGTGCTTTCCAAATGCATCGAGCAAATCGAAGATTCTAGAAGGATTGGTCATCTGAAAAAACCCTTTTCTTAATATACGGCCATGCAAGTTTCCCTTGTACTAAAACTGGCTTAGGGGGGACAGTGTAGTTGTTTTTGAGCGTGAAATACGTTGAGGCAACTGAAAATTCTCATCAAAATGAAGAAGGCATTGCAATGGAAGTCAATGGAATTTGTGATAAATTTGAGCGGGAAATGTATGGCAATGAAATTCAAGGTGATATTTTGGCTGTGGAAGACAAAGCTGTTGCAAACAAGGGGAACTTTCAATCAGAATGTGGACAAGCACTTGCCGAGTGGCACATGTGTCCTCAATGTGGACCATACCCCGTCCGAGATACAGAAGGATAAGCAAGAGAAAATTCCCTTCGAAGTAGTATAAAATCAGAAGAAACCATGTTATCATACAAGGAAATTTTGGAAACTTAGAGCGATATAAACTTAGAGCAATATATTTTGGCAAACATTGGCAAAGCAAGCAACGAAAGAAACATGTCGAATGATACAGGACACGAACCACCGCCATCAGACGATGAATGGGAAGGTAAGACGCATATAATCCTACTTAAATGCAGAATTTGTTTCATTTTACCTGGTGCCAGAAGTAAACGCAAAAGGCTCCGTCGAAACGGTGTCGCCTTTTGGCGTTATCGAATTGCATGGGTTTCTATTGGTAGAGTAAAATCGCCGATAACTTGAACCACTGATGACTCGAACAACAACCAGGACGTAAATTTCAGTTTTATTCTACTTAAGAAAGAGACCCCCAAACATTGTCCCTTTTTGGTTGTAACCCACGAAGAACGTGTCTCTTTTGTGAGAAATAATGCCCACAATAGTGCACCTTTTACATTGAAATGCTTCGAATGTCCAGGGCCTTGATAACACGATCGGTCACATTCTGGTTCGAGTAATTGAGAACATTTTGTAGTTGGTTACTGATCGACACTGAAACAACATAGCAGCATCTTTAAAAACTCATGAATCGCACATCTATTCTGGTCAATAGCAATGGCGTAGGGGCCGGAGGCGGTTCATGCCTTTTTTATTGTGGCGTTCCCCTACTTCTTAGTACGGTCCAACGCCTCTGGTTAATGCTATGTAATGTAATATTTTCTGACCAGGTTCAAGCAACGACAATAATCATGGAGAACATGGAGGTTATGAGCAGCATCAACATCATCATCATCATCATCAAGGCGGGGGTGATTGTCCAGGCGGTGATTATATGGTTTTCAAATCATAATAGAATCTCATAACAGTAGAATAACAATCCCCATGCATATATCCTATATAGCTATACAATAGACTCCCGCTATGGTACAAAACAATGCCATAATGACACAAATGCCATTGGGCATAGTGACAATATTCGCTGTACCAACAGTTCGATATTTCGCATGAGTATATATTCCTGGCTATTGCTATTTCTCTGCTCGATTATTGAACAATTTCACTTTCTAACCGAGATATTTTGTAGCATTTTATAAAGATTTATAGGCAACTAAAACCAAGATGACCAAAAAATTAAGAAACTTTAGTACTCGGTTCAAAATAACAAGGACACTGTAAAAATTCCATTTTCAAAAAAAGTTCATTTGGGTCTTTCTATCAAAAATCTTGCTAATTTTTCTTGAGAAAGATTGAAATGCATAAGTTGCATGGGCTATTTTCGCGACGATCTCAGTTTCTATCCGTCTAAAAATACTTCAAATTTCCACGCCAATGGCATAACACGCGGTGTGCACCTTTAAGCACAAAACAAAGGTCCCCCAAACAGGTGGGCCTGGAAGGGGGCCACGCGAAAATTTCTGAACGATTTTGGTAAGAATTATTCTATTTAACCTGATTTGGTATCTTAATAATTGCCTTGTTGATATCAATTAATATTGTTTAAAACTTGTATAACGCTGTAAAAAATTTATGCAGTTAAGGGAAATCTCGGCCTGTAAACTTGATTTGCAAAAGTATAGGGGCCCCAAAGCACTACTTTGATTAAGGGCCCCACACACTGACCTGTTACGCCACTGTTCAAAACGATAAGATGGTTTCTGGAAAATTGCAAAAGAATTAAGAAGCTTTTAGTACTTGATGCTAATCCAAATAAATATAAAAAAACGTGTAACGTCGGAAAATTACATCTGCAAAATCCTACACCTGATCTGTAGCAGTCGTAAATCACCACATAGAGATACCAAGTATGAAAGTATATGAATACTGTTTATATCTAATTAATAAGACCGTAAACGAGAGATCATTCCAGTCTCCAACCATGTGTCTGCTTGTTCTAGATTATCAGATATCCGTAAGAAACCTAAATGGAAGAACAACTAGACTGACTGTCAACAATCAAACGACAATATATGATATCAAAAATAAGATTCGAAACAAAGCAGGTAAGGTTTCCGTCAATTTTTAGTAATTCTTGAGATGTGGGATCAATTAGGACTCGTCTGTTTTATGATAACAATAGTGATAGTCAACTGGCACTGGATAACATATATAACTACTGTTTTTTCCAAAAGGGGTAGCTATTAAACAGCAACATCTCATTTGTAATGGACATCGGTTGGAGAACCATGAAACCTGTCGTTCATATGGCATAAAAAAAGGTAAGATCTTCTGTTAGTATTTTGAGCCTATCATTAGTATTTACACCATGTAGATGAGATCAATAATTATCTAAATAGAGTTATCAAGAAAAACAGAGGCACTTGAAATACATGCACTTGATTGGCTTATATCGTAGTGTGAAATAATTGCTCTAGAAGTAAAAGCATTCGTGAAATCTTTGACAGATAATGAGCTTGATAGACGTTTGTTTATTACTATGACTATAGCTGAACAAACAAACCTATATTCTGCTGCACAATGGGCAATAATTATTATCATTGTTTCTTGCCAATACCATAATTCATTCACAAATCTTTTTACCATAGAAAGCACCATTGAAATGACAGGACGTTTGAGAGGTGGTTGAGGGGTGGTTGAGAAATCATAGGTAAGAAACTTGATGCAAGACTATCTAAAGTAGACTATTGAGAACTAAAATGCGTTGAACTATCAAGACCAAATTACCTGATTTTTTACTCAGTTGATTTCATAGTACTAATTTGAAATGAATTTTATAAAATGTGAAACTGGAGTAAAGAAAACATCCATCTCATTTTCAAACAATTCTGTTATGTACCATGGAATACATTGGCATAGCATACATAGAATGTGTAAAGTGCACAAATACGTCAATGTACAAGATGGGGGTGGGGTCTTCCACAAATATTAGGAGAAAAATACAAAAAATGTTATTTCATACTTAAATTGAAGCAATAGCTATTGACTGATATATCATTTACCTTATTCAAGCATTTTCAAATTTGCCAAATATGTGTCACACCTTTGAGATTCTTTACAGCTAAAAAAAATCAGAACTTCATATAAAAAAAATAGCAAAATTTTGATTTCCAGTTACAATGCAAAATAGTTACAGCTACAACATAGTGCCCAATGGAATAAATTCTGTGCAAAATTCTACGCATTTCCAGAGAACTTTTCAAGTTATATAAATTCCTTTCGTTCCAAGCCCTTTGACTTCCTATGTGTGCTATGTTGACTATTAAAATGATGGATGATCAGAAATTCAGGCATTGGTTTACTCAAAACCCTAGCACCTACTATTTAGTTGCATCACAATTTGTGGAGAGCTTAGCTTGGTTTTTCAGTGCAGAGTACCTATTATCTAATTTTTCAAAATGTTTCTATTTTAGCTGATTGTTCATAAAAGCCAACAATACAACAATAAAAATACAAATACAACACAATACAACAGAAAAATACAACAATAAAGAAAAACAATGTATTGACACTTTTAACAATAGAGTCAAGAAATGTAGACACTGTGATTGTTTATATTATAAAGTGTATTTGCCACAGTTTTCTCCGCAAATTTCATGTTTAAAAATACTATTTTAGATTAGCATTTCATAAATTTAACTTACCTGCAACACAATCCCAAATCAACTGATACATAATTTAAGAATGTAACTAAATTCCGTTCGTTTAAAACCATTTTCACTGACCGAAAGCATTTAGCCATATTCAATCACGTTTGTTTATAATATCAAATTTTTTCATACTCAAGAGCAGCGCAAATTGCATCCTGCAAGTATCTAGTTTATATTATAAATATGTTACCTGGACTTAGCTTCTGCTTCCAAAAATTCAAAAATGTCAGATTCTTGCTTATTTAGCTCAATGATATGATGACAAGTCACTCCTTTGCACTTTTGATGTAATTAAACCCAGTGGGTCCTAAAAGAAAATATAGTGAAAGTAGGTCCATCTTAATTTCACACCCCTCTGTCCAAAAAATGGGGTTTGCGCTCCTGGTCACACATTGTATTGTATGAACTCAACTGGGATGGGATCAAATGATATCTCCATCTGTCTGGTGGATGGAAATGAAACAGCAGTGCATGCATGCAATGCAGGTGCACAAAAGATGGATGAGATGTTAAATTAAATGACAACACTACAGAGTTTCTGACCCAACCTTCAGCAAAGAATATGAAAGATGGCTCCAATTAACAAAAATATCAGTTTCTTTAAAACTATAACACATAACTTACCATAGCAAAGGAGGAATAATCCCTGATGCCAGAGCCCAGCCAGTCACTCACAGCAACATCCTCGTGAGACTCAGGCCGGTCAAGTTGAGGTCAAAAATCTATTACAATCTTTGTGTTAAGCTGTTCCAGCAATATTCGCCTGGCAACTGCAATTTCCGAAAACATAATCGAACTGTATTCAAGTAAAACAAGCGATATTCGACAATATTTATGCCAGTAAAAAAGATATCTATTATCACTGAATTTGCCCAGGCCGGAGAACACTTTGCAGGCCATGTTGTTGATGAGAATTCCGACTAGAGCAACAGCAACAACACGGCATTGGGACAAGACAATAGCACTGCAGCATAATCCAATCAAACTGCAGCATTATCTTTCTTTGACCAATCAGATTTCTGATCTGAAAACTATACCAAATTTGACAAATTGTTTATCCCCTTTGCTTTAAAAAATTCCCCTTTGCCAAAGCCTGCAACAGAAAAATTATTTCAACCCAGAACAGAAACGTTGGTGCGTTGGCACTGGGGGGGGGGCACTGCAAAACAGGAAAGAAAAATAAGAGACCCGTCCCCTGGAAAGTTATAGCTGGTTTTTTGGTATCGATAGCCTGTTACTTGCACTGCAAAACTGCAATACTTTCCATGTCATGACTGTAACTCAAAATTACTTAGTGCCATTTCAGCAGCGCAAGGTTTGCTAATTCATTGTTGTCAAGCAAGCATCGGTTCGGTATTGAAGAAACCAAAGTTAACTGAAGCGAAGTCCTTCAAATATCCTGACTAGTCGAATCAACAAATGTTGCTTCGTTTTTCACATTTTACCGTGTGGTTTTATACACGTCATTAAGCTGAAAACATTTCCATATCAATTCGTGGAAAGAATGAAACAAATAGATTGCTTCAGGCTGTTGCGGGTAGATATTAAAGAAATTGTTCTGAATCTTAGTAAAACAGTTAGGCCCTATCTTAGTAAATTGCAGTGTGAAAAAGTAATTTGTCAGTTTATTCAACCACAGACCTGGGGCACCTGGCTTCACATGAATATTTTAGATTTATCATATTGAATGCTACAAGTATCCCGGCCATTCAATTAAAAACCTCACAACTGAATATCTTTAAATATTCATATCCTTTATACGAATATTTGTCATCTTGGCATTGCACAATTTTTTTATAAAAGAAACTCTTTATAAGCAACCTACATGTAAAAGGCTAAAAGTTTTGAAAAACTTCAAACCTTTGAAAAACTTCATATGTCACCACAAATCAGTGAAAGTTACACATATGTGCAAAACATTTTACAACCAAATCACACATATGATTGTTTTACTTGTTAATCAAACTTGTTCTTTGCTTTCTTTAAGGTCTTGGCTTTGTTTTTAGCCACAATCTTAAGCAAAGTTCGAATTTAAATTCTTCTTTGCATCATACTGTCTTCGGTCGCTAAATGCAAAACTAAAATTTAGAAACTATCAAGAAGTTTTCATAACCACAATTTGTTCAGAACAGGTCTTAAAGTAAGGAAATTGAAGGACTGCACTCTTTAAAAAATAACAGATAATTTTTGCCGAGGCTCGATGTTCTTAATTTTTTCATAATTTGAGGCTCGAATGTTCTTAAAAGAGTTCTTATTTTAGGAGTGATTTTTTTCCTAAAATTTATTGCAAACTACATGCAGTACATACAGTAGAGTACAGTATAGCTTAATGCATTTACAATTTGGCAGTTCAGCTGAACAGTATTCCAGCAACTTTGAGGGCTGGGACGAGAGTCCAATTGCTTACTATATTGAAAAAAGTGTAACTTGTTAATTTCAATCATTGTTTTTTCTTGTTTCTCTTTTTAATTTCTCATCCGAGGCTGAGCATGTTCTAAACTTGTTCTTATTTTTTTGGGGAAATCGAGCCTCAGTGTTCTTATAAAGTATGCTCTTATAAAAAAGTGTGTAGGCCTTGAGGGAGGTTCTTTATAAAATAAAGCATGTATGTTTCATCTGGTCGGTGATGGCAAGTAGCTAAATAGAGTAATGAACTATATTTATGAAATAAAACGAATCAATGACGATGCACGTTTTCATGGGTGATTTCCTGAGCCTGGACGGGGCCTGGACTGGGGAGATCAGCCATTGGCAGTGGCAATCACACAGACCATCTGTTCTTGGATATTTTATTCCTGCTTTGCACTTGCTCAGCAAATGCACTTAATATCTTGCAGATATTGGTTTATGTGCTAAGAATTGCTTCTCTCTGATTAATTCTTCAATACCTGTTTACAGAAGCCACCAGAATGTTTCTTGTGCCATAAGTCATTATCACGATCATAAGTTATTACCGTAAATCCTCGAATAAGCCCCCACGTTCGAATAAGCCCCCCCCTCGATTAAGCCCCCACCTAAGAAATCATTTTTGCAAATAAGCCCCCCCCCTCGAATAAGCCCCCATGGGGTCTTATTCGAGGGAAGCAAAGTGCAGAATAATAACTTATTTCGAGAAAGCCCCCACAAGACAATAGCTATACAGTATCATTTCCTTTGACTGGAGACAAGAAAGCAAAAAGAAACGCTATTTTCGTGATGATAAACAAATTATACGCTTTGTTAGATCTTCACACAGCACTTTGTGAAAAAGTTTAGCTGATTGAGAAAATTATGTCGTCTTTTTTCTGTCAACCTTTGAAATAAGCCCCCCCCCTCGAATAAGCCCCCACCCAAAAATTCATTTTTGCAAATAAGCCCCCGGGGGCTTATTCGAGGATTTACGGTATCCGTTGTTGTAACATTCAGGGTGTGCCAAAAAAGTACATAGCCCCCCTAGAATAATGATTTGTAGAAAATGCATCTTAGGGGAAAGCGTTCAAAAATTTCCACAATTGATATCTTGTGTAAAAATATTTTTTAATTATGTTTTATCATTCTTGAGTAGCTTTAAGTTCTATTTTTAAGTTTCTAGTCGCGAATCTGGAAACCTGATGCTGTGACATTTTGTTTGTGAAATTTGACAGCAAAATGAGAAAAGTTAGAAAAAAACAAAAGCACTTTCTTTCTTCTCCAAATTTGGGAGTATTGCTTTCCTCTTCCCCACCCTGTATATAGCTACAATTTGTGAGCTCAAAAAATAAACTGTCTTTTGAGAGTAGTGAAAATACATTTATGCGAAGGGGGAGGTTCAATTAGATTAGATTAGTCCAGTAAAAATTCGGTGTTTCGAATATGAGAGACGATAAGTTTAAACAATAAACTTTCAAATTTTTCAAGAACCAGAGATGTCGGAAAAGATAATATTATTTTTCCATAAAAGTAGGCCTCCAGCTTTGTGTCAGACAGGGAAATGATTGAGTTATTTATTATTCACTTCTTTGGCACACAAGCCTGATGACTGACAAATATTCGTATACTAAGGCTAGTCACCTGCGAAATATAATTTATATATATCAACAACAATCCAAAATGGACTACATCAATCTCAACTGATATTTAAAAGCTACATGACAATATACCGACTAATTGCATGTCGCATGTTTCCATCGCACCGGCTGGTAGCTATAGTTAAATTGACTGATTTGTATAAATAATTAATTCACTCATACATTAAACTAATATTGTTGCGAATAGAGACTACTGTTGGATGTTTGAACATATATTGCATTGTTTCTATCTGGCACGTTTATTTGTGAAGTGAGATTGTGAGCTGCGGAAATGGGTTTTTTAGTACTAAGATTTTTGCTTATAATAACCAGGTACGTTTCTACTATTTCACTTTATAATCTTCTACATCCGTATCAGGTATTCGTTTTAAATAGATGGACTAAGGTGAAGTCGTGAGTTTTGTTTTCGTCTGCTCAGTCATTATTGATGATGAAAGAAGCATATCTCTCAATACCTCACACTCACAAATAGATACTCCCGCTCAAGGCATAGCTGATAAACAATTATTATCAAGATTAACTAGTAATATTACAGAAGCAGTTCATTTAGGAGACGACAAGATGTTTCATTCGTCAAGTGAGTAAATTTCATTATATCCAACCAATGGATGGCAAAGTGTGTGCGCTTTAAGGAAGCAAATGGCATACAATGAAAATGCTATAAAAACCCCGAAGAGTCAGAAAAGTAAACCCATTTATATAGGGAACCTAACTCAAGTTCTGGTCCTTAAAATTCTATACTTTTGAGCTTCAACTGCATGGATTCAGATGCCCACATGATTGAATCAATTAAATGGAATATGAAATTGAAAACATTATTATTCATACCATTATCTAAAGTTGATTGGCATTTTTAAGCAACTTCAGGATCTGTTTTAACTACGCATTGAAATTTGATTCTTTACCCATATATATAGTTATTACTCTCGTTTCACTTTCCTTTAATTTGATATCTAGCACACTTGAATTATGCTTCAATTCTCTCGTGGAAAATGAATCTTCTTTTGCTATTCATTGAAATCCTAATCATATCAATGCTGATCTATAACTTCTGCTGATCTATGGCTTCTGTTTATTTTGCAGCGTAATGGTAAGTTGCTTAACTGTCGATTGCTGGATTTTGAGACTGCCATGCAAGAAAGAAGCGGACTTTAACGTGGCCATAATGAACTTCAAACTGCAAAATAATATCATCACTAAATTCACCAGAAGTGACTACACGGCGTGCGTGCTCGAATGCATCAAGAACTATAACTGTATGTCACTGAATTACAAGTTGGCTGGAGGGAAGGACAACTGTGAACTAAATGGAAGCACTATCGAAAAAGAGAAAATGAAAGTCACAGCAAGTTCTCACAATGGCTGGCTGTATTACTCAACTGATTACAACACAACGAAGGTATTTTAATACGATTTACTATATGCAATGTCTACTCTCAATGTCTCAAATCTTAAGTGACTGTCCCTTACTGTTCTGTTGAGGCTTCAAGTGTACGAATCACGTATTGAGCCTTGTTGAAGTAACCTGGGCGCATACTCGATTGGCTTTTGAAACAGTTTTGTTGAGTTGAATTGAAAAATCGCTTTTCCTCTTCCAGTAGAGTCTGCGCAACAGCAGCCAAAAGCTTGTCCGCTTACATCAGCGTAGGAAGAAATGATTTGAACTTCCTTGTTTTGTTAATAAGTTTAATGTTATCTCCGTTTCAAAATGGTGGCTTTGTTTGCTGAAACTCGCCATTAGCCCACCCACTCCCGACGATAACCTTCATGTATGAAGTCACATGTCTCCTGCGCAGTCCCCTGCAAGGTCTGCTCGCAGTCTATGCTTTCTTTTTCTTATAAAGTTTTGGTAATTCTACCACCTTTCGATAAGAATCATAAACAGCTTATTGCTGTCTTTTTCTAAACGAGTTAACATTCATTCGATGACGTAAGCCCCTCTAGGGTCCAGCCTACCATGACATCATGCCTCGTTTCTTCTGTACTGAAGCAAAACGTTTGACATTGATTTTCTTCCAAATAATGACCTTTTTATTGGTTTTTTTATTCATTGGTTAAAAACTAGACATCGGTTATCCATTCTGGGATTTTTAAACAATTTTGATCCCTTAGGTCCTGTGAAATCGAATGCAAAACTTCTACCTAGTGGCTGTCCATTCTGTAGGCACGGCACGGGCACATGCAACCGCCTGTGGATATACACAATATAGTATTGTCCGGTGTACATACCTTGCCTTGTCGCAGCAATCTCTCTGTTGTGCGTTCTGTCTGATATTCGAAGTAGCATTTCATTCTAAAGCTTGTTCGGTGTACCAGCAAAACTTGCAATTCCATCTTACTTATCGTTGCAGATAGGTAGTATGTGTAAAAAGATAAATTCCTGTAAAAAAGATCAATGGTGCATTGATAGTTGCGACCCAAAAGGATACCGTTGCTACACTTGCAAGACATATCAGGAAATACTAGATGAGCCTCTTTGTGGCTCTACACGTACGTATATTGCGTTATTGCCAATACCTCTCCACTTGCAAACAGATACGTATAACTATAGTCTTAGAGCAGGCTGGCCGGGCTGCCATGTTGCAAAGCAATCACCCCCAATAATCCTCCCGACAGGCTTGCCTTTTCCCTAAAAGACTTATTTTATGGAAGGACCTTCCAGCACATTAAATGGGACCACACCCCGAAAATCAGCCAAACAGCTACGGGATGTCCAGTACAGAGCAGTAGGTGCTTCCGCCTTTCCTCTCCTCCGCAGTTCCTTCTCACCACTCCTCCTTTCCTTTTCTTATATGACAACAGACTTGGAGCAAGACTACATTACATATGCCTTTGCTATCAGTACATATATCTAAAGTACTGCATACTTGAAATTTTAGGTGTTGAAAATCTTGCTGTGGGTAAACCCTCAAAACAGTCGAGTACTTATGGTTCCTTTGGAGCACATCGTGCCAATGATGGCAATGAACTTAGACTAGAACAATATACCTCACTTACTGAAGGGAACTCTGACCCGTGGTGGAACGTAGACCTCACAAGACAAGCACTTGTTACGGGAATCATTGTGATCGTGATCGTGGATACGAGTCCGATAGATATACGAGCAGGAAAAAGTGGCTTGAATAACGGATTGAACAACCCGCATTGCGCTCAAGGTGTCACCATAAAAGGGGACGATAGTCACAAGTACTTGTGTCCACCTAACACTATTGCAAGATACGTCACAATACAGTTGCTAACACATGCGAACTTCCGATTGTGCGAAGTTAAGGTCTACGGTATTTACATCGAGTAGTAGTAACGAAAACAAGCAAGTGTTGTTTCTGGAGCAAAACCAGGACATCTCTCGAACTTGTAAATAGGAACACAAAATGTAAAGTTGCCAAAACTATTTGTGAGCTCATTGTTAAATGTCTAGTTACACTGTAGTTCAGAATTAAGCTTGATGTCTTGACAGGAATTGGTTACATTATGAATCCTTTGGGAGAGGTCTCCACTTCCTAACAAAACATGAAGGTCATTCTTGTTTTGCAAAAAAACAAAAGGATCTTCATCAAACGTAGTCACCAAACCAATAAATTTAGAACAATATTGCACGGAGTATTCGTATAAGACTTAATGTAAGAATATCCCAAAGTTCAGGGTTGGGGTCATCGTTAGGATTCGGGTTAGTGTTAACGTAAGGATTAAGGTTAAAGTGAGGCTTAGGGCCAGAATATGCAGGGTTACTCATGAAGTCATCGCCTCCAAATTTCATACAACGCCTGGAAAGCGCAAATAAAACGCAAACCAAACGCGGGTAGAGGGGAAAATGCGTTTTCTAACAATCCCAATGAATACAAGAACTACGTTGCTACAGTCAAAAGTACTACCATACCAAAAGTACTACCCATTCGCCAACTTCGCCAATAAAAATTGTTTTATGCCAAATAGACAGGGCATATAGTCTGACAAACTAACAAACATGCTAATGTTTGTTTTTATGGTTGGAATCGATAGATTAGACCATCAGCTTTCAGAATTCACCGCATACCTTTCCGAAAAACGTTTTGTTTTCACGTGATCGATGACGTCATATTAAGACAAATTTTAACAATTAAAGTCTGATTACTTTTAACAGGAATGAGATATCAAAATGAAAATTGCATTTCTGGAAACAGCTCAAATAGACCTATCGAATGATATATATTTTTTTAATTTTTGATGAGATGAGCATTTTGGTTGATGACGTCATCGAATTTTTTTCCTCTTCTTTCTGAATAGTTAGTTTCTTTCAATGCCTCATAAATCCATATTACCTCATTAGGACGTCTCCTCGTTCACTCCAGTTCGAAAAACGAACACTATAATTGGTGTTTCAAAAAAATTCGCCTGTTTTCGGCACTTCATTTTCACTTTTTGATGCCAAAACCTGGTCTCGCACATGTTGTTGGTTTATCGCTTTCGAAGTTCGCTCTTTGGAAGTTGTTAGATACAACTTGTCATTTCGGTTTTACATGTTTTGAAATGCAAGCTACTTAAATGCAGAGCAGTATTGGTACACGGTTTACAATAGGCTACGTTAAAAACTTCAAAGAAAAAATCGCTATCCGACGAATTTGTCTTTCCTTGACGAAAAATCGCTTTCCGATTCAGAAGCGCTTGAATCTTTTTCTAGACGGACTTAGTAAATTCTTTATATTTCATATCGCTCTCAATCTCTTTTGGCAGTACTGAAGGATGTTCCTTTGCTGTTTTCCTTTTGCATAATGGCTCTCCCTCATCTTTTTCAACTACTTCGTCTGCTTCAGAGCCAGCTGCTCTATTGTTTCTCGATCTCGATTTCTTTCTGCGAATGAGTCAATTAGAGAGTTGCTTTGCTATGATCCATTTGGGTGTAATTGTAGATTTGGTATAATCAATTGTCCAGCCGAAGTTCGCAATGGATACAGTTGTTAACGAATGTTTCAAACAATTTTGTGAAATGTAACATTGTAAGTGCACACACTTTATTTCTGGACACGAAGTCTTGGGATCTGGCAAAAGCGGAGCTGATGATTTTACTTGATCTTCAAATAATGTTTCATCCGTGTCTCAACACAACTCTCTCTGTTACCTCCATTGGACTTTTTTGAAAAAGTCGCCCGGCATCTGCTATTGTGTCCTCAGTTAAAACTTCCTCCACCCCTAAATTGCGCGTTGGTACTAGACCGCCCGGATCCTTGATTGCTCTTTTCAAAACTTTCACTTTATTTTCGAATATAAAGACTGCAGAAAAGCTAAAATTATTGGGGGATACTAACGTTTGGAGAACAATTACTGAGAAAAAAGGAATTTTATAATTATTTGAGGGCTGGTGCCCCCCCCCCTTGCGCTCCAATTTGTACGGGTCTGAATAGTGAGTTTTAATTTATTTTAAAGAAACAAACACACAGCAACATCCTGCCCTTTGGCTCAAACTGTTGAATATGCCCAGGCAAAATTTCTCACACAGTTCATCTCGAATGTGTTGACCGAAAAATGTTGCAAGGAAAAAATTGGGCTCAGCTCTTCAGCAGCAATGTCGACAAAGAAGGTCTTATTCAACTTGCTAGCTCCTTTTTCAGAAACAACGAGGGTAGAAAGATATTCCGCTTGTCATTTCTTGCAAAGAAGACACGTTGAAGATATGGAGAGAAGGAATTGAGAAAATACGAAATTGCCACCACGAAGAAGCATATACCAGGTTTGTTCTGAATGCTGCCATTAAAGAATCTCCCGCTGAAATTGTCGCAAAAGATACAGATGTTCTCGTTTTGCTGTTCTATGGAATGACACAGCATCCCACAGAAAGATCGTGGCATTTGCAGATCTATTCATGTGAGGAAAATATTTGAAAAGTTTGGTCCTGATGTCTTCACAGTGCTCCCTCAAATAGTGCGATAAAACTGCCTACAAGTTTAACGTAGGAAAAATGAAAGTTTTGAAAAGAACAACCAAGGATCCGAGCAGTCTAGCGCAAATGCGCAATTTAGGGGTAGAGGACGTTTTAACTGACGACACAATAGCAGATGCCGGGCGACTTTTACAAAGAGTGCAATGGAGATAGCAGAGAGAGTTACTTTGAGACACGGATGAAACATTATTTGAAGATCAAGTAAAATCATCAGCTCCGCTTTTGCCAGATCCCAAGACTTCGTGTCCAGAAATAAAGCGTGTGCACTTGCAATGTTACATTTTGCAAAATTGTTTGAAATATTCGTTAACAACTGTAGCCATTGCGCAGTTCGGCCGGACAATTGACTATATCAAATCTACAATTACACCCAAATGGATCATAGCAAAGCAACTCTCTAATTGACTCATTCACAGAAAGAAATTGAGATCGAGAAACAATAGAGCAGCTGGCTCTGAAGCAGACGAAGTAGTTGAAAAAGATGAGGGAGAGCCATTATGCAAAAGGAAAACAGCAAAGGAACATCCTTCAGTACTGCCACAAGAGATTGAGAGTGATATGAAATATAAAGAATTTAGTAAGTGCGTCTATAAAAAGATTCAAGCGCTTCTGAATGGGGAAGCGACTTTTCGTAAAGAAAAGACAAATTCGTCGGATGGCGATTTTTTCTTTGAAATTTTTAACGTAGCCTATTGTATACCGTGTGCCAAAACTGCTCTGCATTTAAGTAGCTTGCACTTCAAAACATGTAAAACCGAAATGACAAGTTGTATCTAACAACTTCCAAAGAGCGAACTTCGAAAGCGATAAACCAACAACATGTGCGAGACCAGGTTTTGGCATCAAAAAATGAAAATAAAGTGCCGAAAACAGGCGAATTTTTTTGAAACATCAATTATAGTGTTCGTTTTTCGAACTGGAGTGAACGAGGAGACGTCCTAATGAGATAATATGGATTTATGAGGCATTGAAAGAAACTAACTATTCAAAAAGAAGAGGAAAAAAATTCGATGACGTCATCAACCAAAATGCTCATCTCATCAAAAATTAAAAAAATATATATCATTCGATAGGTCTATTTGAGCTGTTTCCAGAAATGCAATTTTTATTTTGATATCTCATTCCTGTTAAAAGTAATCAGACTTTAATTGTTAAAATTTGTCTTAATATGACGTCATCGATCACGTGAAAACAAAACGTTTTTCGGAAAGGTATGCGGTGAATTCTGAAAGCTGATGGTCTAATCTATCGATTCCAACCATAAAAACAAACATTAGCATGTTTGTTAGTTTGTCAGACTATATGCCCTGTCTAAAAGGCAAGGTTGCAGAATATCTGCAAGCATTAAAAATGCTCAACTGACTTTCCTCACGCTTCAGGTCTCACCCAATAACTGCTAAGGCAATTTCAAATATCTTGACTGGCCGAATCGACGTTTCGATGCTTTGCTTCTAACATCACGTAAGAATATTTGAAAATATTGTTTCGTTTGTCACGTTTGTGTTTTTTATCAAGTCATTAAGCTATAAAACATTTCCATATCAATTCGTGGAAAGAATGAAACAAATCGATTGCTTCAGGCCCTTGCGGGTAGATATTAAAGAAAGTGTTGTGAATCTTAGTAAAACAGTTAGGTCTTGTCTTAGTAAATTGCAATCCGAAAAAGTAATTAGTCAGTTTATACCACACACCTGGGGCACCTGGCTTCACTTGAACATAAGAGTTATCGTATTGAATGCTACAAGTATCCCGACCAGTGAATTAGAAACCTCACAACTGAATAACATCTTTAAATATTTATGTCCTTATGAATGCTGATTATCCTAGCGGTTAATATAGTCGGTTGGTAAATAAAGTGATTAACTATATTTGTAAAATTAATTAACATTTTCCGGCAGTTGACAGCAGTATTTTAATTGTACTGAAAATGCTCATCCTTTGCAAATATGTATTATTTATTATTATTGCTATTATTAATATTATTATTATTATTATTAACATTATTATTATTAATATTGTTGTTATCACAGTATTCCTGTTTCCATTCGGCTGCCCGAAAGTTCGTTCTGGGGACAATGAATTCATGGATGGCCTTTCTCTGATAAGAATTCGTTCGATGTTCGTATTATTCTAAGATTCTTATTTTTCATCCTGGTGTTCAAGTTCAAGTCACTTGCCTATAGTATGGCTGTCTGTGTAGGCTATGATTAAGTCTGTGTGAATACCTTGGAACTGTAAGGGGATAAGTGGGAGTGGCCCGCAAATTGGAAGTGTTTCTGCTTTAACAATGATGATAGAGGTTGAGGATTTCCCTGGCTGGCTTTCAAGGATGCTCGAGACTATCAACGTACATTTTTGGACACGATCTGCATTGGTTTAGAGCCCATCAAGTCTCTTTTATGGTTGGTAATGTCCAAGTCTCTGGGTAGTAAGGCCTGCAATTTTAGTGTATGGGAAAGTATTGATTGCTAGAGAATGTCCAGATACAAAAATTTGACATATGAGATTAAATATTAATGTTGAGCTTGGGACAGGCTTGGCCTGCACACCCCAAACTCCCCAAAACGTGCAGGGGGTTGGATGACCTGCCGAAGGCGAGAGGCCTGGGTCTGGCAATCCCTCTTTCGACAGCTTCTTGTACTTCCTCCTGTCGCTCTGTTGGCAATCTCCCAATGGGAATTAGTCCTGGAGTTTCGGGAAATGAATGGAAGGGTAAGGACTGGCCCCAAAGCCGTGGGACAAGACGTAAAGGCCTACTGCAATCAAAAAAGTGATATGACTTTTTTGCATTTCATGATAAATGTATTCGAACTGATCATAAAACCGTTTTCAGAATGAAAATTGATCCAATAGAACTCTTTTTGCAAGCCCGCGAAGTCGTCGATTTTGCCATTTCAACTGCGACAGCCATGACGTCATTCACGCAATTTATTATCATAGTCAGAGGAGTTACAAGTTTTCTGTTAAAACACGATGGTTCCAAAATTCCAAATGGACAAAAAATGAAGCTGGTGTTTCCGTAACTTTATGTTCTTAATTTGTCTCTGGCCTATGTGTGATGTGAGCAAAACGCACGCCTTCAGCTCTCCTGATCTGTTTCATTTCATTTCAAATTTGTTTTGAAAACGGCTGCTTGAAAATCCCATTTATTAACTTAACTGCTGTAACAGCTTACTTTGCCTGGTCCTCTAACAACAACCCGGACCATCGTGTTTGTTACTAGTTTTACTAACACAGCTCCGCCATCCATGATTTCTGACAAACTTCCTTTGTGAATGCTTCCTGCTGCTTGGAAATATGACCGCGCGGAATAAAATGTCGTTCGACTGACCGCGCGGTTTGTAGTACCCTTTTTCAAAACGCCGTTATAGCGTTACCGTAAGTTCAATTTTTTGGTTAATAACTGAAACAACGCGTGGAAGGTTATAGTTTTGTACCCTGGGAAACGATTTTTTAATAAGGGCCGGGGTTGCGCTAAGTGCAGATTTGAAAACCTTTTCCCGATACCCGATCCCATTATAAAAGTCGATCCGTGTCATGGCTATGACGTCATACCATGTCAGTGCCCCATTTCAAAGCCAAATTTAGTACACTTATCGTGATCAAATAAAAACAAAACAGGCACCAAAGTAATAAGTAAAAATTGAAATTTCATTTTTTGCAATAAAATGGGAAAATGATCTTTGATTGCAGTAGGCCTTTAAACTAAAATGCTACCATCTAAGGTATTTAAAGCAACGCCACGCCGCACGCCCCACAACAAAGGAAACTACGCGTCCTGGGAACAAATACAATAGAGCAAATTACGGCGACGTAGAACACAACGAAATAAAACGCATGAACGTGGAAACATGCGTTTCTACAGGGCGTACAAACAACTACTAAAAGCGAAACAGGGCGTACAAACAACTACTTTCAAGAGAATGAAAGCCCGTATTAACGCCAAGGCTGTTTACAAAAGGGAAGTTGATCATTATATTATCAATTTATTGCATTGTTATATTTACCAAACCGGCTGGTGGCTATATTTGAATTGTTTCAATCGCATTAATAATTAATTCACTCCTACGATAATTAAGTATTGTTGTGAGTACAAATTACCATTGAATATTTGAATATACATTGCATCGTTTATATCCCACTCGTACATTTGTGAAGTGAACTGATAGCACAAAGATTGTGAGCTGCGAAAATGGGTCTTGTTGCACTGAAAGTTTTACTTGTAGCAACCAGGTAAGTTTCTACTATCTCTCAAAAGGATGCACTTATAAATAAACACTCCTGCTCAACTAGTACTGTTAAGCAATTCAACTAAGAGACAAGATATTTATTTCGTCAAGGGAACAAGCTCAATTTGATATATTTTCATTATATACCTAACTGACTTCATTATAAATGAAATTTCATTGTATCTAACCAGCTCGGGACAAAGGCTTGTGCTTTTAATACAGCAAACGACAGAAACTGGAAATTAAATAAAAAACTCTCAAGGGTAAAAAAATAATCGGAGAATCGTCACTTGTCAATTTTTCATACTGGAATGGTATTATTGGGATATGGTCGAATTCTCTCGGGGAAATGAATCTTCTTTTGCTATTCATTGAAATCCTAATCATATCAATGCTGATCTATAGCTTCTGTTTATTCTGCAGCGTAATGGTAAGTTGCTTAACTGTCGATTGCTGGATTTTGAGACTGCCATGCAAGAAAGAAGCGGACTTTAACGTGGCCATAATGAACTTCAAACTGCAAAATAATATCATCACTAAATTCACCAGAAGTGACTACACGGCGTGCGTGCTCGAATGCATCAAGAACTATAACTGTATGTCACTCAATTACAAGTTGGCTGGAGGGAAGGATAACTGTGAACTAAATGGAAGCACTATCGAAAAAGAGAAAATGAAAGTCACAGCAAATTCTCACAATGGCTGGCTGTATTACTCAACTGATTACAACACAACGAAGGTATTTTAATACGATTTACTATATACAATGTCCTATATCTATTCTCAATGTCTCAAATCTTAAGTGACCGTCCCTTTGCTGTTGGGGCTTCAGGCGTACGAGTCATGTATTGAGTATTGTTCAAGAAAATGGAAAGATAGAGTTAGTAAATGTCCGATTTATGAAAGATTTAAATTGTCAGAGATTTATATACGTTAATAGATAAACCCCGACAAATGATATCACTCGTAAACATTTGTCGATCTTCTTGCAAATCCAAATTATGATTAACCACCCATAAAATCTAACCAAATTTGTGTTTCTAAGTTGTCGAACTTATCAAGGCTTGTATTAGTATTTCTTTTTGACCATAGAAATAACTGAATAGAGATGATGGGGACCGACTTTTGAGTTCCCCAAATGGACTCAAATTAAAACAGAACAGCACGTATTCTCTAGCATTTATAAATAAATAGGACTAAAGATACGAAACTATAACTCTCCGTGCAAAATTTATAAAAAAATCTTGAAATTTTTGAAGATTTTTTAGTTTTCGCAACAGAAATTCCCATGGGTGGCGCAATATGGATGACAAAATTTCATTGGCCACATGAGACTGATTAAGAGAACAAAATTGTCTCAATGGGATTAGAGGGTTGAGCAAAGCCCACAAAAATGGGTTTTTGATAGCCTGTTTGGGACACTAGGGACACTAGCAAAAGTACTTGTGCAAAAGTACTTTTGCAAGTGTCCCAAGAACTTTCGTGCGCATGTATCACTCTAACTCAGACCAAAATTTTGTCGAAAACGATATCAAAAATCACTTGTACAATGGTGAATTACGTTACCCCGAGTTGCAATAACACTATTCATCAAATACAAATTATAATTGATCGAGTATTGAATTATTAGATAGGTCTATTCATATGAACCATCAAAGTGATCACCTGTCTCTGCAGGACATTGCTATGACTACAGTGTGTAGACGTAGGCGGTTTGACATAAAACGAAATATAACCCGAATTCAGACACAAGAAGCATCATGGGTATGTAATATTTTTAGCAAAGCGCGGAATCGTTTGACTGGCAAACTAATAATAAGTTGATGGAAAACGAACCGCAGCAGGTTGAAAGGCCAAGCTGTACAAGGAGATTAAAGAGAATATCGGCAATTATGTATTTCATAATATAAACTTTCAAGAACAACGTGTGTGCTTACTTTTATCCCATCTATAAATTGCTGGGATACATATGTTGGAAATACGATAGTTGTGGTTTGTTTATTCACAGTTATCCTCTTTCCAGAAAATAGTCATGATTTAAAGGACTGTGGCAAAACCTTTGACGGTTACTTGAAGGAAGGTTGGGCACAATGCGTAGAACGTGTGTTCATGCCCAACTACAGTACTTACTCGAGTGAGCGCCGTGGCGCTCATTTAATTTCCAGTACTTTTCACGCGGCGCTTATTCGGGGGCGACGCTTTTTAAAAACTCTTTAAACAATCTTTTAGTAGTAAAATATACAAGTTTGAAACACTTAAGTGTGTTTTGATACAAGAAAATAAATTCCCGAGGTATAGCGCCGCATTTACAGGAAAGATAACTGCGGCGCTCATTCGGGGCGGCGCTCATACGGGGATGGCGCTCACTCGAGTAAATACGGTACCCAAAAAAAGTAAACTCTATAATGGACAACATTATCCAGATCTCTTTCGGAGACATATACTAGGCATGTTCAATATGTGAAATTTTATTAATAACCGTATTTCCTGGATTAAGTGCCCCATCAAAAAACAATATTTTGAAATTAGTAGCCCGATCAAGGACTGAATTTTTTACTTTTTCTCACTTGTTTCAATCGAAATAAGTGAGAAAATTCATTGCGTACATGTGTATACAAATAATAACAGGGCAAATAAAACAACAATTATGTTCACATAGACAGATGTAATGAGTAGTTGGAGTAATGCACCGCATTGGCAGAAAGCATGCATCTGGGAATTATAAAGTATATGTGAATGTGAAAGAGGTGGTACAAAGTTGTGCCCTCCCAAAGTGTACATACCTTGCCTTGTCGCAGCAATCTCTGTAGTGTTCTGTCGTGCGTTCTGTCTGATATTCGAAGTAGCATTTCACTCTAAAGCTTGTTCGGTGTATCAGCAAAACTTGCAATTCCATCTTACTTGTCTTTACAGATAGGTAGTTTGTGTAAAAAGATAAATTCCTGTAAAAAAGATCAATGGTGCATTGATAGTTGCGACCCAAAAGGATACCGTTGCTACAGTTGCAAGACACATCAGGAAATACTAGATGAGCCTCTTTGTGGCTCTACACGTAAGTATATTGCGTTATAGCCAATACTTCTCCACCTGCAAACACAGACGCATAACTATAGTCTTAGAGCAGGCTGGCCGGGCTGCCATGTGGCAAAGCAATCACCCTGAATAAACCTCTAAACAGGCTCGCCCTTTTCCCTAAAAAGGCAAGCCTGTTTGGGTCTGGCCAAATTTAAAAATTCGATTTAAGACTTACATTTTGGAAGGACCTTCTAGCAAGTTAAATGCGACCGTCCCGCCCCAAAAAATCAGCAAGGCGGCCATAGAATGCCCAATAGTACTCGTATTTTAATAAGAAGCTGGTTTCTAAAAAGCTGAAACTACATATTCCACAAAATACATTGAGGGTAGCAGAAATGGAAGATACGAAAAGGTTTTTCTGTATAAGCTTCATGTAAAATTATTCCCCTGACCAAGCAAAGTGCAATAATCATTGAATGATTTCCTCAAATAACTTCATTATTTCCTCAAATAACCTTACGAACAACACATAAACAAAGTTATGCGGCTGTAATGATTACGTCATTACTGTTTCATTGGTTCAGTTGTTCAGTTATGTTAGTCACGTGTTGTGTAGGATAAATTGAGTTAGTCATGCAAGAAAGTAACATGGCGAAACGTGTTTTCAATCGTTGACCTTCTCCAATATATTACACTGGCGACGAGGATAAATCAAAGAGAAAAAAATATAAGAAAACGAAGAGATACTTGAGACAAAATTGGGAGTGGAAGTATGGCGAATCAACTACCTCCAATGCAACCTTTTCTGCCTAAAAGCGATGTTACAAATACAAGTGCTCGCTGGTCCCTTTGGATGGAGAGGTTTGACACATATTTGAAGGCCATGAATATCAGAGACGAAGGACGAAGACGTGCCCTTCTATTATATCAGGTCGGTGATGAAGTTTATAAAATTTTCAAAACATTACCAGACAGAGGAGATGATAATAATTACGGAGCAGCAGTCGAATGTTTGACGAAATATTTCGAACCAGAGAAAAATCGACTTTATCAGACATACATGTTTAGACAGGCTAAACAACGAGACGACGAAACCCTAGATGAATTTCATACAAGATTGAGACAACTAGCGAAATATTGTGAATTCAACGATGAAGATTTTGAAATTAAGTTGCAAATTGTGTGCTGTGGAAAATCGTCCAGATTAAGAAAGAAAGCTTTGAGAGAAAATAATTTTTCACTAACAGACATGTTGATCGAAGGCAGGAAGTCAGAATCAAGTTCCGCTCAAGCAACGGGCATCGAACAAATGACTCAAAATGAACAAATTGTAAACAAAATTGCCCCAGAGAAAAACAACTGTTTTAAATGTGGATTTTCTTATCCTCATACACATCGACCCTGCCCTGCGAAAGATTCTACATGTAATATTTGTGGAACAAAAGGACATTTTGCTCGAGTTTGTCGCTCTAAAACCACCACACAGCAAAAACCACAGAAGAAACCGCAACGCAACAGAGCAAACACAAGACAAAAGAAAACCGCCAAAGCCATCACTGTCTCAGAAAGCAGTGAAGAGAGCTCAGATTTCGAATATGCTTATGCAGTTGAGGGAAAAAACAACAAAACCGCCCAAGACCAAAACTTCAGTGAAAATAAATGCAGTTCAAGTTCCAATTTTGGTGGACACTGGAGCAACTGTAGATATTATAGATGAGAAAACTCTTGATACTATGAACAACAAAGTGAAGCTGGAGAAAACAAATACCAAGATATACCCCTATGGATCAAAGACACCCTTACCATTAAAAGGACAGTTCCAAGGTACAATTGAATCTAAATCTAGATACACTGTGACACAAATTTATGTGGTAGAGGGTGCAGGAGGAAATCTGCTTAGTGCTAAAACAGCTCAAGATTTGAATTTAATTCAAATAGTTAACAGAATATCTGGTGAAGCGACGTCATCAGAAAATAAATGTGAAGAGGCAGATTCAGAAAAGAAAGAAAATACTCCAAAAACCACCGATGATAAAATTCAAGCTATTATTGAGAAACACAAAAATGTTTTCATAGGAGAAGGAAAACTTAAAGACGAGAAAATTAAACTCCACATAAGAGATGAAGTGAAACCAGTCATACAGGCCCAACGTAGAATACCCTACCATATGCGAAAAGCAGTCTCACAAGAATTGAAGAAATTGGAAGAAACTGACATAATTGAAAAAGTGAAAGATCAAGCCACACCATGGATTTCACCAATTGTATGCACGCCAAAGAAAGATGGTGGAATACGCCTATGTGTTGATATGAGGGAAGCAAATCAAGCGATAGAAAGAGAGAGACATTTAATGCCTACCCTAGCAGACTTCAAGGCTGAAGTAAACGGCTCCAAGTATTTTTCAAAAATTGACTTGCGACAAGCCTATCATCAACTTGAATTGGCTCAGGAGAGTAGATTTATCACTACATTTTCAACACATGAAGGACTTTTCAGATTCAAAAGGTTGAACTACGGAACGAGTAGTGCAGCGGAGATTTTTCAAAATGTTCTCCAACGTAACCTTAGCGATATACGAGGTGTCAAAAACATAGCAGACGACATAATCATACACGGGAAAACAAGAATCGACCATGATAGAGCATTAGAAAAATGCTTACAGCGTTTGAATGATTTAAATTTAAAGGCTAAAGGAACTAAATGCAAATTTTTGGAAAAAGAAATCAAGTTTTATGGTTTGATATTCACTGAAAATGGTACCAAACCGGACCCCGAGAGAATTGACAAATTGGTTAAGGTGCAACCACCGAAAAATGCTACGGAAGTACGAAGTTTCCTCGGAATGGCAAACACATGTCATGAGTACATCAGAGATTATGCAACGATTACAGAACCGTTACGAGACTTGACGAAGAAGAAAACCGAATTTAAATGGACACCAGTTCATCAGAAAGCTTTTGAGAAACTCAAAAAGGCGCTAACTCAAACACCTGTTATGGCATATTTTGATACACAAAAGCATACGCTATTGATTGTTGATGGATCACCTATCGGAATAAGTGCGATTTTGTGCCAAAGACAAAATGCAAACTCGCCCTATAAAATCATTTCTTATGGCAGTCGAGGACTCACCCCTGTCGAACAACGATATTCGCAGACCGATGTCGAAGGACTTAGTCTTGTATGGGGTATCGAACACTTCAGATTATTTCTGATCGGATCTGAATTTGATGTGGTTACAGACCACAAGGCACTTGAAGCTATCTTCAACAATCCCAGATCCAAACCCCCAGCACGAGTGGAGAGATGGATGCTCAGATTGCAACCATACAATTTTAGAGTAATCCACAAAAAGGGATCTCTAAATGAAGCAGATTATTTAAGCCGACATCCTGTCACAGCACAGAATAAAGACACAAATGAAGAAACAGTAGCCGAGAACTATGTGAACTTTCTGATCGAACACGCAATACCTATAAAAATGACACTGCAAGAAATAAGAGAAGCAACAAAGAAGGACCCTACCTTGCTAAAAGTCAGAGAAAATATTTTATCAGGTAAATGGAATAAGAATGAAAATGACACTAAGCACTATCAAAAATGTGCAGAGGAGATAACCATCAATGCAGAGGAAGATATATTACTGAAAGGAAATAGAATTATCATTCCAGAAGCTCTGCAAACGCGCGCTACACAACTGGCCCACATTGGTCACCAGGGTGTAGAAAAAACTAAAAGTTTAATGCGTGAAAAAGTTTGGTTCCCAAACTTAGATAAAACAGTCAAAGAAATTATTGACAATTGCATTGCATGTCAAGCGACAGGTCCGAGTCAGCCAAATGAACCGATGGCAATTACACCAACACCTGACTCACCATGGGACACTGTAGCCATAGATTTCAAAGGACCTATTCCTAATTCATCGGAATACTTACTTGTCGTTACTGATGTGTATTCAAAGTACCCAGAAGTAGAGATTGTACGTTCGCTAGAAGCAAAAGCTATCATTCCTAAACTGGATCAAATTTTTGCGAGACATGGAATTCCGAACAATATGAGATCAGATAATGGACCGCCGTTTAACGGACAGGAATTTAAACGTTACACAGAATTACTCGGAATTAATTGGCAATCAAGTACACCTTTGTGGCCTCAAGGCAATGCCAACGCAGAGAGTGTTATGAAACCTCTTGGAAAAATGCTAAAAAGTGCATCGATTGAAGGAAAAAATTGGAAGCAAGAACTTCAGAAATTCTTGTTATCATTCCGATCAACACCACATTGCTCAACCAAGGTAGCCCCTTGTGAACTACTTTTCAACAGAAGCATAAGAGGACAGTTACCGGAATTAACAAATCAGAAAGTAGTTAACAAGCACAAACAAGCACGCGAAAACATTTGTCATAAGAAGGAAAAAAATAAAATCTATTATGATCAAAGAAATAGAGCAAAGGAGTCCCCAATCCAAGTCGGTGATACAGTTATCTGTAAACAGCCTAAACAGAACAGTTTCACACCACGATATAATCCAAGACGGTTAAAGGTGATAGAGAAACGTGGAAATAGAGTAACAGCACAACGCGAAAATTTCAAGATAACTCGGAACATATCGTATTTCAAGAAAGTACCAGCTGAGGATATACAAGAGGAATCCGATGAGGAATACGATAATCGAGAGAATCATCCGGAGGAAGAACAAGACGTTCAATACAGAAGATCAGGGAGACAACGTGGAAATATAAATCGATATGGAAATCCAATTCCGTCCGAACTTATTGACTAAGAGAAAGAGACTCGTGATAGAGACACATACGATTTTATAATTTATAAGACAGTGATAAACACAATATAATCAGTGGTAGAGACACAGACTTTATGGTATTTTAAAAAAAAAAAAAAAAAATTAGGGAAGTGATGTAATGATTACGTCATTACTGTTTCATTGGTTCAGTTGTTCAGTTATGTTAGTCACGTGTTGTGTAGGATAAATTGAGTTAGTCATGCAAGAAAGTAACATGGCGAAACGTGTTTTCAATCGTTGACCTTCTCCAATATATTACAGCGGCAAATGCCGTTTCCATGTACATTTATGTAAAGTACTGCATACTTGAAATTTTAGGTGTTGAAAATCTTGCTGTGGGTAAACCCTCAAAACAGTCGAGTACTTATGGTTCCTTTGGAGCACATCGTGCCAATGATGGCAATGAAATGAAAATATTAGATCAAACTGCACTTACTAATAACAATAATAACCCGTGGTGGAACGTAGATCTCACAAGACAAGCACTTGTTACGGGAATCATTGTGATCGTGATCGTGGATACGAGTCCGATAGATATACGAGCAGGAAAAAGTGGCTTGAATAACGGATTGGACAACCCGCATTGCGCTCAAGGTGTCACCGTAAAAGCGGACGATGGTGACAAGTACTTGTGCCCACCTAACACTATTGCAAGATACGTCACAATACAGTTGTTAGCATTTTTGAACTTCCGATTGTGCGAAGTTAAGGTCTACGGTATTTATATCGAGTAGTAGTAACGAAAACAAGCAAATGTTGTTTCTGGAGCAAAATCAGGACATCTCTCGAACTTGTAAATAGGAAAATAAAATGTAAAGTTGCCAAAACTATTTGTGAGCTCATTGTTAAATGTCTAGTTACACTGTAGTTCAGAATCAAATAAGCTTGATGTCTTATCAGGGTTCGCTTACAGTATGAATATTTTGGGAGAAGCATCCACTTGATATGCTTGCCATACAGCAAACACCAAGACACTTGATTTGTACAAAACAAAAGCATTGCTTAATCCCCTTGGTATAACAAGGAAAAGTTGTCACGTGAAAAAAATCACCCCGAACAGAACGACTTTTTCCTTCATACACACTGTTCGTGTTACGCATGCGCGCACGTTTACAAGGATGCGCGTAATTTCCGAGAATGGAATGCTTATGCATGGGAAAAAACGATTTGATGACAAGCCGAAATGTGAAAAACAGAAAGAATAAGCTGTAAAGGCGTGACTTCGGCTGGAGGAGACAACTTCTTCCATGTAATCTATGATGTAATCAGGGTCCACTTGTAATCCACTTTCGTTACAATGGTTGACAACAAAATAAAGATATATATTGCGCAATAAAGCATAGCATATAAATCAGAATCACAGATTTTACATTGCATTACCTCTCATCTACATAGAAATATACGTATAAAAATACTTGAATTTATCAGATATGTGGTTAAAAATATTTGCCTTTTAATAAACGATTTTATAAATTTCTATGTACAAAGAGACACTATATTCATGGCTTTTAAGTATTAAAAAGTTACATAACTATCGTTGTAAGCAGAAAAACATAACTATACATTTATACAAATAGCACTCGCAGGCAAAAGACCAAATCATCTCTCTTTTGGACGGAAAGGGTCTTCAATATCAGCACAAGTTCAAGCTAACAATAAGATACTCCATCGAAAATTTTGCAATTAGCCGTATAAGGACATATCTTCGTGCAAAACTATTGTTAAAATGTGTGGAAAATCACAACCCCAAATTAACAGCGGGGAAAGGTTCAAACCAGCCGTTGAAACCAACCCCAAAACAACACTTTCAGAGCTCTGCAGCCCATGGATAGCAAGGAGCTGTGTATTATAATACAAGGTACGTAACAAAATCAGTAACATTAAAAACATTCCGCAAAACACAAGTTAAAAACAACACAATAGGAGTTGGACAAATGAGTCACGGGTCTAAATTCCAAGGAGTATTCAAGATGCATAATTCTTGATAGACAAATTCGTGGTAGTTCAATTCATCTGAGGCAGTCCTCATAAATTCATGTTCTATATCCGAGTTATTTACACAGAACGCAGCAGTACAATACAGACGCTGTTTACAATGTTTATAAAGGCTGTTGCCAACCGTGACAAGACAGCTAGACAAATAACCAAGCGAATAGATACCATTCCAACAATTAAATGCAACGAAATTTCAAAACGAAACACAAAGCTGTCTTTTACACAATCTAGCTTATAGTTACTCACTGTAATAAATCCAAACCAAAATTCATAATTCATCTATTTCCTCTCATCCAATCATCCAAAACTACAAAGAAATCTCCATGCGACATGTACAAGCCTTGCGATATCTGTGATGCAAATATTCTTCATCTTATAAAAGAAAGATGTGGGAAATCCAGAATCCATAATTGAATGCAATATTGAAACCAGAAATGGGATGCAAGCTAAATCACCCAAGCCTTCTCTATACAAAATGTACAGCAATGTGTAATACAGTGTCGGTCCGTCTTGCATCTCCCCCGCAACCCAGTGAAAGTTCTGCCCCTTCCAAAATGCCAATCTTGCAACGACAACACTAGTTCAATTGCAAAACTGACTGTGGTCGTGGTCCAAGCCGTGGCGACTCGGATAAGAGCATCGCTGATGTCACATGATTGCAACAAAAGACAGCTTACAGGCACGTTTCCTTCTCGTGAAACTCGGTCATTCTGTCGTCTCGCTCGTCTTTTTCTCCACGTTCTCGCTCATCGTCGGTATTCATTGGAGTCTTGTACGTCGAGCGAGAGCTCATGCGAAGTTCATCGCACCGAGTTGAGCTGCGCCGACCAATGGGAAAGGAGCACGACGAGCCGCGACGAAACGCCTGATACTTCGGTCGAAGCTTTGACGAATTGCTACCCAGCTTTCGATTGACGCGATCGCTAAAGCTGATTCCAGGGATCTTCATTTGACGGTACATTGCCCAGCAGTCTTTGTGGAATTGCTTGGTGAATATGGCGTAGAGAAACGGGTTGGCACACGCGTTCAATGGCAATATAAACACGGTGAACACTTTCGTCAGCCAAAGGTCCTTGACGACGGGCGAGCCGTAGACGGCCGTCAAGGCAACAATGCAGATGGGAAACCAACAAGCAAAATCAGTGAAAACAAGCAACGCAACCCTCTTAGCAACGCGCGAATCGCCCGAGTTAAACGCGCCAGACCCACGCACAGATAAGAATATCTTGATGTAACAAAACACGATGACACTGAATGCGATGATGTTGAAGAACAGAACAAACGACAAATAAACCATTGACGTCATGTGCGCGGGTGATTCTTTCTCTGGAATATCAAACGGAAGGCACACGCTATACTTAGTGTAGTCGCTGAAATGTATAGTACCCTTTTCTGTGTTAATCCGTATAATTGGCAAAAGTGCCAAAACAATGCAAAAAATCCATCCGAATATCATTATGATGACAGCTTTAGTAACACTCATCTGCTTGTGGATGTACATCGAGTACTTGATCGTTATGAACCGCTCTACGGTGATAACGGTCAGCGTGAAGACGGACAACTCGCTTGCGAGAACTGCAATGAAGCCAGCCGCTTTGCAAGACGGGCTGAATTGCCACTGAAGCGCTTTCGCGCGAAAATTCCCATACGTTACAATGTCGACAACAGCCAAAAATCCAAGGTAGATGCCAAGCATCAAGTCGGCAAAAGCCAGATTCAGAGTAAGGAATCTCTGCACATCAAACTTAGAGCAATTCGCAAATATCACAAACAGAACAATACTGTTACCGATCAATGCAAGCAAGAAAACAAACCAGACGCAAATTCGCAGCCATTGTTTGGTCATCAGATTATCACAAGGATAAAAAACATTGGGCTGTGGTTGGCATTCGAGAAGGGTTTTCTTCAACTCATCACCCGGGTTTATCGTGTCTGGAACCGTCTGTTCGGAATCATCGCCAATAACTGTACTATTAAATGGTAACATTGGCTCAATCTGACCATTACTGTCTCCAATAGTGTCAATAGGCGCCCAAGACGAGTTTGTATCGGCAGTGTCATTACCCCACGACCAAGTAAAAACCCAAGAATGCAGTGCCTTGGTAACAACCGACTCTTCTTCTGAGATCTGCTTTCTTCGATAGTAGCAGCAATGATAGGGGTAATGTAAAACGAGTTTTTTGATGTTCGGCAAAAGACTGTGTTCAGGAAATTCAATCAAGTCAATGTTACCTCTAGTGTTGATGTGCGTCAATGTGTGAAGACCCAAAGTTGGAAGATGTTTAAGCTTGTTGCTTTCAAGTGACCTGAAAAATCAACAAAGACGAGCTTACAGTGAACACCGGTTGTAGCTCTTCGCAGGGAAACATTCCTAAACTCAAACCATTTTATTCGGTTGCTTGGTGGTTCAAAATATCAACGGTACAATGTGTAATGGTAAAGTGATCATCGATGGTAAACACAACTTACAATCTCTTTAAATGTTTGAAGCTTCCAAATGCCCTTGGATGAATCTCTTTAATCAAATTGTGCGACAAGTCTCTATAAATCGAAATATCAAATGTTCAGATGGATACAACATAGAAACAATGCACTTGATATCTGTGTTGCTGACTATACCTTTATGATAAAAAGTTCAACAAATAAAAATCTCAAATGTTCTCAAGTGAGACTATTAGGAACAGATAAAAATGCAATAAATGTAAACCAGACGACTTACAACAAATCAAGATTTCGCAATCCGTGAAAAGCTCTCTCCCCTATCATGTTTATGTGATTATGTCCGGCATCACTGAAAAAGAAAGACAAATTCATGATTTCAAGGCGGGCTTTATTGGTAAGGTAGCCAATGAAACTGTTAAAGCAGGTCCTTCATACATAGATAAATACGTACAGGTCAAGTAAAGCTTTCAAACCCTCCAAATTGTTCCCAAGTGACTCTATTTGATTATGCTCCAAGTCCCTGCAAAAAATGAAAACCAGAGACTCAAGCAATGATTAAGAGGATTACATAGCGTGTTAATAAACATAATAATCTGCACGCAACGCGAGAAGAGAATTTATATACCACTAGATATCACTTCAAAGCCCTTAAAAAATGGTTGCATTTTCCAGAAATGGGAGAGGGGGTAAAATCTCCTTCAATTATGATATTGCAAAAGCATTCTTACTAACAATGAGCCCTACAGTTAAAACCAAGATATCAAAGACATGTACTTACAAGAATTTCAAGTTTTTACAACCCTTCATGTTTGGGATTTTCTTCAGCCTGTTCGATAACATTTTTCTGAAAACGGATACAATGATACAATTACTGCAAGCTACAATTACTCTGTGGATAAGGTTGACACATTCCTGAAGATGATCGTCTTGCATTGTTGCACGTTGCAACATGAGCGTCGTGTATTACTTCATATCTACAGTATTTTTACCTTCGTACAGCAAAATAACAAACCTCTAATTTAGTAATTAATTGAAACGTGCTTACAATGTTATTAGACTGCTCCGATTAGCACAGAAGTTCTCAGGCATACTTGGCAGATTACAGAACGCCAAATCCCTACAACAATTGGAAAGAAAATTAGAATTAAAACTACAATTTCATCTATTTTACTTTGAAATCTTCTTATGTCTATTTAAGGATGAGAATGTATAATAAAAACCATGTATAATGCCCACATCTTAGCTGTGCGGATAATAACGAGCTCAAAATCAAAGAAAGCAAAATTATTATTAAATACAAAACTTACAGTTCTTTTAAATTCAATGTGCCAGTCAAATCTGGAAATTGATCCAGCTTCATTTTTCCATTGTTACATTCAATTTTACTAAATAGAAAGCAAACATTAGAATCAAGCAACTTGTATTACGCACTACCCCAACTACATGATATTTGAAAATACAGACATTACTTACAGCTTGGTCAATGATGCCATGTTACTAAATGCTGTGTATGCCACTTCAGTCAAGTCATTTCTGTTCCAAACATCTCTAAAAAATCAGTTCAAAGTTTTGTTAATTTCAACGAAATTGGACAGTATATCTTTGAGAGTAGCCACACATCTTTGGAAAAGAAGAAACAGAAACATTTTGTATCTTATTTTTCTGTGTGGAAGGTGGCATGGTCGGCATGGTAGAACATTGATTAATTCCAATGATGTTTAGTGGAGGAATTTATTCAAGCAGGTGCAAAAGTAGTATATGAGAGAAAAGTTGCTTATTCCACAATATGCCCTATCGAGGGGGGTTCTCCTGGGGGCCTTAATGAGAGAAATACAGTAATTGAAACCTACAATAATAATAATTCAATATACCAAAACATGTCTTACATGGATTTTAGCAAGGAAAAACCACTGAAAGCATACGGAGGGATTTTCTGAATCTTATTGTTCTCCAATGTCCTGCAGAAGCAAAGATGTTCAGGTTAACCATAGAAGTCAAATCTCAGACACAACAAAGAAAAAGGTTCAAGGGGATATTGGGTAGATTGATAAAATGTGCAACAGAGAAATAAACTTACAAGGTTGATAACCTCTTTAAATGTTTCAATGCCTCTGTTGGTATTGACCTCAACTTATTATTCTTCAAATGCCTGAAAACAAACAATAACACGATTGAACAATAAGAACTACATTTCACAAGAAGCTAAATGTACTAATGCACATAAAGTATGTAAACATTAGTGGCTTTCAATTGGTAAATCATTCACAATTAATCCTAAACTGCTATTTTTAGGCAGGGGCATGTCAAAATTTGTAGCTTCTAGGATGGGGACTTTATACAAGGAGGCATAATCCCTCACTAAAAGTGGCAAATACTAGATACTTACAATGTTGTCAATGAGTGAAGTCCTTTGAGAGCAGAAGAATGCAATGCTTTCACATTGTTTGAATTCAATTTCCTGCAAGTGAACAATATGATAGAAAAATGGCAGAGAAAAACAACACCAAAATACAGAGGACAAAAGGGAATGGAATGGATTATGTTTGAGCATACTTAATAGAAAGAAGATCTTTCTATCTACTGATAATAATCTACTGCAAGTCACCGAAGGAGAAACTGCAAGCTTCACACATGGAATAAATTAAAATTGAAAATGCTCAAATCAAAAGTATACATATGAATTCAGCTTCACAACAGTGGACTTGCAGATAGTTATTAACAAAGCCAAACGAAATTGTAAAAATTAATCTTAACAAGGTGGAAGAATTGTAGAAAGAATACAACATATCAAACTAAATTACTTACAGTATCAATAACGAAGGTAGGCCAGTGAATGCACCTTTGTTTACTTTTCGTATCTTATTTGACTCAAGCGACCTAACAAAACAACAGGAATATAGACTTTTAAATTAAAACAACCATCAAATAAACGATGAAGGTGCTGAAGTTCAAACTTACAACATAAAGAGGGAAGAAAGACCAAAGAAGGATGCTCTTGCTATTTTCCTAAATCTGTTTGATTCCAATGACCTGGGAAATATCAAAATTGTGTGTTGAACAATACTACATCTGCCTGCCTTATGGACAACCCACCTCTAATTAATTAGTAAAACCCATTCCAAAACAAGCTTTCACATCTAAACCAACAAACACATAAACCTTAACCCTATAGCTCAGATACATTCTTTATTATTAGGCAAATGAACTTATCATGGCAAATTTCATAATCCAAAGAAACAAGACAAATAAAAATCGTTACCAAAAACAAATAATGAGAGACAATTCTTCAGCACCACAACCAACAACAACATGTGAAAACAACATAAACCTAAACGATAAATCTAAATACTTACAATGTTTGTAGTCTTTTCAATGAATGTATTGCTTGTGATGGAACTGTACAAAGTCTGTTATGGTCTAAAAAGCTACAGAAAGAACAACCAATTCAGAAAACCTTATAGATTCTGCCAAACAAGTTTTTGTAAATAAATTCATGCTTCTTGATTTTGATAAAATGCAACTTACAGTGTTTTTAACTTTTGGTTTGCAGTAAAGGTATTAGCTCTGATGCTCTTTATGTTGTTTGCAGATAAGACTCTGAAAAGCCAAATTAAATATGGGTTTAGCAATCAGTATGGAAATGTACAAAATTGGAAATTTACAAAATTGTCAAAATACCCAGGTAGACCATTGCTACATCTATAGTGATGAGAATTTTCTATTTTGCTTACAATGTGTTCAGGTTTCTTAGTTTGCTTAAGTCTGGAACCCTTGTAAGGTGGTTGTGGGACAAGCGCCTGAAAACAGAGAAATCAATAATTTATTAAGAAAATCAATCAAGCAATATTATTGTCTCACAATCTGCCATCGATAAACAGCAAAAAGTCATTGCCCAATCTGGGAAAATATACCTGCAATAACATATTATAAAGATATTATTGCAAATATGCTTACAAAATGAGGCAGTCCACCTTCACAAAAAACAGGAAAGCAAGGCAAAAAAATTACAAAGACTCTACAACTTACAGATAACGAAGATAGGGAAACCTTTCCAAAAGCCATCCAGGAATATCATTCTTAATATTGCATTCCTCTAAGTACCTGAAAATAGCAAAGTTGATTTATAATATCCCAAAATTTGTCACATGTTCCCTAATGATACCTACATATCATGATCTACTGTGACCAGACTACCAAACATTCACTTTCTGTGAATGCAACAATAACTGAAAACTGGAATTCTTACGTAAAACTAGCGACAATAAACGTTGCATTTAAGAGTTTTGATCACTGTTGAGACCTTTGTTCGCTGGTTGCTGAGCCTCTTGCTGTGCTTGCACTTGCAACCCTGGACTCTTCATGGAGAATGCTGCTTGCAGAGCTCAATTGCCCATCTGTTTGAATTCACTCCCTTTACACTAAGAAGGGTCTCATTGAGCAATGAGGTTATATACCCGTAGCAAGGAACTATCGGGATATACATTTTTATTTTTGTTTTTACCAAGAAGCAAGAATGAAAAAATCTTCACCCACGTGGCCTCAATAAAATTTTCAAACCTCTCTTCAAGAAACCTACACCAGATTGAGACTCGGTAAAAAGTATGATCTTGGGGGGGGGGCACAGTTCGGGAGACAAATAATTTTCGTTTCTCTGTAACAGGACACACAAAATATTCTTCATAACAAAGGACAAAGAAATCTCACAATTGACTGTTATTATCAGGTCTGAACGCAGGAATGTTGGTAAATTTATTCGTGCCTTTAATCTTTTGCGAGTGGCATAAAACAAGTATGGAGGAAAGGGCAAAGCCAAAGGAATGACCACAGCAAATGGCCATTTTACCACAAACGAAAAACACATGCCAAAAGGTTACACTGAACGTGCAAAGATATATGTACTCAGAAATCTCGCAAACTAATGATCTCACAAATCAAATACCATAGCAATATCTAAGCTTGCACACAAATCGGAAGCAAATTGAGACATTGCCCAACAAGAGAACACCTCGCTATCAAGGGGGGGGATTCAAAAGGCAAAAGTCCAGAAAACTAAACTCAGTTGAAATCCAAGAAAAGGAAAGTTCATCTACATGTGTATCAGAAATCCGCGGATTAGCCACTGGGGGTTACTTAATTTTGATATTTTTGAATGGGGGCTATTCAAGGGGGTTTGAAAAATTGTCTGAAACATGGCACACAGAAAACTTATTTTGAATAAGATATTTCATACTATAGGTATGAAATTCTCATAAATATACAGTATGAAATCATCGCTAATTAGAGGAAATACGGTCTACAAGAAAATGTGTTGCCCTTGCCCCAAGGTGGGAGATGATCTAGTGCGCATTGGGAAGTGGTGGCAAAGATCAATATGTTTGAGGTGGTGACTTATTCGAGGAAGAGGGGGGCTAATTTGTTGTCCTAGGGTGGGGGTTTACTACTCGAGGGTTTACGGTATGGCATTCTGTTTTTTACAAGAACAAGAAGTGTGGGGCTCAAAATTGCCAAACAAGATACAAGTTTGAAGATAACAATGGAAAAGATTGAGGCTTGGCAAAATTTAAAGCTTTCTTGCATAACAAATGTATGCTGGATATGCGAATTATAAATAAACGCGACTAGACATTATTACGTCAAAGATATGACACAAAACGAGTCAGGAGTGCCCTTAATAAGAATACAAAAGACGGATACGATATTAATAGCAGAATAGTGACACGGTGTGAACTCTGTTTTTATTCACGCATTTCCTATTTCTCTTTCTTCCAAAAATAGCACGAAAATATCAAGAACAAAACAAACGTGAAACTTGCCGAGGCGAATTGTGTCAACTGCGACCTTTGATTCGTAATGCGTCAATTGTCTCCCAACTGTTGTTCCTAAATATGAACCCATGATCCTGCGAAACCGACCGACAACATTTTTCAGGGCACTATGTACCATATAGACCAATAAATTTCTTCAAAGTCTGCAACGTTTGGATTGGATTGTGATACTTGAACAAACAAAAGCCCACTCCAGTTATTGTTGTTAGAACTGGGCACAGTCTTACGATGTGCAAAGTTCGACCAGCCATCAAGTCTTATTTTTTATTTGTTGGATTGCAAATAGGACCCAAAATCTTTGATACCTAAGCCCTGGGGCTGCTTACATTTTAAAGAAGCTAGTCTGCTGGTCTTGAAATTCTGATAATAAAGACGGTGATTATGTAACGTAATAGAAACTTTGAGGGATGGTTGGTGAAAGGATAGGCCTGTCTGATGGGATTTAAATTTCATAAGAACTTTACGCGAAAGCTGTGTGATTCGATCACAATGTAAACTTTCATGTTGATGTGAAAAAACAGTGACGGCAAGCAACGGACGCCATGACTGTGAAATCAAATTCTTCTATTGTTCATAAAGTGACTGTCAAAAATAGACAGAAGGTTAATCCGACAAGGCCATTCGTCAACATCAAAAGCGCCTCATCAAATTTCAGCAACAAATGTTTGCTCTGGGCAACATCAAAGATGGCTCCTGTATACATTTTACTTTGCCAAATATTGATACGCGGATATGAAAAACACGACAACAAAACAAAACTGCGTTATTATCTAAAAATAAAAGGTTTCTCTGCTTAGGAAAATTTTTCTTTCCAAGAAAGTTCTGCTACACCTGCATTGTTTTGTTTGAAAACATATAGGCATCCAAAATTAATTGCATAGGTAGCTTACAAAACAAAGCTGCAAAGACAATAAGAAACTAATAAAAATGTTTACAAATTCTATCATTCCAAATTTACTTAAAAATAAATAAGCTTCAAGCCAATCTGATCTCTTTCACAATCTAATCATTTTGATAAGTACCAGCCGGAATCAGGGAGTAAGTAAATGTTCTAATATCAACACTACCCGCGTCATATAAACAAAACTGATAAGAAGAATACACACAACAACACAACAGTACGGTTATGTATACAAAGATGCTCAGATACGAGTCCTGGTTGCCCGTTGAAAAGTGCAGGAAAGTAGTGGTCTGGTTAAGAATGACTTTACGGATATTTGTTTAATATGTAAGGATTTGGGGCTTATAAATCGTGTCAAGAAACATGAACATGTGGTGAATGATCAAGTTTTCTACGTTTCCATTCCTTCTCACACCTTCCATAAAAAGATTTACAGTAAACTGGAGAGAATTCGGACAATGGAAAGGGGATACTTTTTATCACAGAAACTCATTCCAGCATCCGGCTATAATATGGCTCACATTTCCATACTTGGTGTGAAGGAATGTTGGATTGGCAAACGCACAAAGTTCAGCATAACATATTGTCATATCATGGCGGCTCGCATTTCTCTATTTGGCAAACACATTTCGACACGGCTTCAAGAATCGACTTCCTTTCATTAAATTCAGAAGCATCATTTTGTTTGAACACCAAACACACACAAACAAATCAGAATCAAAAAATATTTCTAGAATATAAAACAACATCAAATCCAAATAGAAATAAGCTTGTAGCTCTCCCTTTCTCTTCTATTGCGACCAGGATTAAAACTGTACACGTCATGATGAGGTGGTCTGTATACATAGGGCTACTGTTGCTTCTGCTGTGTGCCAGCACTTTCGGAATGGAGGCCAAATATATTAGAGTTGCGTGTGACACAAATGTGTCAGATGAGCATGCAAAAGTTGAAAAGGTGTTCAATTTCAAACGACCACATTGACATTGGGGGGGTGGTAACTATTCCTTGCGGTAAATTCATGCATGGTGACATGTTCGCTGTTAGCAGATAATGGAAGGGAGAGGGGGAGGGTACAAAATTATCTGAAGCACTTTGAAATTACACAACTAACCAATTTCAGCGGTTCGTTTGGTACAATTTTGATCTTTTGGAGTCTTAATAAACAAATAAAATGGACAGTACACTACAAAGCAAAATATATAGTTACACCCAATCTTTGGATACAGTCTTTATAGAAGCGGATCACAACACACATAAACTCCCCAAAAAGTTACCCTTTACTAAAAATAAAAAGGTATGAAAAATTATGAAAACAGTCATCCAGAAATATAGCATTCCAGAAGTTCAATTCTCGAGACTTCAGTTGTTGCTTATTTGAACGCTTTGATATGACGGTTGCAGTTGAATACCGCCATTTTGAATTTTGAAATCTTGAATTTTCGTACAGTAGTATACTGCGAAGTACTGGAATTTCACGTGATAAGGAAGGGGTTTAACTGCGAGAATTAAATATATTATTGATATTAAATGTGTTTTGTTACGTACGCAGATAAGTGGCAATCTGTCCTGGCTGAGGAGGCAAGCCTGTTGGCACGTTTTGTTTTAATGAAATTTAATGATTGCAATTTGCAATGGTCTCTCGCTCCCGGGCGCCCTAAAACATTTCCATGTGCCGGGTGTAACTATGAAAAACGGTTCTGCAACTAATACAAGGTTGAAAGCGTTATCATCCTCCCAATGGCTTTTGTATTTAATTTTTAAAACAATTTGGAAGATTCAGTTTGGCAGATTGAAAATAGACCAGCGCACACAACATTCTACAGTTCCGGAATTAGGATGAAATAAAGCACTACAAATTTCCTTGCACGGTCACAACTTCATCACGTCCATAGAATTGAAACAATACAATATTCTCGGCGAATAGGACTCGCGATATTTTCTTTTACTCCCTGTCTCAAGGCTACAAAAGTCATGGGAGATGCTCTAACACTTCCCAGAGGCACCGCGAGTTTTGCGTTAAAAGCGTGGATGGAAGTTGAAAACTCAAAAGTGCATTGACCAACTGTGTCCTTGAAACAATCATATGCGAGCCTAAACAACGAATTAACAGAATTAAGATAGAAATACAAGAGCAGATACTCACAGCCTTGAGACTCGGATTGTTTTGTTGTGATGAAAGACATCGTGAAGAACAGCAGTAAAGTTTTGTCTGCTACAATCAATTTTGTTTTCCTTGCAGTGACATTTCGCCGGACAAAATCTTCGCTTGCTACTCCTTGCTTGAACGTTAGTTGTAAAAAATAAACATAATATAACAAGCAGCAATTTCCATAACATCTTGAATTGGACAATACCAGTCCTTTCTCCTCCTTCTCGCTATGTTCAGGTGACTTAATAATGAATTTATTCACATTTGACTCGTAGAAATTTCAAAACGGTCTTCTCTTGTCCTTGATGATGAACGTTGAGAAATTTTGGGAAAGCCTTGCTATCCAACTGAGAACTGGCATGCAGAAGCTGTGGATTGGCTTCTTGTTAGAAATGATTGACATGCGGCTATGCTATGGCCAATCAAATCTCGAAACCCCATCACGTGGTTTAGCCATATTTCCTGAAATCGGAAACATGACTGCCGATGCCTCAGTGGGACAACTTGGATGTTGATATTTTTGGATCGAATAAACAAAAGTACAGTTGCGAAAAAACATGTGATATTGTTGCTCTTTTTTCTGTTGAATCATTGTTTGATATTACGGCAGATGAAAATAAATAAAAATCACTCCAAGAACAACCAAAGAGAATATTTATATTTAGTAACTTCAAATATTATGCACGTTGCAGTAAGTTCACCCGGTCTTTGTTTCGTGAAATGAGATTAATTTTACAATATACTTCAAAAATCTATTTATAATCTACCCAGGTATAATTTAAAAAGAAAATTCACGCTTGTGGAAACTTTGAAACTTCGACAAACTGCAGAAAAAGGGCTGTTGAAGTTGAGATAATTACAAGTGGGGCTTGGTTTTTGCACAAATGTTGTTCATCACTTGTCAAAACCATTGTTTAATCCTCCAGAGACTCAACGAACGACAGACAATCTGTTTCTGGTGATGCCTTCTGCATTGTATTGCAGGGGTCTTTCCTTTACCGTACGGGTATTAGGGCTGCAGATGGCTACACCAGTTGTTTGATATGGAAAGGATATACTTTAATCGGAGAAACTTTCGCGGGAAGAAACTTTCGCGATTTTCGCGTTTTTGGCCAAAATTCGCGAAAGTTTATTGCGCGAAATTTTCCAAAACATGAAATTCGCGAAAGTTTATTCTTGGTAAAAATTTCAAAATTGGAAATTCGCGAAATTTATGAAAAAGTTTCACTTTGAATAAAAACTACTTCAAAGTTTCTGCTTGAAGTTTCTGTTCAGACGTGGAATTCGCGAAAGTTTATTCTCGCAAAATATCCGATTTTACCTAAAACGCGAAAGTTAATTCTAGAAATTTCGCGTTTTTTTCGCCTCGCGAAAGTTTCTTCCCGCGAAAGTTTCTCCGATTAAAGTAGAACAAACCTCCTCTCTAATGCGTGTGTTTATTGATTTTTTACTGAAAAGTTGTGTTATTGCATTGGGTTGGGTGGTGACGACAACGCAAGTGTATGACCCGGTTCGCATTTGCATTCACGTTTCTTCTGCTGAAGAGTATTACGTAATAATAATAATAATAACGTAAAATCACTTCGCGATGACATAAGTCTACCCACAAGTCCACAAAGTTACTCGCTGTGCTTTCTGCCCTTGGATCTTTCAATTTAAGTCTTAAATCCAGCACAATAAATAGTAGAATAGTCTTTGATCGGTACAAAACTTCAACATTGCTTTAAAAATCGGAGTACCAAAGCTTCTGTTCTGATTGGCCAATTTCGATCCTCTTCTGGGTATAATTTTTCGTTAGGTTTTCATTTTCGTTCTCTTTCTGACGTACTATACTCTGATGAGTGTCAGACGAAAAGCTTTAGTATTTATTATGTTTCGCTATGTTTCCGATTTTCAAAGCAACAATAAATAGTATACACTTATTTTTATAGGAATACGTTAACTTATGCTGAGCCTTGATTTTTTTCATTGTTATTCTTAAAATTCCATTGTTTTTTGGCAATTTTGAGTCTCAATAATTATTCTTAGAAGTTTGCTTCACAGGAATTCGTTCTTTGGTGATCCTTGAAGAAACTTTTAGTACTAAAATGGCTATAGAAACTGAGCACTACTTCGGAGCTTAGTTTCTTAAAAAAAAGAGTGTATGCAGATTTGACTGTTCATCCGAGCAAAATCAGATTCAGAGTGGAGTTTTGTTATCAAATTCACAATTACAGCATTTGTAAAATGACTAGGAAGGTATTATAGGCAGGGAATTTCGTTCAACCATCTAGCAACCTGCCTAACCGAAGTTTTTAGAGTTTGAATCCACTAATTGAAGGTCACTGATTATTTTGAGCCCTGGGACCATTCTGGTAAATGACCGGAAGTGAGATTTCCGGGAGTGAAAAAAATGCACGGTCAGCAAAAATTAAAAATACTAATTTTTCAAATCTGATTACACCATCGCAAAGAACATTTGATACTGAGTAAAAAATACTAAGAGACTAACATTATCTGACTTATAAATAAAAAGTTATGGCTCCTGAAACAAGCGAAGGACATTGACAGCCCTAAAACTGATTTCTTTCTTTCGGACTGCTACTCGGCCGAAAAATATAATATAAGTGATACTTACCAATTCATTTCCAGCTTTCTGATACTATTCACAAATATAAAAATTGTCACTCACTTTGCGATGGGTTAAAAAACACGATTTAAAACGAAAGAAACTTTGATAGGCTACGAGGTCCGTAATCGAAAAAAGACATGAGAACAATAAAAAGTTGTATATACACCAAAAATATTTCACAATTCAGATTCAAGGCACCCATTCATGAAAAGAATTTTCAGAGGAGGTGAATTCAGACACTTCCCATTCACTTTCTTCGCTCAATGATTCGTTATGATTAAGAATCCCCAGTAGTTTCAACATCAGCCTCGCTATCATTAACATAAGTCGACACGGGTGACACGGGTGGGTTTTTCGGTTGATTGTTCTTTTCCGATTTTCTGCCTTTACGTATCTTTTTTCGAGCAGGTTCTTCACCTTCATCGCTTAACTCGGCATCAGCGTCAGGGTGGGCTTTATCCTTCTTGTATTTTTCCTTATTATCGACGGTGGAAACTGGCGTCCTTTAAACCATACTTCATCCCAACGCCATCCGTTTTCATCAGCAGGAATATCTTCAATGGTGACTTTGCAACAGCGAATCCAAGTGAAAACTTGACAATGAACTCTTTTTATTGCTTCGCGAACACTATCTGGATCTGGTGGAAGGGGTAGTGAGGACTTAGACTTCATATTTCTGTAAATATTTATGCGCGTTTGAACATATGTTTCTTCCGCTGCACCGTTGTAAACGATCTTGCGAATGAATTCTTTGACTTCCTCAACGCTCTGGTCATCAAGATTACGATCTTGGCCTAGAGATTTTAGCATTTGAACAGCTATCGGCTGAGCAGATAATCTTTTCATGGCTTTTATTTTACTAATCTTATAAAAATATGATGTAGTATCGCACCTAGTGAGTGCATGAAAAGCTGGTAAAACGAGACACACTTCATCTCCAAGGTAATCGCAAATGCTACTGATTTCTACGTATTTTTCATTGTCGTATTTCATAAACCATTTTTTCGTAATTTTCAATCTTGCATAGGGATAAACTAGTAAAATTAATGCTATCTAATCGATGGGAAAGAAAGCCAACTCTTACATTGCAGAAACCATGAAGAGGCAGGTACACGCCTATACACGCTTCATCGCAATCAACAGATGTAGTCATTGTCTCCAAAGACACGGATGTATTAATTCTACTAGTTTATGCCTATGCAAGATTGAAAATTACGAAAAAGTGGTTTATGAAATACGACAATGAAAAATACGTAGAAATCAGTAGCATTTGCGATTACCTTGGAGATGAAGTGTGTCTCATTTTACCAGCTTTTCATGCACTCACTAGGTGCGATACTACATCATATTTTTATAAGATTAGTAAAATAAAAGCCATGAAAAGATTATCTGCTCAGCCGATAGCTGTTCAAATGCTAAAATCTCTAGGCCAAGATCGTAATCTTGATGACCAGAGCGTTGAGGAAGTCAAAGAATTCATTCGCAAGATCGTTTACAACGGTGCAGCGGAAGAAACATATGTTCAAACGCGCATAAATATTTACAGAAATATGAAGTCTAAGTCCTCACTACCCCTTCCACCAGATCCAGATAGTGTTCGCGAAGCAATAAAAAGAGTTCATTGTCAAGTTTTCACTTGGATTCGCTGTTGCAAAGTCACCATTGAAGATATTCCTGCTGATGAAAACGGATGGCGTTGGGATGAAGTATGGTTTAAAGGACGCCAGTTTCCACCGTCGATAATAAGGAAAAATACAAGAAGGATAAAGCCCACCCTGACGCTGATGCCGAGTTAAGCGATGAAGGTGAAGAACCTGCTCGAAAAAAGATACGTAAAGGCAGAAAATCGGAAAAGAACAATCAACCGAAAAACCCACCCGTGTCACCCGTGTCGACTTATGTTAATGATAGCGAGGCTGATGTTGAAACTACTGGGGATTCTTAATCATAACGAATCATTGAGCGAAGAAAGTGAATGGGAAGTGTCTGAATTCACCTCCTCTGAAAATTCTTTTCATGAATGGGTGCCTTGAATCTGAATTGTGAAATATTTTTGGTGTATATACAACTTTTTATTGTTCTCATGTCTTTTTTCGATTACGGACCTCGTAGCCTATCAAAGTTTCTTTCGTTTTAAATCGTGTTTTTTAACCCATCGCAAAGTGAGTGACAATTTTTATATTTGTGAATAGTATCAGAAAGCTGGAAATGAATTGGTAAGTATCACTTATATTATATTTTTCGGCCGAGTAGCAGTCCGAAAGAAAGAAATCAGTTTTAGGGCTGTCAATGTCCTTCGCTTGTTTCAGGAGCCATAACTTTTTATTTATAAGTCAGATAATGTTAGTCTCTTAGTATTTTTTACTCAGTATCAAATGCTCTTTGCGATGGTATAATCAGATTTGAAAAATTAGTATTTTTAATTTTTGCTGACCGTGCATTTTTTTCACTCCCGGAAATCTCACTTCCGGTCATTTACCAGAATGGTCTCAGGGCTCAAAATAATCAGTGACCTTCAATTAGTGGATTCAAACTCTAAAAACTTCGGTTAGGCAGGTTGCTAGATGGTTGAACGAAATTCCCTGCCTATTATGGAGAAACATAGCATACCGTATTTCCTCTAAAGAACGCCGCGGCGTTCTTTTCAAAATCCAACTTTTGCATGCGGCGTTTAATAGAGGGCGGCGTTCATTAGAGGGAGGCGTTTTTTACAAAATGAAAAGTGGGATAAGAAAGGTAAAAATAGACAATGTCTTCTTTTCCCAGAAACACGTAATAAAAGACTTTATGAAAAATGTTTTAAAGTTCACAAATGATGTTTTCAAGCTAAAGTATGTCAATGTCAATGTCACTGTCTCCGTCAGAGTCCTCATCTATGACACGAAAACTTTCATAGCATTCGCTGACGTGTGTTTTCTAATAAACGCCGCTTTTGAAGATGCGGCGTTCAATATGTAGAGGGCGGCGTTCATTAGAGGGCGGCGTTTATTACAAATGCTTAGTTTAAAGTGCGGCGTTCAATAGAGGGCGGCGTTTATCAGAGGGCGGCGTTCTTTAGAGGAAATACGGTATTTTTTGCATTTCATTTTCTCCTTCACTGCGCATGCTCAGTAACGTAACAATTTCTAATTTTGAGTTGAACGTTAGTTAGTTGCGAGGCTGCTGTAAACAAAATTAGTTAAAGGTGAAGTAATGAACTTACTCACTGAACATTAGACCGTCATAGGCAAAAGATGTTAAAACCAACGAAAAGATGGCTACACCCAGGATCCATAAAGAGAAACAGAATGGTACAGAAAAAGCAACCTGGGACATGGACCATCGGCTATACCCATGACGATAGAAGATGAAGATGAACTCGTTAATTATTGATAATACAACAGAAATAAACGTAACTCGAATTTTGATTACAAGAGCGAAGTGTAGAGGTAGAGTAGAGAGGTTGGGTCCGTAGGTACAGTGGGTACAGCAACCCACCATCAAAAGACAGAAGGCAAAACCTGTGTAAAGCCTAAAAGAGGTCACTGACCTCAGCAGCACCAAAGCTCTACCGACATACTGAGTGCCGTACCCCACGTCTGGCGGTGGAAGTTCTATAATAAGAAACCACCACACGACAAAATGCTCAAGTTTGGTTGAATTTATAAAGTCTATCCAGCTCACCCAATAAGAAAAAAACAGCAGATAATATTTACTTGGATGAAATGTTTCATACATACTTGCACCAGGTGCTAATGACTTCACTCGTACTTAAATCTATTCCAAGTTCAAGCACGGCGCAGATTAAAGTGACATATTATCTATAAATGTCAGAATAATAAGCATACATTTGATATGCACCCTCTTCTTAAGAATTGCATGTCACAAACAATTACCATTCTAGGGTGGATGAATGCACAGCAAGTCAAATAACTCCACAAGGACCAATTCTGCAATTCTACAATTCCATACAGCAATCAAATTTTATATGGATTTATATTGCAAGTTAATCATACTGAGTATGATCATTTCGTTAAATCATTTAAATTAATTAACTTAAAATGGCAAGTTATCATACCCAGTGCATGCATTGCATGCAGAAACAATTGCGGCTGAAGTGTGGTTAAACCTCGTCACTAGACATTATATGTCTTCGCAGAGCATCTTCACTAAAATAATGCTGATGGCGGCAAGTGGAACTTTGGCATTGTCCAAAACATCGAAGTTCGTTGTGTGATTTACACCTGGTCAGTCTAATCTCTTTCCTTGGTTTTTCACAACCTTTACCTGTAAGTTGGTGATAGAAATCTACATACATATATCGCAACATGAAAGGGGCCTTCAGGACTCGCGCCCAAACCGCCTTAAGTGAAAGGATAATAATCAAGAGAACGATAGTTGTCCCCGGAAACAAGTTCCATATTTAGCACCGAGTGGCCAGAAATGGTAACGAATTGTCTGGCATTGGCTACGAATTGTCTCTGGAAATGAGAGGAATGTCTTGTGAATTATTCAGTGATAGATACGTTGAAAGTAGATATAGCTTTTTTGTTCAGAATTACGGTTGGGTTAGAAGCTGTGGCATCCTTCAGAAGTTAGCTGGGTGGGGTGGAATCATTTCGCAAACCAAAGTTGAGTTAATTAGTTCTGCTCACACATACTTGATAGCCCAGGTATCTAGTTCTTAGGTAAAGTGTCATTGAATAAATGCAATACTGGAAGACATTCATGTAAATGCGTTCAAAATTACAAAACAAAAAACCCCGTGCCCTAAGTGGGTCACCCGGTAGTTTGACCGATCTTTCCACCCAGTATGTACCAGTATGTCTTCTTTTATATTTTGCTCTAGTGTGGCGAGCCAGATTTCCAAACAATATACCTTTTGCAACCAATCAGAGGAAGTTTCCCAAAATCGTAAGAACTTTACGTGATAGCAAACAAGAGCAAAACAATTTCCTACTTTTGCATGACAATACTATATTGATTTTTGATTTTCAAATTTTGCACTGCCTGATGGTCAAAGAATTCTTTTGCGGACAATAGAACAATACACCGCTGGTGCATATGATGGATAAAAGGCAATTTGGAATTTGCAATTTGCAATTTCTTATCTTGCAGGAATGGTAATTAACATGAATGAAAATATCATTATGATCCCACCTTTGCTTCCTGATTTTGATGGATGTCGTCTTGGGCAGCATTCATTAAGACATTTCTTCTCGAGCCAATCGTCGCAGATGTGAGGCTGGCTTCGCGCAGGCTCGAAATGTCTGAATATGCAATTCTGCAAAAGATTTTAGCTATTTACAAATACAACCGGAAATATAGTGCTAAATAATATACTTGGCTACACCTATTACACAGTAAAAGCTCGCATATAAGGGCCGCAATGTTTGAATAGAGCCTGCATTGGTTCTTAGCGATAAAACACATTTTAAGAAAATTATGTTTTGTTGGGATAGATGAGATGGTCTAAAGTCGCGTCGATGTAAATTTTAACTATTGGAAAGCTTTCAACCTAATTCTTCATTGAATCAGAGAATTGATTTAAATTTAACAATTAAGAAATAACTATAAATATACTGAAATTTTAGGTAGTGGGTTCTTAAAAGTGGGGTTTTTTTATATGCGAGGCTTTACTGTAATCAGATACACAAGACAAGAACAACAGATTTTCAATGCACGAATCTCCCAAAAGAACTTCCAGGTACAAGGAAGCGAAGCTGCAATTCGATCTCTTGACATATATTTTACATGAACAAATACCTTCTGTCGCAATGAATATGCAATTATATTATATGTATGTATGCGTGTACAGAGCGCACAGCATAAAGTGGAGAAGAATCAAAGTGACCAACCTTGGAGCACTTTTCATCTTTCATAAAATGTAAACAATCCGTGTATGGCCTAAAGTCTTTCTTCGCGTGGTGACCATCTTTAAAACAAACTTTGATTTCTTCAGCTCCAAACATCGATTTTCCATCGGCTTCTTCAGCAGCCTGTTTGGCATCAGACTCATCATAATAATTTACAAAGCCAAATCCTCGTGAAACGCCGTTCTTATACCGGCTTATATTTACGCTACATATGGGCCCATATGATTTAAACTTCTGGAAGACATCGCTTTCCTTCACATCTTCAGGCAGAGAACCTATCCAAATAGCATACGTTTTCTTTTCAGTTACTGATACCATAATTATGATGTTTATTCCAATATTTAGAAACGATAATTAAATTTACTTGTGTCTTATTTATCTCCAGCAACTTCGATCTTTTCATCTTCGCAGAAGCTAAGGCTTTTCTCAGAACTTCATTGTTGCCAATGTTCACGTGATTTCTTACGTCAATTCGATTTGGCGACTTATGGCCTGCTCGGCCAACAGTGTTTCGATTAGGGCTGGGGCTCTTTATAGCAACAAATAATGGTGGCAAAACTGACGATCCAGGCAGCTTTCTGCTGTTCCCTTCTGTTTCTCCGAAAGAAAGTCTCCCAGCTTTATGGAACCACGAGAAAGGCCAAGTGGACAATCTCCCCGAGTGACCTGTTGCTTGTGAATATTGTGAAATACTTGGCACATTTTCCTTGACAATTTTAACTCTCTTAGATACCCATATGCACCAGTGTTTATTTTGATATGTAGATCATACGTAAATGAGCAAAACAAAAACGAAAATGTGAATATTTTGTTCATTTTTAGCAAATGCTTGTCGTTAGGTAAGCCCGGGTCTTTGTTTACTCAGTAAACGCATCAATTGTCAGAAGTTTAGTATGTACCAAATGTTTCCAAAATAGTTTTCATATAATACATAAACTAGTTGCAAACAGGGTTTAGGTGGGTGCTGGTCGGGTGTGTTAGGAAATTGTTTGATGATGCAGTGTTGGTTGTGTTATACCGTATTTCCTCGATTAAACGCCCCTGGATTAAAAGCCCCTTCGAATAAACGCCCCCTTACGCTACCAACCTTTGAAATAAACGCCTCCCACACAACATTTTTTTTAAGTTGGTGTAGTGTATTGTTGCTCGATAAAGGCAAGGCACAACTAAACCATTTTCTCTTTTTCTGGACCCAATGACAGAGGCTGTAATCTTGTACTTTCTAATAACCCCCCTCGAATAATGGCCCCCTCGATTAGGCCCCCAAAAGTGCCGAGATTAAACGCCCCGGGGCGTTTAATCGAGGAAATACGGTAGTTGTGTTATACTGATTTCAAAAATGAAATCAGCACAACACAACTACAGAGCCCCAAAAGTTGAGAAATTTGCCATTATTTTACACACAACTTTAACCCCGGGATCATGTGACCAGAGTAATGTGACGTAGCAACCAGAACCATGTGTTGGAGCTCCTTCATTTCGATTTGGGCCTAATAAACAAGCGGTTGCTAGGTGTCACCTACAAAGACAACCTTTTTGCTTTATTTTGTCCCAAAATGCCTGAAAGATGCGTTGTTGGGGGTTGTTCCAACATATAAAAGACTCGGAAAAAATATCCCTGCATGCATTTTTTAACGATCATCAACAAGAAAAAAGGCAAGGAGACGCAAATGGACTAAATTCGTGAAAACTAACGGTGCCAAATGGGAAGCTTCGAAGTCGTCAGTGATTTGTTATTAACACCAAAGATTAAAAAAGAAAACTAATTTAAATACAAGTTTTAACATTAAAAATCATCAACAATTTAAAATCTGAGCAGGGAATTTTCTGGATCGGAGCTAGCTAGGTGATTTTAATATCCCCTGCTAAAAACAATTAAAAGTTACTTCAGTGTAAGTTTCAGTATACTTACCCTTTCGTTTCCAAGATTTAATAAAACACTAAATATCTTTTCCCCAATATTCCTGGAACGTCTCACTGCACTGCAGCAAAAATTATCGCCATTGATAAATTGAAAATAGTGCTTCCACTCTTGAAAATCCAAATGTCCTTCTTTCTCCTTCTTTTGAGTAAAATTCCTTTTAGCTACTAAACATTGAAAATTTATTTGCGGTTTCCTTCCACGTATATTTGAGATTAAAACTTAAAACGACTGAAAAAATTGTCTTCATTTCATATAACTTTGAATGGCGCCACGCCAGGCCCAACATTTTATCCCTCTATAGGTGAACGTGGCGAAAAAAATTATTACTCAAGACTTAACGAGTCAGACCTTGCTGAAGTGGATTCCATTTTAACTTTCAAGAACTTACTGAACTGACGAAAATGAACTGAAAAAATGACAAATTTCTTATATTATGAGTACCATGAGCTCAATCTGCTCATTTTAAAACTTCCTCCTTATTTTCTTACAAACCTCATTTCTTTTTTCCTTCCGTTCCAAATGGCCAAATTTCCTCACGGTGAGAAAAATTTCTTGCAAGTGGCAGCACGGTTTTATTAAAAAACCAGGATGCGCTCCGAGAACGGAGAAGGATTGAGGCTACGCGCAGGCCAGAGTTGGACAAACTCACTCACCAGATCTTTTCTCGAAATGGACTAGATTAAACTCTGCTGTGCAGACGCTTCATTACACAGTATCAATTTATTAAATATGAATTACAAAAAGAATTACAACCAACTTTTTTCGCCTTCAAAGAACAATGTCACTTGCTGGAGCAAAACTCTAAATAAATAATTCGGTAAATTCGTACATGAATTAAAGAGCATCGATACGTCGACCATACCATTCAAATGGAATTTCCCAATGTATACAACATTGGGCTGCTTCCATTGACTTTGACTTGCTGGTGCTTAAGGTTTATCCCCAACAACTCAAATTTTAATTGACTGGAGAAAATTGTCATCCCCAGGCTGTTCCACCCATCGTCTTTTAATATTCTAAATCAATAAATTTTGCAGCTCATCTACTGAGCGATTATTCGAGGTACTATTGGGGTTTTGATCGGGTTTCAGCATACCTGACAGGCTTGTCTGCTGAGAATGCCGGGGATAATTCTGGTTCATACTATTCATACCTGACGACATCGAGTATTGTTGTTGTTGCTGTTGAAAACCTCCTCCTCCTCCTCCCATTATAGGTTGCTGCGCTGTTTGCATGGAAAATTGCTGACCTTGCATTGATGACGAGGACATTTGATTGACACCAAACGCCATTGAAGACTGTTGCATGCCTGAATTAGAAATGACATGCGCTATAAAATGGCATTAGAAAACCTGGCATAAAATAAGATCCAAGATTGTAGTGCACCTTGTATAGAGCCAAACAACATTGGAGAGGCTGATATAAAACAGGGTGAAAACGAGGGAATAGCTCACATATCTCTCTTAACATCCCACATCACATACATATCAGATCCTAGACACAATATCAGATTTACGTGAACTATATTAGATATATTCGATTGGGCGACTGATGCATTGCTCTGCCAACAGTGTTTCGATGCAAGGCTGGGGCTCCATAGCAACAAATAATGGCGGCAAAAACTGACGATTACCCTTATCCACCCAGCTTTCTACTGTTCCCTTCTCTTCATCCAAAAGCTCCCTTACTTACCAACTTACTCATTCAACGATAATGCATAATTGGCAGTACAAAGATTAACATTTCGTAATTCTTAAATTTCACATCCCGTACTCCAAAGTAGCCTACACGCTTTTTTATAAGGAACCGTTTATAAGAAACCCACATGTAGAAGGTAAAAAAACTTTAGTAGCAAAATAACTTTTGCTACTAAAGGCCAAATCACTAAGGAACTTCTTAATTTTGAAAGTATTTATATTTCCGCACAATTTACAATTAGGAAGCCGGTTCCATTGATTTTCAGTACTTTTACATTATATGAAGGTTCTTCATGTTTTTACCTGTTATCTTTTCACAAGTTTATAGCAAAACGTTGAATTTGAATGGTTTTCTTGCGTCTGTGCTAATTATGTCCACTAAATGCGAACTTAAAATTAAGGAACTATTAACGAACTTTTAGAACTACAAAGTGGTCAAAAGAGGTATCAAAATAAGGAACTTCAAGAACTAGGCCCGAGCTAGGTTCCTTATAAAAAAAGCGTGTAGTTGGATGCAATAGATAACAATGGTCAAAAGCGAAAATTACATAAAAGATGTACCTGTATTTTGCGGTGGACGTTGAGCGGGTTGATTCTGCATGGACATTGAATTCATCGGCATTTTCTGTTGCATGGACGAAAAGTGTTTCATTTCTGGGGTGAGAATTGAGTTCAAACTGCTGCTTGATGGAGTTTGTTGTGTAACATTGGAAGTGTCTCGAATGCTGTTCGTACTTGCATTTGAAAAAGCCGTATTCATAATCGACCCAGTCACGCTCATAGTGGATGAGGTAACTGAAATGGAATAGCGTTAATAGTTAACAGTTGTATGGGAAAGTGTTTGTTGCAATGAGGCTCTTAACTATAGAGACGATGTTGAACCATTTCGTCATAAACCTTTTTCAAAACAAAGAGGACAGGCTTGGACTACCGTAGAAAACATTAGTTAGGCCATCTAAACAAACGAAACTTCTACTAGAACGAGTACGAAGTTCCTCGGTGCCTTGTAATCTCGAATTTAGTCTTCGTTTTCGTTTTCGTACTCGATCTAAAGGTCCCTAGAATCTGTTGTAAGGATGCCCCCTTAAGTTTGGGTTATAAAGCATTGGCTGTTAATTCATCTGCATATGATATCTGCTTACGTCAGTATACTCCCGATAACTGCAATGACGAAAATACCAATAATTGTGTACCTCCTACTGGCGCCAAGCTTGCGTTTTTCATCATCATTGAATCCATCAAAGACTGCGATGGTCTGCTGGAAGCAGGCCCAACAGATCTCATACGCGAGCTGTTCTGCGTTGATCGAGGAACACTGCCAATCGTATTCGTCTCACGCGAAGGATTCCCCCAATTAGGATTTCCTTGAAGATGATTCCCATGAAATTGTGACGATGCTTGGTTGTCTCTATTGCTTGCAGCAGTAGTGCTTGCTGAGCCATTGCTTGAGTACGAGCTCTGATGCGTAAAATTGTTGCCTTGTTGAATCGCTGGGGGCTTGTAAGTACTATTGCTTGCGGAACCAAGTGTTTGTCTGCTCTGTATTGTAGATGAAGAATACGGTTTTTCGGTTGGCAGTTTTTGCGTAAGATCTCTGGTAGTCGACGCTGTCGTCTTTTGACTATCTGAGTGATGGGCCATCAGATCTGGCTTTCGCTGCTGTGAACGACCACTTGACACACTTTCATCAACAATACCAAATATTTTTGAAAACTGAAACAACAAAAATTTCATACTCAATCCCACTCAAAACTAACTCGAGCCGCCAAGGGCTCGATATAAGCAAGTGCTCGAGTCATCAAGTGTTAAAGAGTCATCGGCATTATATACCTGATAGCTAATGTAGACAATGAAATAGTAGACAATGAGTTAATAATTTGCTTATTATAAGTGAGAGTAAGTATAACTCGAGCCACTTTTGGCAACATACCTCCGAGAAGCCTGTAGAATTGACAGCTGAAATGGAAAAAAGGTAATTGTTACTGAAGGTAATAATTTTTTAACAATTAGCAATACAAGATACTGTAGCTCGAAACTGTAATATGCTATAAATACAACTGCATGGTTAGATAACTGGTATTCAGCAAAAACATGTCTCCCATCCCATAAACTACAAACATTAGACGGTGGGGCATCCCGGCAGATGTGGAAAAGATTTGAAAAATGGTGATGTCGAAAAATTTGAAAATGGTCTTCTAATACTTTTGCAAGCCTAATAGCTTACAAAAGTAGATAAATGAAAAGGCTGTGAGTGGTAGAACCAATTCTATAATTACATTTATCCGGGCTTCCCAGAACGAGTTTATCGACTTTTGCCATCATTTCCTTTATATCATTTGATTCATCGACTGTCTTTGAAATTTCAAGGGCTGACCTGAAACAGCAAAAACAAAACTACAACTTATTATACCAGATACAAAAATCTTTCAAAATTATAATATTAATTCCAGATGAAAACTGATTGATATAAATATTACAATAAATCATGCAAAACATTACTTATCATGCTTGAGAATGTATAACGAAATACAAAAATGCGATAAACATTTCTGAAAGAGTCTATGATTATCGAAATGCCAAGTAACATGTGCAGACTCTAATAATAAGTCAAGAAATTACTTATTGCACTTGGAAGCATGTATGAAAGTAGCCGTTAACTTGAAGCACTGCAGCAAGTTGCCTACGTTGCGACAAAACTGGAACTCTTGTCTGTTACACGGGAGGATATCAACTTGACCTTAACTCGCTTAGCCTTAGATTACGAGACTATAGACGAAAACCTTTTTACATCAAAAAGGTTCTTTCTTCCAAGAGTTTCAATGCATATGTAATTGAAGTTGAAAAACAATGGTATAAAGAACGGCAATAATATTTTCTCACTTTTGTTGCTCCTGCATTTGATTGAGCTGTTCCAGTTTAGTCCGATGTTCTTGATCAACACGATCCAACATTTCCCTTATCACAGACATGAAATTATTGAACTAAAAATAAACACGTGAAAAAATATTACAGATGAACTTAATCAAATCGGCAATAATCGAAATAGTTTATATCGGTCACATAGCATATCACGTTGTTTGCAACATAAAGCTCTCACTTGTGTCAAATTAAGTCCTGGGTCAATGGCAATTGGCAGCAGGAATGGAATTGCTTTCGTGGCTAAGTAGTCCTTTTCGATGTTCATTTTTTTATGAGTGATTGTCTTCTTATAGATTCCTGTTGGTTTTAATAATTAGTAATTCGCTCAAACAAAAGACAATTCGAAATAGGGAATGTTAAATCTATTCCTATGAACTTCTTACCAAGTATTGCCATAAGAACGGCTGGTTCTTTTGACGGAATTTGCGGAAATATTGGAAAAATATCATCAACCATCATGAACTTATCAAGATATTCCATAATCTTGCCAATACAGACCAAAGCATTTACTCGAACCTAAACAAATAAAGTACGTCAGGCATTAATTCAACACCAATAAAATAAGTACGCACTTTGATATATGAACAGTCAATGGTAACATCCAACTCGGGCAAATAGTAAGGCAATATTCTATCTAATAGAGCCAATCAATATGCTACTATATCTAGCACCCGCTATCTAACCTCGAGGGGAAATATCGATCAAGATAACGGATGCGAAACATACTCAAAAGACACTGAAAAGAATTAGATCATGATAATGGAAATTGTAAGTGCGAAGACCAACTGTAAGTGCAGTTGTAACAGTTGAACATTGGTTGGACAGAAGTTAAACAGAAAGCGGAAATGCAAACTTGGTGAAGTTTTATCAAAGATTCAAGTTATCGAGGCTCAAAATTGAGGCATACATAGCGCAAGCAAAAATTAAAATGGCTTGAGGTTGGAGTTGAGATCGACTTTTAGGAGGTAGACGTAGAGGTTCATTTTAATTATAATGTTCAATGTTTCTCTTTACTTACGGAAAGTGCTGACGTCTTCAGAATCAAATTCTTGATCCTCGGTACGATTGCATTTTTCAATGAAGAATAATCAATCATGTGTGCAAAGTCTGGAATAATACTCAATACCAATTCCTGAAAAAGGAAAGCAAAGATCAATAAGTTGCATACATTCTGAGACCTGAGACTCAAATACAATCTAAACTATGCAATACACATCATTTCGTATAAACATTGCACGTAAAACGTACACACGCATGCAACATATTAATGAGCTCATCTTGTAAATCGAACAGAATTTCATGCTATACCAACAATATTTCATTTCACAGCATTAGATGCCACATTTCATATTGCCCAATATTGCATGCACGAATTTCAATGCAACACGTACATCATCTTAAGCAACATGAACGTAACGTTTCACGACTCAATCTCGCTGCTATAAAAGACATTAAATGAGGGTTGATCAGAGTGATATGTACGTTACCTCAATTGCAACTGATGGTGATTCTAATGCCCTGAAGACCATTGGCAAAACGTAGCTCTTTACGTCATCAGCCGGTGTTTTCTTCAGTAACAATTCCATCCTTTGCATAAATATCAACAGCACCTTAAAAATGAAGATAAACTTTTCAAATAACTAATCGATAAAACTCCACAATCGTTATCGATCATGTAAATTATGAAACGTCTTAAAAATTATTTAAGGATAATGAGTACATACGGATATATTGAATACGACTAACAAAAAAGACAACACAAAAATATATAGTTAACGTGAAGAAAAAGAGATTCATAACTAAAAATAGACGCTCGTCCACTTGAGCCTTGCTGGTTAAGCACTCGAGGGAAACAGGGTGGGCAGACATATTAACAAATTATAAGCATGCATTTTCTTCTGATAAAAAGTTGAAAAAAACTTCATAAGGAATGATGTTAGATTAAATTATGGAGACAAATGTTAAAGAAGACGAGGTTTCGTAGTTCATGAAAAACTGAATTCCTGCGTGACGTTGTTCGGATATACCGCATTTCCTCTAAATGGCGCCCACCCTCTTTTAAGCACCCTCCTCTAATAAGCGCCTACCCAATTTTTAAAAATATTTAATAAGCGCCCGTGCGCTTATTAGAGGAAATACGGTAAGACGGTTGAGTAGCCATACAAACCGAATCAAAGTCAAACAAGTACTCAACTACAGTCAGATTCAAACTCACTAATAAAAATGCTTTCTACACATCTGCAGCGGTTCAAGCTAAGAGACAGCAAGATACTCCAAATGAAGCAGAGCAGAATACACAATACTTTAACGTATTATACCTGCACTGGTTCTTGGACGGTGAAAATCTTTTTCAGTTCGGGAAGAATTAATTCTCTGTACTCTTGGTCGGTACACTTCTCAGCAACCAGAAACACATTCGGCAAAACAAAAGGAATCATTGCATGATTTGGGAACTCCAAGAACAGATGCGGGATGATTCTCTGATGAACGACTCTCTATTGAAGAAGACAACAAATTATCACAATTCTGACATACTTTGTGAATTACACAATTTATTATAAGACACTGACTTGTTAGAAACTAAAGCCAGGATGGCCAAAAATTGAAGAAACACCAGCATTAAGGCTTGAAATAAATCAAGAAACTGTAAATCCATTTTAAAGATTTTGTTAGCTTTTGTTTGGAATTTTTATTTTCAGCTGGTGGGGTTTTTGAGACGATCCGAGTTTATATCCATTTAAAAATAATCAACTTTTAAAGAAGAAAGTAATTTTAGATCACAAAAATATAAAAGCAATTAAGTAACTTATGCTACAAAAACACAAAAATTGTCATGTCAAATTTATAAACGTTACCAAATGCTGATCTAAGTTTCTCTTTTTTAACAAACAAAAAACGTGTCAAAAAAGAGCCTCACCAGTTCTCCTTTCTAGAAAAACTTCAGTATAGCAAGGTAAAAATAAAAATTTTTTTATAAAAGAACTACTTAAAGAATAGTCTAATTTAAGCATTGCTTGAGGCATTGCTTGAGACGTTCATAACCTTTGATGGTGCATACTTAATCATAAATAAAACATAATGACCAGAGAATGCAGTAAATCACTCCTCAGTTTTAGAGGCACGTCTGATAATTTTGAAACTTCAGTCAGTCTATACACTGCTTCCTTTGGAGATTACAACATAAGTGCTGCGACCTCAAAGTTAAGTTCCAAGATTATCACAAGATCGTATTCGATTATTTTAAGTGCAAAATGCATTCACACCGTCGTGCTTTGAATGACGCGGACAACTTTTAGACGAGACAATTAATGTGTGGCTCTCTGACAAGAAAACAAAGCTGGAACTTCTGTCTGGTACCAACATGGTCAGTTTGAAATGCACAAACGAATTATGTTGTAACAAAGCGTGAGTTAAAGGAACGCTCTGTTTACACAATCTGACTCATTGATGGTAGAAATTAGGATGGAATTAACAAGACCCCTACCCTCTATAAACTTCGTGAAAGAGCAAGTGAAGTGAAACACTTTGTAATCAAAACATAAACTAAATATTCAGATTTGAAGGCCAGACCGCTTGGTGAAAAGCATTCCATATTCTACCCATTACCCCGTGTGTCCCTGTGTTCTTACACGTCATCACTACACCCTCGATATTATAATTCCAACGCATTTTACATTTGAAGGGCTGCAAAATAAAACAGGGCAAGGAAAATCAAGGCACATTAAAGAAGAAATACACTCTTGAATCAAGTCAAATACAATGACATGACATACTAAGGTAATTCAAAGTAAATAAATGAAGAGACGGTTGAAGACGCAAAGTGACAATGCAATAAATGTAATTATCGACTTATGAATATCAATAGCAGGAGCTTGACAATTGGTATATTATGTTCCAATCAAAAACAATAGATCATAAATCAGTGGATCACTTTTGTTACTCAGTATCAGATCAAACCAATTGATTTTTACTTTACGCAAATCTAGATTGAGATATCTCAAAAAAGGCCAGTCGGAGTTGGGGGGCTGGGGAGCACCGCAGCCCCCATTAATTTGCAAACATTTGTTTCTATTAACCACCACTTCTAGCTTTTCTCAATAGGCATCAAAACATCATAATTTGTTTACTCATTAAATACAAGTTTTTCAGAAATAAAAAGGGCGTGGTTTCCAGCCCCCCGGAGGCACACCCCCAACACTGGCATTCTCTCACAGCCCCTAATATCAAAATTGTTGCGACGATCTTGCCAAAATTAATTAAGTTTTACTGCCCCGAGAGAGGTTAACAGATCATTTACAGTAAAACTCAATCAAATCCTTGGGGTTAAGTTTGTGCAGAGAAGTCGTTGAAGAAGCCTGTAGAAATACAAATGGTGATTGCAGCTAACGTCGAAAGATATTCTCTCCCTTTTTGCACAGAGGCATCTTTATCGGCTTTAAGATTTCAGAGTTCTGCTGTGTGGGGATTCTAAAACCAGTTGGATAACGTCAAGGGTTAAATAAAATCTAAGATTCGCAAATTTACGAAGGTCACAATATGCCAACTTAAGTTTCCTAATCATAAGAGCATCTTAAGAAACTTAAAACTTAAAAATATAACGTTGATTGTTCCAGTACTTTTAGATGAGAGAACGTGTGGAAAATATTGTTTAAAAATATAGTGATTGAAGAAGACAGTACTTGAAGAGTAATGTATAAAGGAGAAAGAAAATGCTTGAAAAAATAGAAAAAATCCTTAACATATTGTTTAAGGCGGGAAGTGTCTGACGCAAATTGTGATTAAAAAAAAAAAATTTTGAATAAGAAATACTCAAAAAAGCATAAACAGTTGAAAATAATTACCTTTGGAAGTTTACTTATGACTCGATGAAGATTTTTGAAAAATTGGGATTTGGTCATATCATCTCTTTGCACCAATGAATGCAAATATTTTAACGTCATAGCTGCTACATCGTCAAAAAATTCATGCTGAAACAATAAAGACATAAATTAAAATACGATTAGCATATGCAATATTCCTATGACGCAGAAAAGTAAAAGAAGCTAGTTGTTGACCACAGATAAAGTTTGAAATACTTGAAAGAATTCCCGAGCTAAAGGAAGAAAGAGAATGAAATCACGACTTCGCAAATGAGCGGAAGAAGCATAGATATCAAAATATAAAAAAAATCAAGAAACATACAATGAACCAGCGCAAAACAAATCAAAAATAAAAGGCCAGGAATAAATAGCCCGATATAGTAATCAATAAAAAACAAAAAGATGAACATAAAGATGACTAAATGAATTCCAAAAATAAAAGTGAAAATATAATATATGCCATCATTAAATATAAAATGTTCAACTTTGCCATCTCAAGCTCCACGTGCAAATGAAAATTGAGAAGACCTAGTGAACATTTTAGTTCGAACCGAAGTAGCTATTGCGGGGGATTTCTTGGCAAGAGCTGGAAAAAGTAAGAATTTGCTCGAGGTAATTAGTATCAAAAATAGGGCAAATTGTACCTTGATAGTTTGGTTTGCATCAGGTCTGACGTCTGGTGCAATGTTGAGAAGAATCCTGACATGGTCTCTGACAGCCAGTGGAACATTCTGCAAATGATCACTCCCAAAGCGGCAAAACTTCAAATGAAAACAACACAAAACAAAAATAAGCATCGCAAGAGATGACATTGTAAATACCCTGGAGATATCCATTTTAATGAAATGTAAAGGAAAGCATAAAATATTTATCTATACCGTAAATCCTCGAATTGGCCCCCCGCTCAAATAAGCCCCCACCCTAGGACTACAAAATGTTAATAAACCCCCCTCTGAAAATGTCAAAAGTAAATAAGCCCCAGGGGGCTAATTCGAAGATTTACAGTAAAAGAGCTTTTTCATTTGACCGAAGATAAATTGCATCAGGCCTAGTTTATACTGCGAATTATCACCGCAGCAAATTAAATTAAATTAAATTCGGTTTTAGTGCGACAAAATTCATTGAGCATTTTGCAGGCGATTTATACTGCGTGTTATCACCGAAGCGAATTAAATTCGAGTCCTGGGTCGAAGAAAAAGCGCGGCGGTGAATTTGGCGCGAAAATCGAATATCATTTCCAAAATGGTGCCCCGAAGCACTGTTATGAAAATGTGCGAGAGCATGAGAACATTTAAACAAAACAAATTTTTTTTGATAATAATCGGTTTCGCAAATGATGTCAACAACCTCATCAATGCATTCATCAGGCCAGGCTGCTTTACGACCATTGTTTACGACCAACTCGTTTCTTTTTCGGGTTGTCCTACCCCTAGGCCCTAGTGGCAGTTTTAAAGATTTTAAACAAGATTTTAAGGAGCCTGCTTAAAAAAGATTTTAAACAGGCTGCTTTACGACCAGCCATCACCAAACATGCTTGCATCGTCTTCTTTCTGGTGCATAGCTAAAGACCTCTTTCTGAAATCCGCCATCTTGTTTGCTGCAATGCTTTGATCAATGCTCACTGCGCATGCTCTTCAAATGAAATTCCGGATTCATCAGGAAATTCATCCGGAAAATCCCGTTACAGTTTAATTCGCTGCACCACAAATGCGCAGTATAAAACCAACCCGTACTTAATTATTAAATTCGCTCAAAATGCGGTAGGGGTTGGTGAATTTAATTCCCAAATTCGTGTTTGCTTTTATACTGCGTTTTTCAGTCGCATTAAATAGACACTTAAACTTTTTCCTTCCAATTATTTTAATTCGCTACGGTGATAATTCGCAGTATAAACTAGGCCTCATTGAAGCAATTTAAAGGAGTACGTTAAGCCAGCGGTGAATTGCATTGCGAAGCAGTTAAGTTGAGCATAACCCATAAGGCTACTTAAAAGATAATTGACATAAGAATATACAGTGAAGAGCCAAAACCCTCAAAGTAGCCCCTGCAGGCATGTTTGGTGACAGCTAATACGTGGGAAGCAAATAAATATTTTCTGAAGCACTTTTCACTGTTCGAAATTTCATTATTTTCGCAATATTAAAAATAGTGTAAACATGATTAATCTCCTATATCAGTCAGTCTTCAGTTTTGCCGATGCCCTTTAAGATCATGAAGCTTGGCGAAGCTTTTTGCACATCCCTTTCGTTTCGAGTAAATGGATTTTCTTCATGTAACTTCATCAAAATCATAAATCGGTAAAAGGCCAATAGAGGTAGCCCGATACCCCGATATGTGTGTGAATGTATGTAGTTATTAATGCATGTATGTATGTATGTATGTATGTATGTATGTATGTATGTATGTATGTATGTATGTATGCATGCATGTATGTATGTATGTATGTATGTATGTATATATATGCATGTATTTATGTATGTATGTATGTATGTAGGCAGGTTATAAGTATGTACGTAGGATATGCATGTAGCTTGTCAATTCTCATATTGCATATCCCACAATGATAGGAGATTTGGGGAATTAAGACACTCGTTAAGTAGGACCATTTCCTTATTATAAAGCCTGAAGATGAGTAACAGGAGTCAATTGTAAAACTATTCGCAACAAACCAGCTCTATACCTGTTCAATGCACCTCTTATAGGAAGTAATGCTATTGCCAGCATCGAAGGGAGTCTTCATCTTGTTGTACACAGCATTCATTAGGCATCCAAATGAATACATGTCACTTGCAAAAGTGCTTGAAGCTGATAAAACGTACTCAGGTGCAAGATAGTTCAATTCTGGCTTCGCAATCACCGGCAGTCGCGTCTCCCAATCAAACGTCCTCTGCGAGCTTTGCTGCTGTTAACAGAATTGAAACAAAATGATAAAAAATCGATTGAAATAAGCCTGCAATATATACAGTTAAACTTACATTTCTAACGACAGCACTAAAATTGATATAAATATATAAAACACATCAATAGTTGCGCTTCAAAACACAAAATAGGATATAAAATGCATTCGAGCAAGCGATACTTCGAGTTATCGATTGTCAATGCTGATGAGGCACTATGTCAGAATCAAGGGACAGAGAAAGATGCTCAAAATATTGAGGAATTCCACAATGGTATTCGACGTATCGAAGTTTAGCAGCACAAACAAGGCTATCAGTATAGCAAACTGACATCCAAACTCCTCCAACTGCTTAACAGCAGCTATGATTTATGATTTACCCATGGTTTAGCAAGCCATCGAAATAACAAAATTGGCTTTTGATTCCCATTCAGATTTGTGGAATCATCTGCACCATGAAATCAAAATAATATCAACAGCGTTAAAAACCAAATGGAATATTGCAGCAATCATTCTACTGTTAGCCAGAGGTTGATGCCTCAAAAGAGCATTTAACGAAGACTAAACTAGGCTGGCTGTTCAAAGATTCAAACCCAGAAAACATTACACTCAAATTAGGTCGGAATTAGTCTTCAAAACTTGAAACTGTTGTATTCCAGAATACACTACACAAGAAAACGTTGCCACAGGGAAAAAACAGAAATGTCAGTGCTTAGCAAGAGTCAAACCAGAAAAAAAACAAGAACCTTTTTTACCTCGACAGTCAGAGAAAAGTTGAACCCAGCCAGCTTCCATTGTCCGTCTTTAGTTATGGCGATATTGCAGGGAGTGACATTGCCTTCTATTAACCTAACATCGTTGTGTAAAAATGCCAAACCTTCAGCTATCTACGTGAAACAAGATAAAACAAGAATAACAAATGCAAATCCAATGCTGTAAAACTTAAATTTCTCTAATTCAGAAGTTGGCTACTTCGACAACAACGGGTCCTTTACAAATCCATATCAAAATCGACTAACAACCTCTTAAAAAACTTCATCAGAAATATCACAATTTAAGCATTTAGATGATAGCCCAAGTATGTGATTTGTAGAAAACACACTACACTGCAGTTTATTCAACCGACTAGAAAATACAAGATCAAATTATGGATAAGATTTTAGATCAAAAATACTTTCTTACTACCATTTGAATTGAGATTTTAAATTAGGATTTCGGGATCAATATATCACAAAAAGTTAAAAAGTTCAAGAGTATCAAGTGTGAGAAAATATTACCTGTAATAGGCCGTAAACCTTCTCAACATCATATAATTCATATTGCTAAAATGAAAACAATTCTAATTAAATATTTCAAGAAACCCAATAATGATTATCATGAATGAGGTGTGGATTTGAACCAAGAGACCCTGACGATGGAGCATAACGACTTTTAACAATTAGAGCAAAGTATTTCAAATCCAACCTTCATACTACAAGAAAAATTCAGAAAAACACATATTCCAAAACTACACTATTTAAACCAAACCTCGATCCTAAAGCCCAGTTTAAAATCAGATTTAAAACATGCTTATTTCCAAAACTTGCAGAAATAACAAAATTTAAATTTTCGAAGCAAATCTAACACAGTATTGTAGTAGGATTGAAAGTAAACACATATGACTACCAAAACACAAAACGAAATTGTCAAAGAAAAGCCAACTACAAAAAGCTACTACTACAAAAGAGATACTACTACAACAACACATCAAATGGGTATTGAAGCATTGAGTTTCCTCAAGCGCCTTTTACATGATGACATGTAAAAAACTGCTCGCCTATGACAATGTTCAATCAGAGTGAAAAACGGCGATTTACAGAGAATGAATTATCACGTGAAAGATATATCGAAAAATATGTTACCTTTAGCGAATCTTGCACTGCTGTTGGTAAATGGTCATATTTACAAAGAGCGTTGGCCAAACTTGAAAATACAGGCTCAGTTGCAAATGCCAATGAATCTCTATAAAACATAACAATACCATTAAAAAAATATAGCAATACAATAACAAAAAACTAACAAATAACTTCAAATTCCAAAATAGAATTTAACTTTTAAAAGGTTTAAAAGTTAGGGGCAAAAAAGAAAACCTAAAGCTGTACCAAATGAGCTAACTGGGCTCTTTCATGGGACTAAGTCATCTCTTCAAAAAAAATACACAACGCAGGTATAGCTAAAAAACCTGAAAGTTTATCAAATAAAGAAAAGAATAGAATAAGGCCCAATGAGGGACTTGAACCCGCGACCCTCAGGTTAAAAACCTGATGCTCTACCAACTGAGCTAACTGGGCTCATGTATGAGACTAAATCATCTCTCCAGACTAGTAAACAAAATGGAAGTATAGCAAAGAAGACCTTCAAGTTGAAAGAAAGAAAAAAAGTATAGAATGACGCCCAATGAGGGACTTGAACCCGCGACCCTCAGGTTAAAAGCCTGATGCTCTACCAACTGAGCTAACTGGGCTCATGTATAAGACTAAATCATCTCTCCAGACAAATAAACAAAATGCAGGTATAGCAAAGAAGACGTTCAAATTGAAAGAAAGAAAAAAGTATAGGATGACGCCCAATGAGGGACTTGAACCCGCGACCCTCAGGTTAAAAGCCTGATGCTCTACCAACTGAGCTAACTGGGCTCATGTGTGACACTAACTCATCTCTCTAGCCAAATAAACAAAATGCAGGTATATCAAAGAAGACGTTCAAGTTGGAAGAAATAAAAAAAGTATAGAATGACGCCCAATGAGGGACTTGAACCCGCGACCCTCAGGTTAAAAGCCTGATGCTCTACCAACTGAGCTAACTGGGCTCATGTATAAGACTAAATCATCTCTCAAGACAAATAAACAAAATGCAGGTATAGCAAAGAAGACGTTCAAGTTGAAAGATATAAAAAAAAGTATAGAATGACGCCCAATGAGGGACTTGAACCCGTGACCCTCAGGTAAAAAGCCTGATGCTCTACCAACTGAGCTAACTGGGCTCATGTATAAGACTAAATCATCTCTCAAGACAAACAAACAAAATGGAAGTATAGCAAAGAAGACCTTAAAGTTTAACAAAAGAAAGAAAAGTATAGAATTACGCCCAGTGAGGGACTTGAACCCGCGACCCTCAGGTTAAAGACCTGATGCTCTACCAACTGAGCTAACTGGGCTCATGTATGAGACTAAATCATCTCTCAAGACAAACAAACAAAATGGAGGTATAGCAAAGAAGACGTTCAAGTTGAAAGATATAAAAAAAGTACAGAATGACGCCCAATGAGGGACTTGAACCCGCGACCCTCAGGTTAAAAGCCTGATGCTCTACCAACTGAGCTAACTGGGCTCATGTATGAAACTAACTCATCTCTCTAGCCAAATAAACAAAATGCAGGTATATCAAAGAAGACGTTCAAGTTGAAAGATATAAAAAAAGTACAGAATGACGCCCAATGAGGGACTTGAACCCGCGACCCTCAGGTTAAAAGCCTGATGCTCTACCAACTGAACTAACTGGGCTCATGTGTGACACTAACTCATCTCTCTAGCCAAATAAACAAAATGCAGGCATATCAAAGAAGACGTTCAAGTTGGAAGAAATAAAAAAAGTGTGGAATGACGCCCAATGAGAGACTTGAACCCGCGACCCTCCGGTTAAAAGCCTGATGCTCTACCAACTGAGCTAACTGGGTTTATGTGTGACACTAACTCATCTCTCTAGCCAAATAAACAAAATGCAGGTATATCAAAGAAGACGTTCCAGTTGAAAGATATAAAAAAAGTACAGAATGACGCCCAATGAGGGACTTGAACCCGCGACCCTCAGGTTAAAAGCCTGATGCTCTACCAACTGAGCTAACTGGGCTCATGTGTGACACTAACTCATCTCTCTAGCCAAATAAACAAAATGCAGGTATATCAAAGAAGACGTTCAAGTTGGAAGAAATAAAAAAAGTACAGAATGACGCCCAATGAGGGACTTGAACCCGCGACCCTCAGGTTAAAAGCCTGATGCTCTACCAACTGAGCTAACTGGGCTCATGTGTGACACTAACTCATCTCTCTAGCCAAATAAACAAAATGCAGGTATATCAAAGAAGACGTTCAAGTTGGAAGAAATAAAAAAAGTACAGAATGACGCCCAATGAGGGACTTGAACCCGCGACCCTCCGGTTAAAAGCCTGATGCTCTACCAACTGAGCTAACTGGGCTCATGTGTGACACTAACTCATCTCTCTAGCCAAATAAACAAAATGCAGGTATATCAAAGAAGACGTTCAAGTTGGAAGAAATAAAAAAAGTACAGAATGACGCCCAATGAGGGACTTGAACCCGCGACCCTCAGGTTAAAAGCCTGATGCTCTACCAACTGAGCTAACTGGGCTCATGTGTGACACTAACTCATCTCTCTAGCCAAATAAACAAAATGCAGGTATATCAAAGAAGACGTTCAAGTTGGAAGAAATAAAAAAAGTGGGGAATGACGCCCAATGAGGGACTTGAACCCGCGACCCTCAGGTTAAAAGCCTGATGCTCTACCAACTGAGCTAACTGGGCTCATGTGTGACACTAACTCATCTCTCTAGCCAAATAAACAAAATGCAGGTATATCAAAGAAGACGTTCAAGTTGGAAGAAATAAAAAAAGTGTGGAATGACGCCCAATGAGGGACTTGAACCCGCGACCCTCAGGTTAAAAGCCTGATGCTCTACCAACTGAGCTAACTGGGCTCATGTGTGACACTAACTCATCTCTCTAGCCAAATAAACAAAATGCAGGTATATCAAAGAAGACGTTCAAGTTGGAAGAAATAAAAAAAGTACAGAATGACGCTCAATGAGGGACTTGAACCCGCGACCCTCAGGTTAAAAGCCTGATGCTCTACCAACTTTGCTAACTGGGCTCATGTGTGACACTAACTCATCTCTCTAGCAAAATAAACAAAATGCAGGTATATCAAAGAAGACGTTCAAGTTGGAAGAAATAAAAAAAGTGTGGAATGACGCCCAATGAGGGACTTGAACCCGCGACCCTCAGGTTAAAAGCCTGATGCTCTACCAACTGAGCTAACTGGGCTCATGTGTGACACTAACTCATCCCTCTAGCCAAATAAACAAAATGCAGGTATATCAAAGAAGACGTTCAAGTTGGAAGAAATAAAAAAAGTGTGGAATGACGCCCAATGAGGGACTTGAACCCGCGACCCTCGGTTAAAAGCCTGATGCTCTACCAACTGAGCTAACTGGGCTCATGTGTGACACTAACTCATCTCTCTAGCCAAATAAACAAAATGCAGGTATATCAAAGAAGACGTTCAAGTTGGAAGAAATAAAAAAAGTACAGAATGACGCCCAATGAGGGACTTGAACCCGCGACCCTCAGGTTAAAAGCCTGATGCTCTACCAACTGAGCTAACTGGGCTCATGTGTGACACTAACTCATCTCTCTAGCCAAATAAACAAAATGCAGGTATATCAAAGAAGACGTTCAAGTTGAAAGATATAAAAAAAGTACAGAATGACGCCCAATGAGGGACTTGAACCCGCGACCCTCAGGTTAAAAGCCTGATGCTCTACCAACTGAGCTAACTGGGCTCATGTGTGACACTAACTCATCTCTCTAGCCAAATAAACAAAATGCAGGTATATCAAAGAAGACGTTCAAGTTGGAAGAAATAAAAAAAGTGTGGAATGACGCCCAATGAGGGACTTGAACCCGCGACCCTCAGGTTAAAAGCCTGATGCTCTACCAACTGAGCTAACTGGGCTCATGTGTGACACTAACTCATCTCTCTAGCCAAATAAACAAAATGCAGGTATATCAAAGAAGACGTTCAAGTTGAAAGATATAAAAAAAGTACAGAATGACGCCCAATGAGGGACTTGAACCCGCGACCCTCAGGTTAAAAGCCTGATGCTCTACCAACTGAGCTAACTGGGCTCATGTGTGACACTAACTCATCTCTCTAGTGTTGGACAGTCACCCCCCGTATGTTGGACAGTTACCCCCATATATTTAACCTATATTGCTGCGCTTTGTATTTTAACTTCATTCGGTTCCTGTTCTAATAGAAAGCTGAAAGTCAGTGTTTCTCTGTTGCCAGTATCTACATTACAGGAACCGAATCTTCGAAAAATGGATACGAAATTACAATGTTTTGATGGCACAGGAAACGTGAGAGTGTTCCTAGAGAAAGTTCGCATCCATGCAACGCTGAAAGGGTACGAAGACGAGAAAGCGGCATACAACTTGGCCAGTCGATTGGAAGGCCGTGCGTTCGACGTATATTTGAGGCTCTCAGAAGCTGATAAGAAAGACCCTGGTAAAATAAACTCAGAATTACTGAAAGAATTTGAGAGCGGAAATCAGGACAGGGAGCTAGCAATTCATGAATTAAATTCACGAAAAAGGAAACACGACGAATCTGCGAAAACATACGCCTACAAAATTCAGGAACTAGTTTCACTGGCCTACCCATCCTTCGGATCGGAAGTCAGAAATACGATCGCCAAAGATTATTTCATAAAGGGTCTTCACCCAAGAATGCAAACATCTTTGAAATCCCTGTCAGATTTTGCCTCGGCCAATATCAGCAAACTGTCTGAGGAAACCACACGATTAGAAATAGCTGGAATAGAGTCTTTTGTTTCAAACAAGAAAGAAGAATGCCAATCTGTCAACCCCGACACACTTGTGGAATCAATCACACAGAAAGTTGTGGAAAAATTGAATGCAGTCACACTGGATTACGCAGGGGGTTATGACCCAAGAATTAATTCAGTGGGAAATTTTAACAATAGAAACTCAAGAGCAAGCAGAAATTTTCCTCGCAGCTCAAATTTTCGAGGATCCAACCGTAATCAACCACCACGCAATTCCCGCAATTGTCAGAGCCCTGACCATTTCGTCCGAAAATGTCCCTTGCGTTATTGTCAGGCGTGTGGAAACAGGGGGCATGATGCATGGAGCCGCGACTGTCCTAACTATAAATGACTAGGCAGCCCTCAAACTGCTGACTCGGAGTTTTCAGAACATTTTTCTGCTGTTATTAATCTTAGTATTTTTGATAAATCAATAAATGCATTACTGGACACTGGAGCTAGTTGTTCTTTGATTGATGTTGGGTCTTTACAGAAACTTGGTATAGATAAATACGTCCAGCCCTCTGAACACAATTTAATTGATGCATCAGGGCACAACATGAATATCTTGGGATCCCTAGACGTAGAGATCTGTTTACGAGATAACACCTTTCACCAGAGTATGAAGGTACTCAACAATCACTCACACCGAAATATAATTTTAGGACGAGATTTTTTGTCGAAATTTAAAACGGTTGCGTTTGATTTTCGCACAAACAAAATCCAATTAGGCCAAGATTGGCACGAGTGTGTCACTATCAAAGACAATGTTGGTGTACAATTGATAGACACAGCTGTTCTAGAAGCCCGTTCAGAATGCATCGTCACTGCTCAATGTAGTAAATCACTTTCTCTGATAACTGCTGACTTTGACCCCTTGCCATCGAAGAACACACCCGGGGTATACGCGAACCGCTGTAGAATTATTCCGAATGTCGACGGCATTTTTCAAATATCAGTGCTTAATACCAACGACCGGTCGGTGTCTCTCCAACCTCGGCAAAAGATAGGGTGTTTGACTGGAATCGACGGTAATATAGCAAATGTGAACCAAAACGATCAGGGTAACACTGTAAACCCTGAAACGACAACAGTCTATGGAAAAAACCTTTCAGCACTTGAAAAAGGTAAGATAGCATCATTAATTTCTTCATATTCCGACATTTTCGCAGCAAACCCTAAGAAGCCAAATCTCGTTAACATCATGCAACATCGTATCATCACCAACGACAGTCAACCCGTTAATCGTAAGCCATACCGCATTCCTCACGCATGGCACAGAGAAACAGATGAGCAAATCACAGAAATGTTACAAAATGAAATCATCCGCCCCTCCTCATCACCATGGAATGCCCCTGTCATACTTGTGAAAAAAAAGGACGGATCCATGCGGTTTGTGTGTGACTTTCGTGGTCTGAACGATGTGACGAAAAAGGATTCGTATCCTTTACCACATATCCGAGACGTCATAGATAAGATGCACGGGGCTCAGTTTTGGACTACGTTAGATGCAGCTTCAGCTTACTGGTCCATCCCTCTAGCTGAAGAAGATAAAGAAAAAACCGCGTTCTCCATGCCAAGAGGCAAGTTTGAATTTAACGTCACCCCCTTCGGCTTGTGCAATGCCGGCTCCTCTTATCAGCGAATGATGGACATAACCTTAGCTGGCCTGGCTTCTGACAGGATATTGGCCTATATGGATGACGTAGTGGTATTCAGCCGAACATTTAATGAGCACCTCGTTAATCTTGAAACAATCTTCCATAGATTAAGAACTTCCGGAATTTCACTGAAATTATCGAAATGTCTTTTCGCTAGCGACAAAGTCGATTTCTTGGGATTTGAACTGTCGCGACAAGGAATCAAACCCCAAGCCCGTTTGACCACCGCCATACAATCCTATAAGAGGCCTTCAACAAAAAAAGAATTGAAAGGTTTTTTGGGACTCGCTGGATTTTACCGAGCATTCATTCCTGATTTTGCACATATCAGCCAGCCCTTGAACGCACTAACAAGTGAAAAAGCAGCGTATGTATGGTCTGATGATTGCGAAAAAGCCTTCAACGATTTGAAGAATAAACTATTATCTGAGCCTGTACTAAAGTTTCCTGATCTTGACAAACCATTTGAATTGGAAGTAGACGCCAGCAACTATGCGGTCGGGGGTATTCTATCTCAGCGTGGGCCAGATGACCAAGTTCATCCAATCGCCTATTTTTCGACCGCACTACAAAACTCTCAGAAAAATTGGTCTGTAACGGACAAAGAAACTTTTGCATTAATTGTCGCTATAAGGCATTGGCACGTATACCTTGCTGGCCACAGATTTGTTCTTCATTCCGACCATAACCCGCTAACGCATCTCCGCGAAAATAAGAATCCTCGGGGAAAAATTGGTCGATGGCTCTCGGAATTAGAGGAGTATGAGTATACTATAAAGTACATCCGCGGGACGGATAATTTGAAAGCCGATGCATTGTCGCGAAACGAAGCTGCTTCCCAATGCCAACCAACATCGACGTTCGAGCAGAAAATATATGCATTGTTTACAAAAAACGCCAATTTTCAAATTCAATTACAAGAGGAACAACACAAAGACCCTTTGATTGAAAATGCATTTCTACACGTTCAGAACAATCGCGAAATCACAACCGGCCGTTTAAAAAGAGTACGAAAGCAACTCCGTATTGAAAATGATATTCTGACAAAGTCTGGACGTCCGATAATACCTCCTTCATTGCGAAAGTTAGTCGTTGGAGAGTATCACAAAATTGCTCATTTCGGAACAGACAAGGTCTACAATTTGCTAAAAGAGCGGTTCTTTTGGCCAAACATGTACGGCTACGTTCACACCCGTCCACCAAGAGCACCGCTGACAAAAATGTTCGTTCCTAGTGCTCCTGCACAATTCATTTCGATCGACATCGCGTATCTACCGAAAGATCAGAGCGGCTACCAATATATGTTACTCATTGGTGACATATTTTCTAAATTTATCACTGGCGTTCCCTTGAAGGATCAAACCGCTCCGGTTATTGTGAACGCCTTGTTGAATCATTGGATTTATGTGCATGGGATGCCTTCATATCTACTGTCAGACCAAGGGTCTAATGTTGATGGCCAGGCTGTTAACGACATTTGTCTCGCCCTTGGCATCGAGAAGCGAAGATCTTCCGCCTACCATAGCCAAGGGAACGGGTTTGCTGAAAGAAATATCAGGACCGTCAAAGACATGCTCAGAGCAGTATTATTACATCGACATTTGGCACAAACGCAATGGCGAAAGATTTTACCAAGTCTCGTTTTCGCCCTCAATACCAGTATAAGTAAAGCCACAAAATGCGTACCATATAATGTCATTTTTGGTCGCACAGCTCTTTTGCCCCAAGACATTGTTTTTCGAGATGTTTTCCCGGACAAACACGAACATAATAACGCACATGATTATCAACACGAAGTGTCAGCAACGCTAGTCGACATATTCGGACATGTCATCACTACCTTGGAACTCAGTAAGGAACAAATGCAACACCAATACAACAGACATACTCGTATTATTCCTTACAAAGAGGGGCAGAGAGTATGGCTAAAGACCAAACACTACAAAACCGGCGAGAACCGAAAACTAGCGCCACGTCGGGGCGGCCCTTGGACTATCCTAAAACAGTTGCCAAACGGAATAAACTTCAAAATTCAGAATTCCAACCAAGAGCAGAAGGTCGTGCACCACGATAGATTATTACCGGTCATCGAACCCAACCCGGACATACTAGACTTACCAATTCGAGACGCAGCCAGTTCATCAGCAGAAGAAGCCCCGCACCACGATTTAGAACCAGAATATGACATTCAGACCGAATACTCATCAGAAAACGATTCAGCTTCCGAACACGAGGACAGTAACGACTCTTCAGCAGATTCAGAACCCGAAGCCGAACTTGTGAGAATTTATCCAAGACGCGAACGACAAACTAGACAATTTCCAGGAGTTATTCCCTGGGGCTCGTTACCTTTGTAAATAAATCATTAACGTATAATCATTTTTGATTTGTTAGGAAGGGGGAAATGTTGGACAGTCACCCCCCGTATGTTGGACAGTTACCCCCATATATTTAACCTATATTGCTGCGCTTTTGTATTTTAACCTCATTCGGTTCCTATTCTAATAGAAAACTGAAAGTCAGTATTTCTCTGTTGTCAGTATCTACAGTGGATTCTTCTCTGCTACCTTCCAGCATAGCGCCTTACCTTTTCGAAAGAAGCTTGATTTCTAATCATTTTCTGTAAAGGCGTGAAACCCGTTTAGCATCTTCAATCATTTCGACATTGCTAAGCCACAAGTCTTTCCGATTATTTCCAGTGCCATTATCAAGGAAGCATCTTGTTTCGTACTATGGGCCTGTTCATATGAGCCGAGCCCGCTTACTGGGCCAGCTCACTTAGCGAGATCTCACCTACTCCCAAAATCCCATACAAATTTTTTTTTTCTGTTCATATCAGAAAGCGGGCTGGCCCGCTAGGCGTGATCTCACTGCAGCACTACCGATATCTCGGCAAGCAGGCTGGAAATTTTCCCATATGAGCACTCCATCCTGCTTACCGGGCCTGAAACGTGCCAACTGCGCATGCACAACCATTGTTTTGATTGTCAATTTCTCAAGTGACAAATATCATGTCACAGTTTATATCCCAGCAGGCTGAACGGAATTTTCTCATATGAACAGAATTTACATCTGTCTCGCTAGTGAGCTGGCCCGACAAGCGGGCTCATATGAACAGGCCCTATGTTAGCTTTTCAATCATTATAACAGCCATGTCTGTGTCTCCAGATGGTGATCTGATAATTACATTTTTGCTTTGGTTCCTTTCCAGGGATGCCGGAAGCACACTGGGGCACTGGGGGTCAAACATTTTTAAGGGCACTTTTGGGCGTGGCATACGAAAAAAGATTTTGGCGTGGCATATTAAAAACGAAACGCTATATAGTGTTAACTGTGAACGCAAATTGTTTAACAGCGCTCCTGTGTTAAACATATTTGATAAATGAACAGAACGATAGTTTTATAACAAAATGTTGTAACTAAATTAGGAAAATAAGAAGCACAGCCGGCAAAACGGTTCTAATTGAATGCACCAAAGTAATTTCTTCTTTGTTCTGTTTTTCCGACAAACTCGCTTGCAACCTCTGGCACATCAATATCATGATTGTGCTCCCATAAAAATAAAACCACTAAACACACAATTAAAACTTAAAGAGCTTTTAAGGACCTTTCACAACTACCGTTTGGTCAAGAGAGGTCGCAAAACAAGAAACGTTAAGAACTAGTCCTTGACCTAGGTTCCTTATAAAAAAACCGTGTATGCTTTGGGTTAAAACGATTCTCTTTCACTTCTTTTGCGACGTTTTGACACCTTTTCTTTTGTCTTCAACATCCAATGATTTGCTTTATTATATTGTATATCATGGTGCTATGCTGTATCTAATCTGCTGTTTCAGTTAAATACCAATGGCGATCGCTGACCACAATACGTCTTGTTGTAAAGCAAAAAAGCCGTAATAATTCAAAAAGGGCAGTTCTCGCCCCCCTGCACCCCCTCATGAAAGGGCAAGCCGCCCCCTTGCCCCCCTGTTCCGGCATCCCTGTTCCTTTGAAGTGCATGAATGCAATACAAGACTACCTTGGTGTCTGCTTCCTCGTGGTTACTTACGAGACTTGGTTCTATTTCTGCATTTTCATGTGCAATTTTCGAGCAGGGATTGTTTGTAGACACAAACAGCTCTTCTGGTTACAGCAAGCATTATTTTTTCCAGTATTTCTTCCTTATTTTGCACGATAACTGAGAAAATCAGTGCAATTATTCGAATTCACCGTTCTTGAAGAATGCGTCTCGAGAAACATTTGATTTTTTTGCAGCATGATTCATGAGTTACCACGTCTGTTTCTTCTGTGGACTTCTGTGGGTTTTGATTTCTTCGTACCTATCTGCACCCACCCCTAATATTTTGATTTTTCAACCACATCCTAATGCCATACCAGGTCTTCTCTTACCTCGGGATACAATTTCTTATATACACGACATCCCAGTGCCTATTTTAAGTCAATTTTACAAGACGACACTTTGTAAAAATTAGAAAGCGGACTAGCGGAAAACAGGTCACTATGGCGATAAATCCGGCCAGTAATCGTAATAAGGGACAGTCCGGTCTGTATAAAGACCAGGAAATTTCTATTAAACTGAGGCTATACAATTATTTCTATGGGCTATACAGTGTTTTTCCCTATTGGATTCTCTATTGGACAGGAAAAGGCAGCTTATAGAGGAGCAGAATGTTTCAATTAAGAAATATCAAGACCACACATTCTAAGTTACAAGACCACACTTCTCATTTTCAGGTTCTACTACCGAGTTTTTACTTTTCACTCCACAGCAGGTTATAGTTCTTGGTGATGTTAAGCCATTTCTGCTTCTGAAACATCAGCAAATTCTAACAAATCGCTTAATTGAGTTTTGGTATACTTATCTAAATCTTAATTTGCTTCGTTATTTGTCCTTTTATGTGCTGTTACATTTTGACACTTGTTCCTGTCTGCTGCTATGCTATATCTATAATATAAATAATTAATGTTTTTACTAATTACTCTCGATGAGACCATAAAGGAATTTGTAAGCTTCATAATAAAGAATGCGAATCGTATCGATAACGCAATTGATTCCTTTGACGAACTTTCATACATTAATTATTTACATCTTCAAGATTCGACCCTATTATGGATGCCTACTTAGTCTTGATGTTCAAATAAGCAACTAATAAAACACAATGCAGTAACACAAAATAACCAATGAAAACACATCCAAATGTCTTAAGTCCTGGGTCCTGAAATCAAATCACTAGTTTCTTCACTCTTTGGGTTGCTTTGGGGTAGTTTTGGGTTGTTTTGGGCGGCTTTGGGTGGTTTTGGGTTGTTTTGGGTTGGCTTCATGCTTTAGTAATAGTCTTGTCGTTATCTTTATGGAGAAAAAAACCTCACGGTATGTGGAGTTTGTAAGCGCCAATCATGACATGAAGACATGGGCGTTCACTTCAAACTTCCTGAAGATACTGTGAGTGTGATCAATATTATTATATTAGTCACCGCAGGATAATCAAAACTGGCTTTGTTTATCGAGTTCGTTGTTCTTTCTTTATCTTGTCTCAATTGGCCTAAAATGATACAGTGTTGTTTCATGTCATCCTGAAGGAAGTAGTTTTTCATCAGCTTTCATGTAAGTTGCCTGATCTTGATCACTATTTAAATTGTTTAGCAATTTAATAAGTTGCTTTATTAATTATGATGGTTTTATCTAAATTTTTTCCAAAGTTTTTAAGGTACCCGTCGGGTTACATTGTATAATTTACCTTCAGGGCTTCTGTGCGACTAAAAATTAAATTCAGTGCCCCAACTGAAAGAAATTCTGTCTTTTTTGCTGGTTACAGGAATCAAATCAAGACTTACTTTAGATTAAATTGCATTAGCAACTTAACGAGAGTTGCTAATGCAACTCTCGTTAAGTTGAGGGTATTAAATTTATGCTACTCGATAACAAGCTACAGTGTCTATCAACCAACTGTATTAGCCCAAGGCCACAGAACCTTGGCTGAACTTTCTTTGATTCTCGATGTTAATTTATATATAATTTAATACAAAACTCGAATAAAAACTATTTTTATGATCATCATGAATCTCAGGTTTTTATAATTCTCAATCATTTTCTATAAATCCCAGGTATTTAAGGAATATTTACCAATGGAGAATTTGATTTCTTCTTAGAAACCCATAAATCAGCTTAGGGCATTACACACACCCTTCCTTTTTCACAGGAAAGTGACAACTATCCATTCTAACATGAGGAAATACCCAGTGGCAAGAATAGGAGAGGCCTCCTCTTGGTTACTGGTTGCAATAGTTTTAACTAGTGCTTTGTCTGCATATGGCAATTTTTGGTCAAGATGTCCAAAGAAATGCACATGTCGATCATCCTGGATTCGTGGAGTCACCACTGTTTCAGTTGACTGTTCATCTAAAAATCTTTTGACTATCCCAACTGTATTGAATGGCTTACCGAGAGATGTCACTCGCTTGTAAGTAGCTGACAATCTTTATGAAATATATGTATAGCTACAACGTTACAACATAAATAAATGAATTGATTTTGAAAATTTTAATTACTGTACAAGTATATACCCTTAGGATTGTTTTATCTTTCCAGAATCCTGTACAAGAATTATTTGCAAGAAATCCCCCTAATGCATTCAAGGGATTGAGATACTTAAAAGAATTGTAAGTACACATATATTAGTTTCTAAGAAAATCAGAATCAATGCACTTTAGATAGTTGGCAGTTTATAATTAGCCATTAGTATTATATCTTCCTTGCTGAAGGGTACAATTTTAGACAGACAGACAGACACTGGCAAATATCAGAATGAAACAGTTTGTCTGTAAGATCTGACCCAAATCCAAGATCAGGAGTGTGGCACAGACTAAGAATTTGTTATGGGATACAATGCATAATGAATAATGCAAATTTAACACAAATGTTTTTCTGGTTGGGTGAACAGGTCATAGTTTTTCTTCCATCTGCTAGTTGGTTGTGTTGTAGTTTTAAGTGATGGTAAAGCCTCTGTGCCCTTTCACTAATTATTTTGAATTTATGGACTCAAAGAATATATGCCACATTGCAACTGAATTCCTATTCTGAATTGACTAAGAAAGTAAATAGAGGATAGTAAATGGAGGTGTCTACTCAAATATGCCAAGAATTGCATGTCAACATACCTAAAATATACAAAGCTTCTAAAATTTCATTTTGGGTTTGTTGACTTTTTGAGCAGAAGTGATGTTTTTGATGACCTCACATATGCCAAATTTTTCATTGCTTTTAATGCTCTGTGTCAAAATTGATCTGGCTAATTTCAATAATATTTACATTTTTGGATAGAGGGCAATGAGAATTGATGCATTAAGTTTAATATTATTTAAATGAATTTTGTATCAAAATGTCAGCTGACCTTGTAGACATATATTTTTGTAATTTAGGGATGTGGTAAACTGGATGGTGTCCAATGTTCATTGGCTTTGTTGTCTGATGTATAATGGTGGATTTATAGCGACTGTGATGATTATTAATATTTCTTTTCAAAATTGTTTTTGTGTGTATCTTTGATTTCACAAATTGTTTTTCACTCATTGTGTAATGTGGGCCAGCCTGTGGCATAGGTTTTATACTGTGGGGTATGTGAAGGTAACAAGGCAAAGAAATAAAAAAACCGATGGTAGATAATAAAATAGGTGATGCGTAGTCTGCGTAGTCGCAGCAATGCACGGAGACACAGCCCACTCGCTATGGTATAGTAAGTGAATATGAAGACGACCATAATTGAAGATACAGCCATTTATTCACAATCCAGTCCAGTATATAAGCCCAAATTTAATATAATGGATTTGTTGATTTTAATATACTGGATTGTAATTTGTCTGCAAAGCTGTGCGTTTGAGACGTGACTGCCCCAATGTATGCTGGGTACAAAACACGTCTACGTGTAGCGCCCATCGATGCGTTTGTAATTTTGCTTTTGTAACTATTCCGGTCTCACAGTCGTATAATAGGAGTGTCTCGCCAGTGGCCTGGAAAAATCGCCGTTTGATATTGTTTCATCTGTGATATTGCGGCATCCATGATAATTCTGTTGGCAGTGCCGCATTTACCCATGGGCCAACTGGGCCCGGGCCCAGGGGCCCCCTAAGATTCTTAGATTTAGGGGGCCCGAGCAAAATTTCGAAAAACCTATGACCTGTTATTGATTTTATTCTTGTGTTTGAATTGAGAAGTAATGTCTTCAAACAACACAGTGGCTTCATTTTTTGACAATATGTGACCCTCTAAACGATACATTATTCCTTGAAGCTGGATGTCATGAACTGATTTTGGCGCCATCAGCCAGTAATCATGATTTTCTTTTAATTTTATTTCCGTATCCGTTAGCAAGTTGTTAGTATGCCAATAAAATTATGCTTACAGGGTACTGAGGACTATACACTTGACAAAAATGTTTGTTTACATATTTCAAAGGGCCCAAATCAATTTTGGGCCCAGGGCCCCAACTGACTTAAATGCGGCCCTGTCTGTTGGGAATAATATTCAATCGTGGAGTGCCACTTATGAGATACACGGTTTTTGTAACTGTACCATTAATATCCAGGGCAGGGATTTCTGAGTGCTATCCAAGGATATCTTCACGCTTTAGGTTGCATTGTGACTGTGGGCAGTACAGGAGAATGCGTTCTGGCATAATCTGGAGAAACCTTTCTTGCTGTTATTTGATCTCACAACGATGAAGATCAAGTTCTACTTCGCAATGTTTTTCAAATGATCCACTTTCAATCACTGCTCGACTGACGCAATTTCAAATGATTTTGTACATCCTTACCAGTTGTTTTATATGATTGTAATCATAGCTCTGGCACGTTTTATAGCTGCTCACTGAGGGGTCACGCCCCCGTTTTACAACCGCCATGCCACTGCTGCAAATAAAGTATAATTCCAAGAAAATTATTGAATTTGCATAGGTTAAGACTACGCCAGCCTTCTTAATTATTGTAATTATTTGTTGTGTAACTGTACCCCACATTGGAAGACAATGAGTTCTTTGCTTTGATTTTAGATACTTGTATGAAAATTTCATTGCCAAGATTGATAGAACTGCTTTTTCTGGTCTAAGAAGATTGAAAACTTTGTAAGTATGTTTTTAAATTTTATCCTATCAGTCTGCAGTGTCGTCCGATCTCAATCAATTTGCGATGCAAGGTTGGACACAAGCTTAAAAAATTTGAACCACCTGTTTTGTTAGTTGTTTATTTACGATGTTTTCTTTTGCTTTTAAGGTCGCTCCATCACAACAAAATTACAAAACTTGAAAATGGAACATTTTCAGATCTCAGAAGTCTAGAAAGTTTGTACGTTGCCTTAGAACGATATTTTGCATGTCATCCAAAAATCAATATAGCTGAATATCCCATGACTATATAAAGGTTACTCAATGCCCCTATCCTAACATATCTTATATTACATCTTAATTCGTAATAAGTGAACTTTTTTTCCTTCCAGGCATTTATTCTCAAACTTTTTGGAAGAAGTCAACCCTTTGACATTTTCAGGCCTGCAACGTCTTAAAACACTGTAAGTTGTGCTATATAGATATCATTACTACTTCACATTTATGTTCTTACTCTGAACACGTCATACCTTAGGCTTACCTATATTGATAGCTACAGTAAAAGCTGTATTAGGCACTTCTCTACTGAACCCCCTCTCTAATTAGCCCCTCTTTTAAAACGACATTTTGAATTACGCCGTTCCTCTCTATTACCCCCTTTTTTAAATTGCAATGGAAATAGTTTATTCGAGAATTTTATCAAGCCCCCTCTCTAATAATGTAATGACGGTAGAGCAAAACCATTTCGTGATTGTGAGGTCGAGTCGAGAAGTAATTTACATTCAACAAACCTATCTATTCCACACATTTAATGATTGATATTGATTGACAAAATACACATGATTACAAGTACGCAATTACACAGATACGAGGTTACACGGTAACGAGGTTAGCATTAGGACGTGGTCCTGTTACAATAAAAGCCCCCTCTTTTGGAAAGGCAAGAGTTTTGTTATTAAAAGTTGATTATTAATTTTTGGCTTGGCAGAGCTTTTGTGGTATTATAGTTGAAAGAATTTTTGTTTTCTGTCAATGTAATGCAACTGTAAAATGTTCATTGAAGCAACAAAGAATTAATGTGGAAGCCGAGTCTCGCAGTTTTCGAGAGTCAAATTCATGAAACGGTTGCCCAAATTCCAGATTAAGCTTTCCTTTTTAATTTTAACGTAAGCCAAGGTTTTTTGAATATTTGCCATGTTTCTATAACAGATTTACTGTGTGATAAGTACTAAATGTATATCTTGCATTTTCCTAATTTTGTCTTCTAAAATCAAGAATAATTTTATTTCCCATGCAAAATATATCCATTTACTCCCTAATGGAGTATTATTTAAAGATATTACCGAAAGGAGTAGTAGATATATTATGTTTGGATATTTTTTAAATATTTGTAATAATTCATTGAAAGTATTGATAGAGTTTGATTTTCTATTTTACTTTTCAATATAAAAATTTTCCAGGTCGCTTCATGAAAATCATTTGCGGTTTCTGCCGTTAGGATCTTTCAAGCCCATGAAACAGCTTCGATTCTTGTAAGTTTCTGGCACTATTTGTATTTTTTAGTCACGTAGGTTTTTGATCTTTCCTTTATCTCAACACGCGAAATTTGTAATAGAATTTTATCCTGCTTGATCTTGTTATTATATTACCTGATACTCAACTTAGAAATTGTATGGTCAATAACAAGTTGTAAGTGCTAACGATTTCAAAGCCTCACACACGCTAAGTTTTGTTACCGATCTTTGGGTTTTGGGTTCAGTGTGCTACACTGCGCCCTTCTCCTGATATTATTCTTTCCCACGTGATACAACTATAAACTTATAAATCCTATCATCAGGAAAATTCGATCAATAAGTAAATACTGTTCATAGTTTGAAAGACAAAAGTCGTGCACATGGGAATCTCTTAAAGCTACTGACATTTAGGTTGTGTTTCCAACACGTTTCCAGAAGTATATTTTGGTTATTTTGCACATGTATATTATTATTTATTATTTATTTTTTTCTATCTTCAATTGAGATTTTGTTTCTATTTGGCCTCTGCAGATATAGGGAATGATTTTTTCGACAGGTCTCTACACCGAAATCATCTGACTAAAATAAGTCCTGGAGTGTTCTGTCTCTCCAATAGACTGGTTCAACTGTAAGTTACCTTCACGTGTTTATATTCACATCAACTTTTTATTTGTAAGTCAAAAAGTAGTTCTACATTGCCCAGTTTTGATTATTTCTTTTTTTAGCTATATAAACCAAAACAAAATAACAACGATAATGGATGACAGTTTTAAGCTTTGCCGGAGCATGGTGAAGTTGTAAGTTGCTAGTGATCTCCTCGCTGTGACATTATTAATGATTTTACACATCTTTGGGTTATAAAGTCCCTCCAGGGTGATGGTCATATCAATACCATTTCAGCATACATCTATCACTAAAACGGGTATACATTAAGTAGGTTGTTATTATTGGTTATACTAAGCTAAACTTCTTGGGTAATTTAGTTTGTCTACACAGAAATGCCTTATTGATTTATTGTAGTAATGATATTAATTTCACTTATATATCATGATACTACTGTATAGTTCGTTCTTGTTGCAGGACTATTGGTTACAATAGATTGATGAATGTAACAAGGTCACGTTTGCTGGGCTTGACAACCTAGAAGAACTGTAAGTTGTTGTAGAACTTTGAGCTAATGTGCTAATGATTATTGCTGCTGCGTAGCGGAACGAAGTGAAGCGGCTGCGCAGCAGAATATAATCGAGTCCTTCTCGAGAAAAAATCTGTCTGTGAATATGTGTGTTTGTTTGTCGGATTTTAGCCTGCGCGTGGCCTCAAATCCTCCTCCGTTCAGCCACATGCTGGTTTTATTATCAATTCATCAATGGCGGTCATCTTTTTGCTGCAGAGCAGCGAGTCGTTTTAGAAACATTGGGAAAACGATATTTGGTTGGCTTATCTGCTGGTTATTAACTTTTATTCGTGGCCAGAATCGAGAAGGCCCAAAAAGGCCAATTTTATTTCGACAAGAACACAGGAGTTGCTTTCTTGTCGTGCGGATAAGTTGACAAAAATGAATGCCTGCAAGTGGAAGAGAAAAGCTGTGCGGAAGTATAGTAGGCTCCCAAAACTATTGTGTCATCATTTTCACCATCATTATATATTTTATTGTTTTAGCAGGGGATATTGAAAGTAACCCCGGTCCAGAAAATCCTGACTTCAGATTTCAAGGGGTTTTCTACATTTATTCCCCTGTTTTTGGTATTGTTTTGTTTACATGGTAAAGTCACATCAACAAAGATTTGAATTTTATTTTTGATCTTCCAACTGAGCGCACACCTTCTCTTGATAGAATAATTTCCTAAAATCTATTATTGCTGAAATCCCAAAATCCAGCTACGAAACGTAAATGTGAATAAGAAATGTCAAATACAAATGACAACATTCACACACATCAAATATAGAGAAACGACCTGTTACCAAAAAAGATATCTAGGCTTCCAAGCACGCTAAACACCCCCTCTCCATATTTTTTTGAGCACTCATTTCAAAACATATCGTTTTAATCAAATGCTAGATGCTTTAGTACCGGTTACATCACAGCAGCACTCATTTTAACAATGTTAACAGCTAGTTTTAAATTTGTCTGGAGCGAAGAAAAATGACGTTTATGATGAGGCAGTTTATCGAAGCAACTTTTCCAAATGGAACTTTTTTGCAGATTACGTCTCTGCAAAGAGATATGCAGTAGCGAATAATTAAACTTCTTGTTACGCCTTAGTCTGGAAAATTCCTTTTTGGCCTAATAAGTTTTTGTTAAATTTGTAAATTAAATTTTTTCTATTGTAGATTTTTAAATAATAATCACTTGGAGCACCTCCAGCAAGGTTCTTTTCTTGGATTGAGCCGTCTTAGGCGATTGTAAGTGAATACTCCTTCATTGCCTTTCTTGACAGATAGTCCATTTTTATTTGTGAATAGGAGGGTAACGAAGCAAGGCAAAACTGACTGACTGCATGTATCTTGTTTTTTCTTTTGTTCACCTTATTATTCAGATGAGCAGTTTTTGCTTAGAATTTAAGTTTTGTCATGTTTAGATCGCTGAAAGGGAATCGGTTAAATGAGTTTCAAAATGGGGTCTTCAGTGGAATGGACTCATTGGTTCAGTTGTAAGCTTCACTGTTTTTATCATTAAATTAATAGTGTTAAGATACTTCAAATATTCGCGAAACACAGAGGTTTTTTTTAGTAAATCTGTATTTTCAAGTTATTTATTTATTATTCCTTTTATAGATCTTTGTCAAAGAACTACATTGTGGAATTGCAGACAAACATGTTTCTTGGGTTGCAGAATTTACTGAAATTGTAATTTTATACTTTGGTCTTTAATTTTTTGCCGTCTGTTGCTGACTTGATATATTTTTGAAATAAAAATAATTCCGCTGTAATTAGTTCTAAATCTATTTTTATTTTCAATACTTAACATGACAAGTTTTAATTTACTTTTTCGCAAATCTATGTTACAGATCTCTTGAAGAAAACAAGATTTCTTCCATGAGGCCAAATGCTTTCCACGGTCTTATTCACGTTAAAAACCTGTAAGTACTTATAACTGAATACGTATAATATTATATTCCGACGCCCTTAAGTAATTTTTGCTGCCTCTTAGCTGTGTTTGCCCCAGCAGATTAGTATGCAAAAGCATGATACCTGACCTTAGTTTGCCATATTTTCATTTTTCAACTCGAACCTGTGAGCTTCAGTTATCAATTATTTGCAGTTATCTTTACCGAAATCGAATCTCCAACATTCCTGCGCATTCGTTCACTGGTCTTGAGTCATTGACGGACTTGTAAGTATTAACCAATGTTATTTTTACACTAACTCACAACAAATAAAAATTCTTA